>JAUIMM010000009.1:13977500-14365000 GCA_031769625.1 Taudactylus pleione | reverse complement strand
TTACAGTTTCGTTTGTCCTCTCTCCAATTAGCTGTTAATCAATTCATCTGTATTGACAGAATAAATATAAAGCTTGCTGAAGTGCTACCCACTGCTTAAACATTATAGAAATCACATGTACAAAGAAGAAAAGTAAGTAGCTTTAATGGGTGCACTGGGACCCACGTTGGTAATTTAAAATATAATATTTTTAATAGGTATGTATTAAAATCTCACTATATTAAATATGCTAAGATGGTGAAATATAAAAAGATAGAATTGTGCAAAAGAGATGAAAATTGTGTACAACAAAATATGCAAAACAAAACTGTTGTCAATTTGTCATAGTTTCAATATGATCAGTGTTTAGTAGCACAGTGGTTCATTACTTATTATAGTTTATTCTGTTTATGTTGCAAATAATTATTTCTTAAGGTTAAATGCCTTCATCAGCTCCTAGAAGGAAGTAGCAAATTGTATCAAACAATGCAGTGACTAATATTGTGTATAGTCAGTTTTCCAAACTGATACAATGTCTTCTCCTCCTATGCCTTATCCTTTTGTATTGCCATGCAATGCTTATAGTGAATATTTGTTAGCTATGCAGTATACACAAATATATGTTGTAGTTCTGAGTCTCTTAGCTGTAAGGTTAAATCCCATACAGCAGGTATGTGTTAGTATATAATTGGTCAACACACCTTGTATTAATGGGTCTCCACTACATGTGATATATACTAGTAGTTCCCATTATATCATGTGTGTGTGAATCACATACCATAAAAAAAAGATAAAAATGTTAACCTTTGTCCCTCTGGGTATTCATGTATACAATATTGCAGCTGAACCTTTAGGCAATTGCAATCATTTCCAGCACTACGTATAGTACATGTATCGGCCTCATATATTTAGCATAGCTTTCACTTATTGTAGGCAATAGCAATTAGTCTCAGCACTATGTATAGTGCATATATGGAATGTGGAATCAGTCCCAAGTGAAAACCTTTACAATAGAGATAAGACATTGAAAAAGAAGTCTACCTTCATTCCCAGTTTCCAGATATGTCCTCAAGCGAAAAGATACCTCAATCTAGTTTCAAAAGATCTTGAGTCCTTTTCATGCAAAGGAGAAATAAACACTATAATCTTACTACAGAAGAGAGATAGAAACATGGGAGGATATTGAAGTGAAACCGTCCGACAAAGGCGGCAATGTGGTCCTTTGGAAGAAAGAACTGTATTTGGAGGAAGTGATGAGACAGCTAAATAATAAAGAATGCTATCAACAACTGATATTTAACCCTATGGCTAACTTTCTGAAAAAATATCAAAATATGATTAAAGAAAACTTCAAAAACAATGTTATCACAAAAAGAGAAAGGGATTACCTATGGGTAGAACATCCAAAAATACCCACATTTTACATATTACCCAAGATACATAAAAACAAAGAAAAACCTTCAGGAAGACCCATTGTATCGGGAATTGGAGGAGTTACAGAAAAGGCGAGTACCTTTGTAGACAAACAACTTAGAGAATTTGTCCTCCAATTACCCTCATACACAAGGGATACTCTTGATATCTTGGGGAAATTGGAATATCTTACACTGACCTCCAATACGTGGCTCTGCACCTGCGATATTGAGTCACTTTATGCAAGTATTGACCACACCAAAGGTAAGATAGCCATGGAGTACTTCCTCAAAATGAAAGGAATGGAGACATTTGACAACTTTATCCTCCAACTTCTGGACTTTGTACTCAAAAAAAATTATTTTGTATTTAACGAGCGGTTCTACCTGCAGACCCGAGGTACAGCGATGGGCAGTACATGCACACCCATGTATGCCAATGTGTACCTCGGGTGGTGGGAAAAAGAACTGGTCTTCTCAGAAGACAATGAGTACTATACCAATCACATCATAAGTTGGTACAGGTACATTGATGACATACTGATAATATGGGAAGGAGAACAGAAGATACTACAAGACTTCCTTAACATCCTAAATATGAATTAATTGAACCTGAGACTGACTTCAGAGATGAGCCAGACATCGGTGACATTTTTAGACCTGACGATTGAAGTTGAAAAAGATGGAAGAGTCACTACAGATCTATTTAGAAAACCAACAGCAACTAACAGTATTCTGCACTCTGGAAGTGCACATCTCCCCACCACCATAAAAGGAGTTCCAAAAGGAGAATATGGATGCGACGGAATTGCTAAACTGAAGAAAAATTTGATCACAGAGCCAGGGAACTGAGTCTTAGATTAGAGCAGTGAGGATATAGTAGAAAGATCATTAAGAAGGGATACAGAGTGGCTAAGAACAGTAAGAGAGAAACCCTGATAAGTAAAAAGAAAACACATGACAAAATGGAAGAAAAAATAAGGTAATAGGCACCTTTTGCACAGAATGGAGGGACATACAGAACATTCTCCAAAAACACTGGAACATCTTAACAACAGATAAAGATCTAAAAGAGGTACTGGGGAATCATATATATACAAGCTGGAGAAAATCACCCAACCTTAGGAACATCTTGGTGCATAGCCATTTCTCATTAAATATTAACAAAAAAGAGAGACTTGTTGGATGCCACAAATGTGGACACTGCAATACACGCAAGTATATAACACTTATGCAACAATTTCAGGACCGATTTGGTAAGAACCATGTAATTAAAAATTACATTAATTGTAGATCCATTGGAGTAATATACTGTCTCTCATGCCCTTGTGGGAAATTGTACATAGCAGAGCCATGAGAATTAGGGTGATGGAACATTTGGGGAGCATTAAAAATGCCAAGCTGGAATGTAAAAGGTTCAAAACCCTGACTAGTGTGGCCAGACACTTTTTGAAAGCACATTATGGAAATCCTGAGTTGTTGACAGAATTTGGAATGGAAAAAATATATCTGGGAATCAGAGGTGGGAATATGATGCAAGAACTTCTCCGAAAGGAGGCAAGATGGATATTCCTGATGGACAGTATTGAACCAAAGGGAATGAATGAAAATAACCAATTGCTGCCTTTCTCTGATCCCTTTAAATAAATGCATTATCCCCACAACGATACAAACTCGAGGACAGAGTCTGTGTAAAACTGATATCAAATAACTGGAGAGTATGGAGAATATACAAATCCCCTATTAATAAGGGGAAACAACACATCAATAAGGACCATTATTAGATCTAAGATAGTATATTATTAGGGGACTAGAGGACGATAGTGATATAGACAATACATCATCTGTCACACCTTGTACTTGCCAGATATTACAGTATCTCATATTATAGGTTAGCCTCCAGAAAAATTCACAATATGATCACTTACTTAAATTCTTATAGGAGATTATAAAAGTGACAACTGTATTCACTCAATCACTTCACTTTTATAAGAACACAGATAATTATTAAATATTCACATTAATATACTTATATATTTTAGTACATATGTGTATTAGAACTGCACAAACATGTTGAATTAGCATTTTTTGAGATAGTAACACATTTGCAGTGCACGGTATTTAATAGAAATTATCACTATCACTTTTATCAATAGTAGGGTTCATTTGATAGTTTAAGCACATTGTTTAATCCTTTTATATGAGCACAAAATAACTGAGGCTAAGATCCCCCCCTAATTAGAAAACTTTGTTATAACCATTTTGAATTAGTTCGAACTATACAACCATTCAAACCATGTTAAACATGATTAAGATTCACGTTTTTATTTACAAACACTTGGTGCTGCCATGGGAACTAAGTTCGCTCTGAGTTTCGCCAACCTGTACATGGGGAGGTTTGAGGAGGAACATGTGTGGGGTCGGGAATTCGGGACGAGCCTGGTTCTTTATGGCAGATATATACATGACCTTTTTTTGTTTGGGATGGGGATGTGCCTTCACTGCAACTTTTTTTGGATGGTTGTAAACACAATTCTTATGGTTTGAAGTTCACGAGTACCATTAGTTCCAGTTCCATACATTTTTGGATATCACATTGATAATATGGGCGAATAACAATATTATTACTCAGACGCACATAAAAGAGGTTGACCAGAGTAGATACCTCAATTACAAGAGTAATCATCTAAAAACTTGGAAAGGAAATATTCCAAAGGGCCAATTCCTTCGCAACAAAAGAAATTGTTCCAGAGCAGAAGACTGTGAAAGTCAAATTCTGACTCTGCACAAGTCTTTTCTGGAACAAGGCTACCCAGTAGAGATAATGGATAAAGCATATAAAGAAGTTAACGATATGGATAGAGATATTATCATGCAAGGGAATCAAATAAAAAAGTAGAAGATACAGATAGGAGTACAGCATTTGTAACCACTTGTAACTCGTATATGTCACAAGCGTGGAATTTAGGAGCTGTGTTCCCGGACTGGGCCTTGGATCTGTATTGGCGCAGACGCTCGCTGGAGGAGACTTGGCTTAATGAAGTTTCTCCGCATGAGAGGGTGCAGCGAACTGACAGGAGTTTGAGGAATGCGGCAGTAACGAGGTAGCTAGGAAGCTACGTGGAGCGGCTGGATAGCCGAGGGTAGACGTTGGTAGCTGAGTGGCTACGTGGAGCGGCTGGATAGCCGTGGGTAGACGTTGGTAGCTGAGTGGCTACGTGGAGCGGCTGGATAGCCGTGGGTAGACGTTGGTAGCTGAGTGGCTACGTGGAGCGGCTGGATAGCCGTGGGTAGACGTTGGTAGCTGAGCGGCTACGTGGAGCGGCTGGATAGCCGTGGGTAGACGTTGGTAGCTGAGTGGCTACGTGGAGCGGCTGGATAGCCGTGGGTAGACGTTGGTAGCTGAGCGGCTACGTGGAGCGGCTGGATAGCCATGGGTAGACGTTGGTAGCTGAGCGGCTACGTGGAGCGGCTGGATAGCCGTGGGTAGACGTTGGTAGCTGAGCGGCTACGTGGAGCGGCTGGATAGCCGTGGGTAGACGTTGGTAGCTGAGTGGCTACGTGGAGCGGCTGGATAGCCGTGGGTAGACGTTGGTAGCTGAGCGGCTACGTGGAGCGGCTGGAGCGCAGTGGGAAGGCTTGCTTAGCTAAACTAAGAAACTAGTTGCACTGGCAACTTGTGTGAGCATTGGGGATCCTTTTACAGTGGACACTGGGAGCTGACAGGCTGAGAGAGAAGGAGAAGGCTCCTCATTGGTGGTAGTGGGGTCACATGGGCAATCCAAGATGGCCGCGCCCATGGACCGGAGGACAGCGCTTCCTGGAGGTAGTCAGCGGGGACCAGCGGTCAGCAGGAGCCGGCGTGGGAGCAGCACAGCAGCGGGACCCTCCAGAGGACAACAGCGGAGACTGCCTTGGGAGAAGAGGAAGGAGCGTACAGCGCGGGAGCCGGAAGACAGCGCGGGTCAGCGCCCGCACAGGTAAGCGACGGGGTCTGATTCTGGGGTCTCCAGGCCGGCGTGTGACAGTACCCCCTTCTTCAAGAGTGGCCACCGGACACTTCCTTGGTTTATGAGGAAATTTCACATGGAACGCTTTGACCAGACGGGGTGCATGGACATCGGAGGCATTTATCCAGATTCGTTCCTCCGGACCATAATTCTTCCAGTCGATGAGGTATTGAAGACGGTTGTATCGACAACGGGAATCTAAGATTCTGTCAACTTCGAACTCCTCTCCCTGCTGTGTTTGAACACTAGAAGCTTTAGGCAGGACCTTCTGAAATCGGTTTAAGACTAGTGGTTTTAAAAGAGAAATATGGAAAGAACTTGGAATGCGAAGAAATGGAGGAAGCTTTAACTTGTAAGCCACAGGATTCAAGACTTTGATGATTGGGAATGGACCAATGAATCGCGGAGCAAATTTCATCGAGGGTACTCGGAGTCTTAGGTTTCGGGTAGAGAGCCAGACCATATCCCCAGGTCGGAAATTTGGAACCGCTCGTCTTTGGCGGTCAGCAAATCTCTGACGTTTTAGTCAGAGAGGAACGAACCTTTTCCCAGATGTTGGAGAACTGTTGAAGGGACATTTTGCCCGCAGGCACATCTAATGTGGGAAGAAGAGGGAAATCTGGCACTCGAGGATGTTGACCAAAAACTGTAAAAAAAGGAGTTGAGCTGGTGGACGTGTGATAATGATTAATTAATTCGGCCCAAGGAAGAAGTTCAATCCAGTCATCCTGGGAGGAGGAGACAAAAGTGCGCAGGAACTGTTCCAGGTCTTGATTGACCCTTTCGGTCTGACCGTTGGTCTGGGGATGATAAGCGGTAGAAAATTTGAGTTTTACCTGAAGGGCTGAGCAGAGTGACCTCCAGAACTTCGCTACGAACTGTACTCCCCTGTCGGAGATGATCTCTTGAGGAAGGCCGTGGAGCTTGAAGATCTCTTTTATAAAGCTCTGGGCGAGTAGAGGTGCAGACGGAAGCCCAGTAAGTGGTATGAAATGAGCCATTTTAGAAAAACGATCCACGATAACCCAAATTGTGTTGTGGCCCCGAGATGGAGGAAGATCAGAGATGAAATCCATAGATAGGTGAGTCCATGGCTTAGATGGAATTGCAAGAGGTTGGAGTTGACCGTGTGGAACCCGCCGAGGTATCTTGTGTTGGGCACACTTGATGCATGAAGACACATAAGACCTGACGTCCTTTTTCATCGAAGACCACCAATAGGACCGCTGGATAAATTCTAGGGTTTTATCCATACCCAGGTGACCAAAGAACCGGGAAGCATGAGCCCAATGCAGTAACCTCTTGCGGAGTTCCGGAGCGACGAAAGTCTTCCCAACCGGGGGTATAGAAGATAATTGGGTAGAGGCGAAGAAAGCTGAATTCAAGATTGGTTGGGGCTGTTCCATGGGTAGATCAGGGTTGCTCGTCATGGAACGGGAGAGTGTGTCTGCTTTGAGGTTTTGTGAACCGGGGCGATAGGAGACTTTGAAGTTAAATCTGGAGAAAAACATTGCCCACCGGGCTTGACGAGGGTTCAAACAATTTGCAGATTTAAGATAAAGGAGGTTCTTATGGTCAGTAAAAATGGTAATGGGGTAATGAGCTCCTTCTAGAAGATATCGCCATTCTTCGAGGGCTAGTTTCATGGCGAGTAACTCTTGATCTCCAATGGTGTAGTTCTTCTCTGCAGGCAAAAACTTCCGGGAAAAGAAACCACAGGGATGAAGTTTTTCATCTTTAAATCGCTGGGAGAGCACTGCACCGACACCTTCAGAGGATGCGTCCACCTCCAGGATAAAGGGCCGGGTGGAGTCTGGTTGCTTTAAGATAGGAGCGGAGATGAAGGCTTGCTTAAGAAGTTGAAATGCAGAGGTAGCTTCGACGGGCCATATAGTTGGATCTGCTCCCTTGCGGGTGAGGGCTGTAATCGGAGCTACCAGAGTCGAGAAACCTTTTACAAACTTGCGATAGTAGTTGGCAAATCCTAGGAATCTTTGTATGGATTTTAAGGAAGAAGGAAGAGACCAATCAAGAATGGCTTGTAGCTTTGACGAATCCATTTGAAGGCCTGTTCCGGAGATAATGTATCCCAGGAATGGTACACTTGAGACCTCAAACAGACACTTCTCTAATTTGCAAAACAGTTGATTGGACCGCAACCTCAGAAGGACTTGTTTGACCTGGTCTCGATGAGTTTGGAGGTCTTGAGAAAAAATCAAAATGTCGTCTAAGTAAACGACCACACACTTGTACAAGAGGAAGATTTCATTGACGAAAAACTGGAAGACGGCCGGAGCATTACAGAGGCCGAAGGGCATAACGAGATACTCGTAATGCCCATCCCTGGTGTTGAAGGCCGTTTTCCATTCATCGCCTGGACGGATACGAATTAAATTATAGGCTCCTCTTAGGTCGAGTTTGGAAAAAACTGTGGCTCCCTTGACTCTATCAAATAACTCTGTAATGAGAGGAAGAGGGTAGCGATTCTTAATAGTTATTTCATTAAGACCCCGGTAGTCAATACACGGGCGCAAGCCACCATCTTTCTTTTTTACGAAGAAAAATCCAGCCCCTGCTGGAGACGTGGAAGGTCGAATGAAGCCTTTATTTAAGTTTTCCGTAATGTACTCCGACATGGCCTGAGTCTCAGGGAGAGATAGAGGGTAGGTTCGGCCTCTAGGAGGATTCTTCCCGGGAATCAGATCTATGGGACAGTCCCAATCACGATGGGGAGGTAACAGGTCTGCGCTCTGTTTGCTAAAGACGTCCTGAAACCCATCGTAGGCTTTGGGCAGGTCTGTAGAATCCCGTACAACGGAAGATCTGATAGGTATTACCCGCTGAAGGTAGCCTTTGAAGCAATTGGAACCCCAGGAGATTATTTGCATGGTGGTCCAATCGATTTGAGGTGAATGTCTCTGTAGCCAGGGTAATCCGAGGACTAAAGAATGAGAGGCTTTGGGAATCACTAGGAAGGATAGTTGTTCGGAATGGAGCACCCCAATGGTAAGTTTAAGTGGTGTTGTACGATGGGTGATGGTTCCACTAGAAATGCGACTACCATCGATGGCGGTTAAAGTGATGACTCGAGGCAACGCTTCCATGGGGATTTGATGCTTCTGGACAAATTCAGTAGTGACAAAGTTCTCTGCCGCTCCGGAATCCAGGAGAGCTAATACAGCTTTGGAACCTCGAGGACACTTTAAATGAGCCTGGATGGTGGAATCAGACTTCCTTTGTGATTCAATGGCAACTCCTAACTTAACCTCTCTTTCATAAGTTAGGAGGAGGCGTTTCCCGGACGAATGGGACAAGTTTTAACTAAATGTTGAGGAGATCCGCAGTACATACAGAGGTTCTGCCTCTGCCTTTTCTGCCGCTCCTCAGCCGATAAATGAGAGCGGTTGACCTGCATGGGTTCTTCGCCCAGAGGAGTAGAGGGTAAGCGGGAAACTGGATGTGACCTTCCACGATCAAATCTGCCTCTTTCCAAGGCACGCTCCCTGTGACGGAGATCCACCTTGTTGCAGAGAGAGATTAACCCATCCAAACTGGTTGGAAGGTCACGGGAAGCTAGGTCGTCTTTGAGCCTTTCAGAAAGGCCACTCCAGAAGGCAGCGATGAGGGCATCCTCGTTCCAATTGAGTTCTGAAGCCAGAGTCTGGAACTGGACTACGTATTGGCCGACGGTCCTGCTGCCCTGACGGAGGCGTAGAATATCAGCTGATGCAGAAGTGGTTCTTCCGGGTTCATCAAAGATTTTGCGAAATGTAGCAACAAATTCGGGGTAGTTGGAGAGCAGGGGATCCGACTTCTCCCAAAGGGGCGAGACCCAATCGAGTGCTTGGCCAGAGAGTAGAGAGATGATATATGCCACCCTGGTTCTGGCCGTCGGAAAGTTGGCGGATTGTAGCTCGAATTGGATTTCGCATTGGTTTAAAAAACCCCTGCATAATTTGGGGTTGCCATCGAACTTGCTCAGAGGGGAAAGCTGAAGACGAGCAGGAGGTAGAACCGGAGGAGCAGGTGACACCACAGGAGGAGAGGCGGCTTGGGAGCCAGCGGGAGCGGGATGAACCAGTAAGGACTGAATGTTGTCCAGGCGTGATGACATATCTTGGATAAATTGGATCAGCTGAGCCTGAGAGGTCTCCTGTCTTTCCAGACGGGATAGTACATCCTGCGAGGCTTCTATCCCAGATCCTTGACCACTTGCTGAGTCCATCTGGCCAGTGCAAACTGTCACAAGCGTGGAATTTAGGAGCTGTGTTCCCGGACTGGGCCTTGGATCTGTATTACTTGGCGCAGACGCTCGCTGGAGGAGACTTGGCTTAATGAAGTTTCTCCGCATGAGAGGGTGCAGTGAAACTGACAGGAGTTTGAGGAATGCGGCAGTAACGAGGTAGCTAGGAAGCTACGTGGAGCGGCTGGATAGCCGAGGGTAGACGTTGGTAGCTGAGTGGCTACGTGGAGCGGCTGGATAGCCGTGGGTAGACGTTGGTAGCTGAGTGGCTACGTGGAGCGGCTGGATAGCCGTGGGTAGACGTTGGTAGCTGAGTGGCTACGTGGAGCGGCTGGATAGCCGTGGGTAGACGTTGGTAGCTGAGTGGCTACGTGGAGCGGCTGGATAGCCGTGGGTAGACGTTGGTAGCTGAGTGGCTACGTGGAGCGGCTGGATAGCCGTGGGTAGACGTTGGTAGCTGAGTGGCTACGTGGAGCGGCTGGATAGCCGTGGGTAGACGTTGGTAGCTGAGTGGCTACGTGGAGCGGCTGGATAGCCGTGGGTAGACGTTGGTAGCTGAGTGGCTACATGGAGCGGCTGGATAGCCGTTGGTAGACGTTGGTAGCTGAGTGGCTACGTGGAGCGGCTGGATAGCCGTGGGTAGACGTTGGTAGCTGAGTGGCTACGTGGAGCGGAAGGATAGCCGTGGGTAGACGTTGGTAGCTGAGTGGCTACGTGGAGCGGCTGGATAGCCGTGGGTAGACGTTGGTAGCTGAGAGGCTACGTGGAGCGGCTGGATAGCCGTGGGTAGACGTTGGTAGCTGAGTGGCTACGTGGAGCGGCTGGATAGCCATGGGTAGACGTTGGTAGCTGAGTGGCTACATGGAGCGGCTGGATAGCCGTGGGTAGACGTTGGTAGCTGAGTGGCTACGTGGAGCGGCTGGATAGCCATGGGTAGACGTTGGTAGCTGAGTGGCTACGTGGAGCGGCTGGATAGCCGTGGGTAGACGTTGGTAGCTGAGTGGCTACGTGGAGCGGCTGGATAGCCGTGGGTAGACGTTGGTAGCTGAGTGGCTACGTGGAGCGGCTGGATAGCCGTGTGTAGACATTGGTAGCTGAGCGGCTACGTGGAGCGGCTGGAGCGCAGTGGGAAGGCTTGCTTAGCTAAACTAAGAAACTAGTTGCACTGGCAACTTGTGTGAGCATTGGGGATCCTTTTATAGTGGACACTGGGAGCTGACAGGCTGAGAGAGAAGGAGAAGGCTCCTCATTGGTGGTAGTGGGGTCACATGGGCAATCCAAGATGGCCGCGCCCATGGACCGGAGGACAGCGCTTCCTGGAGGTAGTCAGCGGGGACCAGCGGTCAGCAGGAGCCGGCGTGGGAGCAGCACAGCAGCGGGACCCTCCAGACGACAACAGCGGAGACTGCCTTGGGAGAAGAGGAAGGAGCGTACAGCGCGGGAGCCGGAAGACAGCGCGGGTCAGCGCCCGCACAGGTAAGCGACGGGGTCTGATTCTGGGGTCTCTAGGCCGGCGTGCGACAGTATAGCCATGACATTAGAAGGATAGTGAAGAAAAATATTCCCTTGCTAAATTAGATACGTATATAGGCCCTTCAGTTATATCTGAAAAATCAGTTTTTAGAAAGTCCGATAATTTAAAATCAAAATTGGCTCTTAGTCTTTTCAAATGGTCAGATAAAAAACAAATAGATTAACTAGCTTGGCTTCCTCCAAAACCACAAGGTTTCCACAGGTGTGGAACAAATAACTGTACTACTTGTAAACACACAGAAAGGAAGAACAATTGTATTAGGTCCTTTGAATTAAGCAAGAACTTTATTATTAAGGATTTTATTAACTGCAGAACATCATTCATTATCTATGTAATAGAATGTAAGCGCAGCCTACAATATGTGGGCAGCACGACAAGAGCTTTACATGTGAGATTCATGCATCATAGGAGAAATATCTTGAAAAAACTTAAAACACACTCTCTTTCTAGGCATGTAGCTATCTGTTTAGGTGAGTCAATAGATTCACTCACAGTCAAAGCTATAGAATATATAAAACCAACCAAAAGAGGGGGTGAAAGGTTTTTTGCACTTTATATTTATTTACATGAAATGATGCACTGTGACACTTTATTTCATGTTAAATTGTGAATTTAAATTAAATAAAATTGTTTACATCTTTCCAGTCATCAGCGCAATTGTATCCATTTTATTTTATTTTCTATGAATGTAGGAGCATTGATGTTCACTCTTGTATGGTTCTAATTGCTGCAGATTACTGGTTTATTGCGCAATTGTTATTACTATTTATTTTGTATATAAGTCTGAGACTGTATCGTTATGTTTGAAACTTATAATGTAAATAGGACATACTTTGCTAGATAAGTTTGTGTAGTAAAAAGAGAGAAATGTTTCGCTCTGAAAGGCGATTAATAGCACTACAGTAATTACAATAATGATGTGGAGACTATTCTGCAAATGGTAATTCACACAGGGTTTATGTGTGATATTGATACAATTGAGAAGAAAGAGACATAGATTGAGGATGTCTCCGTAAAACATGTAGCGCAGTGAGAACACGCATGCGCAATGAGAAGTCTCTGAGAGAGGAGAGAATACAAAGAAACAAATTAAATCAAAGGAAAAACAGCTGATGATAATTGCCGGCTGCTGGGATATTTATAGAGCCCATTCTAATCGGAAGGTACACTTCTTGAAAAAGCCGTTGGCGGGTCTAAGAGGCGGAGAAAAGCGTTGAATACCATACCCATGTGTGGAGAGGCTCAGGTGATACAGGGATTCATGCATCATTACAAGATCCCCTGTTCGAATAGCACTATTCCCTGCATCAAGTCCACAGCACGCAAATACACATGCACGAATATTAGGAACCGGACGGACTGGTAATATGTATAAATACTTTTAAAACAACAGTGGTAAGAGGAAATTACTGGGTTCCCGGGTCCCCTGGTCTCTCATAAAGATTCTTTGTACAGAGACACATCTAAAAAAACCTCTGTTGTGCCTGCATGCTATATGGAAAGGATCTTTTCGTTTATTCACCTATGCTGAGTAATCCACAATATCTGTTAGTGCTAACAGGATTTTACAATTATCGGCTACATCATTGCCCTCTTGAGAGCACATCACAGTGTTGGAATAACAAGTTGAAACGCAAAAAACTGTTAGCTCATATATATCTCTTATTGAGAAATAACTGTTGATTGATTCTATTTGAAACATTCAGAGAGAAAAGGTTTTTTTCGGTTCACGTATTTCTGATTTGGTCAGACATATTATGTGATTAGATAGTATCTGATATTATTGGAGCATCAATTTTTAGATATGTGTCATTTTATACCATATTGCTATTGTCATTGTTATGTCATTTTTTATTTTTATGTGATTCAGTACGGTTTTATTTTAGTATATTAGGTTTGTCCATAGATATATGTTTTTCATTTAATTTCTTTATGTAATAAATTGTTATTTTATTTTACTTGACCAACGCTTCTCATAAATTCTTTTGCACATACAGGTTGAGTCTCCCATATCCAAAATACTTGGGACCAGGCGTATTTTGGATATCGGAATATTCCGTTGTTTGGAATATTAGCATACCATACCATTTTACACAAAATTATTAAAAATATTGTATATCAAAAAAAGTTTGTGTACATACATGAAATACATTTGTTTCATAGACACCTTATACACCCAGCCTGAAGGTTATTTTATACTATATTTTAATTATTTTGTGCTTTAAACAGTTTGTGTACATTGAACCATCAGAAAGCAAATTTTTCACTTTCTCAGTCATGCTAAAAATATTCCGTAGTTTGGAATATTCCGTATTTCAGAATATTTGGATATGGGAGACTCAACCTCTATTCCAATCGCTTGGGGTGATTCAGTATCCCTCAAATTTTGTGGGTGCAGCGGTCCTATTTGTTAACCCTTAAGGTTATTTAAATAAAGTGATAAATACGCATATTAGTGCTTGAAATTTTTACCCAGAAGGCTAGCGCCTAAATATTTGTACATAATGATTAAGATGATCACATCACCTGAAATGATGATAATACTGAAATGAAGCGATCTAAAATTCGATTATAATAAATCTAAATCACTGTTACTAAATCTACTATGATAATTGGTAACATTAGATGGATGAAGATAGATTGTGATACACCTTATACATATGTGAAATGTATGTCACATATGCCATTACTTTTTCTCATAAGATATATCACCACTCTCTGTGATATTAATTAATAAAAGATACATGATTGGATATTATATTAGACATCAAATGGAAAATATATAGAAGATCTGGTAAAAAGCATTAATTCATATAGATATAATGGATAAGTTAAAACATTTTTTAGAAAGGACATTGGGCCATTAAACAACAAATAAAAACATCAAAGGATGTGTTTTAATGTTCCTTCCAATATTATGAAGTCAATTTACTATATTTATGTTTTAGGAAGTAGATGTTAGTGGATTGCTATTAAGACTATACCACCATTCTAATATTGTGATCACTACCTAAAAAATAATAATACTGAAATGAAGTGATCTAAAAGTCGAACACAATGAATGTTGAACAATGTTATAAAATGTACCATGATAATGCTAGATGAATGGAGATGGATTGTGATATACCTTGGATATATATTGGTATTTGTGTCTTATATGTCGCTGTCCCTATGTATACTTCTTTTCCTCATTATAGAAATATCATCACCCCTATGAGAGATATTTATAAATATAAAAATATCTGATTAAATTGGACATCAAATGGAATGATATAGAAGATCTGACATAAAGGAATAATTTATATGTTTATAATGGATAAACTCAAAATCAAATTTTATATAGGATATCTGTCTGAGAAATCATACATAAAAACATCAGAGGATGTGTTTTAACATTATACTTAATATTATGAAGTAAATTCTTCATATTTATATTTTAAGAAGTGGATGTTGATGGATTACTATTAAGATTATACTACCATTCGAATAATATTAAACATGATTGATTTGCTGACAATCAATCAGAATTTAGGGAACATAAATCACTGTCACTATACATACTTCTTTCCATCATGATAGAACTATCATCACCCCCTATGAGAGAGATATATAAAAATATCTGATTAAATTGGACATCAAATGGAAAGATATAGAAGATCTGACATAAAGGAATAATTTATATGTATATAATGGATAAACTCAAAATCAAATTTTATATAGGATATCTGTCTGAGAAATAGCAAATAAAAACATCAGAGGATGTGTTTTAACATTATACTTAATATAATGAAATATATTATATTTATATTATATTTATGTTTTAAGAAGTGGATGTTGGTGGATTACTATTAAGATTATACTACCATTCAAATAATATTAAACATGATTGATTTGCTGACAACCAATCAGAACTTAGGGTAGGGGATTTAAGGA
Organism: Taudactylus pleione; assembly: GCA_031769625.1. Lineage (NCBI taxonomy): Eukaryota > Metazoa > Chordata > Amphibia > Anura > Myobatrachidae > Taudactylus > Taudactylus pleione. The sequence continues at coordinate 14,349,889 of JAUIMM010000009.1, read as the reverse complement.
AAAGGAAATTACATGACAGGTGATGCCTTGAGAAAGCCTGACTGGTGAACGGCCGTAGGCTCTCTGTAACGGATTGTCAATGTCATGTAACTAAAATTAAATGTTAAATATGTTGCTAAATGGTTATAAATCCCAGCCATTGATGTCAAAGTAAAATGATATATGCACTATACATAGTGCTGAGACTAATTGCTATTGCCTACAATTAGTGAAAGCTATGCTTAATATATGAGGCCTATGCTCCAGCTACTGATATACAAAATGATACATGTAGTATACACAGTGCTGGGAATGATTGCAATTGCCTAAAGGTTCAGCTGCACTATTGTATACATGAATACCCAGAGCTGCAAAGGTTAACATTTTTACCTATAAAATCCTTTTTTTTATGGTATGTGATTCACACACACATGATATAATGGGAACTACTACTAGTATATATCACATGTAGTGGAGACCCATTAATGCAAGGTGTGTTGACCAATTATATACTAACATATACCTGCTGTGTGGGATTTAACCTTACAGCTAAGAGACTCAGAACTACAACATATATTTGTGTATACTGCATAGCTAACAAATATTCACTATAAGCATTGCATGGCAATACATAAGGATAAGGCGTCTAAGTATGGGAAGAGAAGACATTGTATCAGTTTGGAAAACTGACTATATACAATATTAGTCACTGCATTGTTTGATACAATTTGCTACTTCTGATGAAGGCATTTAACCTTAAGAAATAATTATTTGCAACATAACAGAATAAACTATAATAAGTAATGAACCACTGTGCTACTAAACACTGATCATATTGAAACTATGACAAATTGACAACAGTTTTGTTTTGCATATTTTATTGTACACAATTTTCATCTCTTTTGCACAATTCTATCTTTTTATATTTCACCATCTTAGCATATTTAATATAGTGAGATTTTAATACATACCTATTAAAAATATTACATTTTAAATTACCAACGTGGGTCCCAGTGCACCCATTAAAGCTACTTACTTTTCTTCTTTGAATATGTGATATTTATGTAATTTAGTAAGTGAAAACTCGACTACATGTGACGGAATCGGTATGAAATACCGACGGAGGAGATGCCGGCTGTCAGTACACTGACAGCGGCATCCCGATGGTTCGAATCCTGACAGGGGAATGGTAAGTAATGTTCCCCTGTCCTATTTACCCCCTATCCCTCCTTTTTTGTACCCTCATACTAACCCTCCTTACCCCACACACTAACCCTCCTCCCTTAGTGCCTAACCCTAACCTCCCCCGGTGGTGCCTGAAACTAAGCCCCCTTGTTTATAGCCTAACCTCCCCCTTCCCGCAGCGTAACCCTAAGTCCCCCTGCGGTGCCTAACCCTCCCCCCACCCCACTGTGGCTGATACTTACCTTGCCCCGGTCTTTTTACGATCGAGATGCCGGTTGTCGACATAATGACTACATACTTGAGATTTTATTATAGGAAAAATGTAGATAGGCTTATTTTCTGGACAACATTGGGCTTATATAATAGGGTGCGCGAACTGCAGCCGCTGCGAGAACTCCTGCGACTCTTCCCATATTTTTAAAGCGGCGATCATTTTTAAGGCAAAACCAAGCTGGTTTTGCCTTTAAACTGATTGTCGCTTTAAAAATACAGGAAGACTTGCAGGAGTTGCCACAACGACTGCAGAGCATTTCCCACTAGGCAACCTAGGCGCTCGCCTAGGGCCCGTGGACGGGCCCCTTTGCCCTAAGAAATCCACCCGATCACAGTGCTCCCAGAGGAGCACTGCGCGAGTACCGCCTGACGTCATGACGTCACACGGTCCCGCCTCCACTCCCAGAGAGTTCTGCACCGCTGTCTGCACGTGCTCTCTCGGAGAGACTGTGTGTATGTGCCGCAGCCACTGCACATGAGGGAAGGAAGGGTGACGCACGCAGACTCACCGTCACCAGGTCCGCGGCCCGCCGCCCTGTCCCAGCTGATCCATCTAGCCCCGCCCCAGCAGCCGCAACCAGCAAGGCCAGGCAGGTAGGAATGGATATTACTCTGATGAGCTGCCGGCAAGAAACAAAAAACTGCATATATCACAGTCAATAGGGCAAGATAGAAATATTCATATCATATACACACTATAAATATATATATATATATATATATATATATATATATATATATATATGAGTGTATATATGATATGAATATGTGTAAATTGACCTAGTGACACCTACTGGATATATGCACATATATATATATTTAGACAACAGAATAGTGGGGGAAATTGATATTTCCCATTGATATATATATATATATTGCTATGATTTGTTTTAGGCAGGGGGGTCCCAAACTGGTATCTTGCCTAGGGCCCATGAGGTCTAAATCCGGCTCTGCTCCTCTGCTCACACCCTATTACATAAGCCCCCATATTTTAGTGATCAGAAGTAAAGCAAAGTCAGATTTTAAAGTGCTGATATTACATATTGTTAATTGGGTTTACTTAGTAGATACAGTTCCTGTCTTCAGATACTTCTGAATACAGGCAGAAATACGCATTTATTTCTGCCCATGTATCATGTCTGTGCGTGAAGCTTTTATTACATTATATTTATTGCTTGGAAATATTAGCAGCTTCGTAAGTGGTCATCCACAATATAAAGGAATTCCAATATACTTGCAAATTTTACTTCGGTAGGCTAAGGAAAATAGTAATTCCTGGTGAAACTGATGTAGTCAGAATGGGTTCAACAAAGGGCCTGATTCAGCATGGTTCACTATTGCGATCGCAACTCTGTATTCACAGGGAGGTCTGCTGCGAAAATATGCTAATAAATGCAATGAGCAAAGCCGTCGCACATCCAGCATAGAGACGCCCACTACCGCTATCTCACTTCCGTAATACCTTTCAGTCCTGCGTATACATCGGGAACATTGAGTAACATCGGCCCCTCACGCACAATTACAGCAGGTCTGACCTGCCGCAGAAACTGCAAATCTTGTTGTACGCAGTAAGTACTCAAGCAGCGTATGCTGTCTCAGTGGCTAATTTAAGCACGCCCAGGAAACGGCGTTCAAACGGACAAACACGCCCGCGTTTCTCCAACCACTCCCCCGTCACCGCCCCCAAACGCTCACAGCCTCACTCACTCTGCGATGGATTTTATTCTGCTCGAGTGATTGCATAGCGTTCGCAATGTTAACTCACGCACACGCACTGTGCAGCATACGCATGCGCAGTACACACCATCGAACGATCTGCGTACACTGTTGCGATCCATGCTGAATCAGGTCCAAAGTCAACTTTTCTGACATTTAAGTGCAGTACATTCAATCACAGATGACAGAAAGTGCTGTAATTTGAAAAGATTGTTTTGAATATCTAGAGCGGAAATACATAACTTAATCTACAGAGAGCTAAATAAGATTCTATAACACAAAGCCTTTGTATGGTATTGGAAGCAGGAATGATACTGAGACAAAGCTGCTGCTGTACTTTGATATACTGTAGATGAAGTTAAGGCTGGGAAAATTAATTTGCCCAAACTTCTAAATACTCTAGTTTTCTTTTTACTGTACACCACAACATTTTCTCCCCAAAAAACATTTACAACTTCACAGTTTTCTTTTTTTCTTTAAATTAATGTGATTGTGTAAGTAGATGCTAAAGTAATCATGACTGTCTGTAAGGGTACATCTGTCCTATCTTTATTACATGCAGCACTTTTACATCCTTTTGTGAGTGTGTGTGTGTGGCACCCAGGCAAGGTTGGAAATCTGCGCAGGCTCCAGACCCCTACTGCACATGTGCAGTACAGGTCCTGCGTGATCGCATGCAGAGTGGCAGCAGACTGTCAGTGATTGACAGTCTGCTGCTGTTTGTGGGTGGGAGAGAGCGGCTGTGCACTGCAGTGGATCCTATGAGCCTATTTTCATGGGTGGACTGGAGCTGCAGCTCCATCTACCCCATTGTTAATCCGGCCCTGAGTAGACCATCGAACCAACACGCAAGTACTTTCCATAGACAGGAATACAGCTCACTGATTTACTAAGAATTGTGTTTAAAAACACAATAGAACATGGAGCAGAATAAAATAACTAGATAGATAGAAGTGCTTGTGTGCTACCCGTTCTGCCGAAGCACTGCACAGATCAGTCGATCTGTCAGATCTGTGCTGTGCTTTTGTGTGTGTACAATGTAAATAAAGAGTTAAATAATAGAAAATAACAAACCGAAATCCTGAACCCATGGACATGGAAGTACTGTATGTACATACTGTAAATACAGCGCTTCCCCAAGAATGACAGATACTCAACGTGGGTTCCTGCACCTTAGCGCTGTTTGTCTAAGATTCAGACCTTTCTTAGCCAATCAGCGTCCGGTTTCTCTGGCAGTGGTCCCTAATTGGCTGAGAGAGGTTTGACTCGGAGAAGCACTGTAAAGTACAGTATGTACATACAGTGCTTCCATGTCCGTGGGTTTGGGAGTTTGTTATTTTGCCAAGCTTGCTGGATGTCTACCTGGAGAAGGGGACCTTCCAGCAACATGTAGTAGGTTTATGTGTAGTGTGAGTGTGTAATAAAGGGTTAACATATTCAGTGTCCGTGTACTGTCTTTTTTAAACTATTTCCTTCACACTTGGGGGTACAGGTGCCAGCAGGCACCTAGTGTCCGGGCATGGTGGTGACTGACGTCGCACACGATACAACATGATCAGTAGCAACATCAAATCAAAATGGCCAGGCAATTTGGTTGGTTGCAAAAAAGTCAAGCAAATCCCAGCGTTGCCCAGCATGTTTCAATACGACTATACACAATTCTTAATAAATTTACCACCAGGTATTCTATTGTCTTTTATATTTGGTCACAAATTTATCAATGTGGAATATACAAATAAGCACTCAGAAGATTGAACAGTATGTTCCCCTTGTACATGGTGGAAAGCACTCAGGAGATAGGACAGCCATAACCCCATGTGCATGGTGGAAAGCATTCAGGAGATTGGTCAGTTAGTTCTCCATGTGTGTGATTGAAAGCTCTCCGTATATATGACCATCGGTTCTCCATGTGCATAATAAAGGAAGCACTCAGGATATTTGGTAACTGTTTCCCCATGTGCATGATGGCGGAAGCACTCAGGAGATAGGACAGCAAAGTCCCCATATGCATGGTGGAAAGCAGGAGTGTCACGGAGAGCAAGGACCCTGTCACAGCGCGCCAAGAGCTGGAGCTTACTTACCATGTCCGGCTGCTCTGGTCTCCCTGGGTTGCAGTGCTCCCGCTGTGGGCAGATATTCAGCAGCACCCGGTGCAGTGATGTGATGGCAGCCACCCTCCCTCCTGCTGTCTTTCCCCTGCCTGTAGTGTGGGCGGATGTTCAGCAGCACCCAACACAGTAATGTGATGACAGCTGCACTCCCTCCTGCTGTCTTTCCCCTGCCTGTAATGCGGGTGGATGTTCAGCAGCACCCAACACAGTAATGTGATGACAGCCGCTCTCCCTCCTGCTGTCTTTCTCCTGCCTGTAGTGTGGGAGGATGTTCAGCAGCACCCAACACAGTAATGTGATAACAGCTGCACTCCCTCCTGCTGTCTTTCCCCTGCCTGTAGTGTGGGCGGATGTTCAGCAGCACCCAACACAGTAATGTGATGACAGCCGCTCTCCCTCCTGCTGTCTTTCTCCTGCCTGTAGTGTGGGAGGATGTTCAGCAGCACCCAACACAGTAATGTGATGACAGCTGCACTCCCTCCTGCTGTCTTTCTCCTGCCTGTAGTGCGGGCGGATGTTCAGCAGCACCCAACACAGTAATGTGATGACAGCCGCCCTCCCTCCTGCTGTCTTTCTCCTGCCTGTAGGGCGGGCGGATGTTCAGCAGCACCCGGTGCAGTGATGTGATGGCAGCCGCTCTCCCTCCTGCTGTCTTTCTCCTGCCTGTAGTGTGGGAGGATGTTCAGCAGCACCCAACACAGTAATGTGATGGCAGCCAACCTCCCTCCTGCTGTCTTTCCCCTGCCTGTAGTGCGGGTGGATGTTCAGCAGCACCCAACACAGTAATGTGATGATAGCCGCTCTCCCTCCTGCTGTCTTTCTCCTGCCTGTAGTGTGGGAGGATGTTCAGCAGCACCCAACACAGTAATGTGATGAAAGCCGCCCTCCCTCCTGCTGTCTTTCTCCTGCCTGTAGGGCGGGCGGATGTTCAGCAGCACCCTGTGCAGTGATGTGATGGCAGCCGCCCTCCCTCTTGCTGTCTTTCTCCTGCCTGTAGTGTGGGAGGATGTTCAGCAGCACCCAACACAGTAATGTGATGACAGCTGCACTCCCTCCTGCTGTCTTTCTCCTGCCTGTAGTGCGGGTGGATGTTCAGCAGCACCCAACACAGTAATGTGATGACAGCTGCACTCCCTCCTGCTGTCTTTCTCCTGCCTGTAGTGCGGGCGGATGTTCAGCAGCACCCGGTGCAGTGATGTGATGGCAGCCGCCCTCCCTCCTGCTGTCTTTCTCCTGCCTGTAGTGCGGGTGGATGTTCAGCAGCACCCGGTGCAGTGATGTGATGGCAGCCACCCTCCCTCCTGCTGTCAATGCCATAAAAATAAATAATACCTTCGTAGTCACCGTGCAGAAGGCCACAGGTCTATATTAAAACTGGAAGTTCGGAAACACCAGACCGGAAGTGTACGCTGAGTGCAAAGGAGCCGAGCCGAGAGGAGAAGTCGAAACATCGGAAGGTAGAAGTTAGGGACAGTTAGCTAGCTCCCAACAGATGTTCATCTCCATCAGGCATAGAATTGGAATCCTGTACAAACAAGCACACCGCAACCGCATATAGTGTATCAAAAGGCTATAAACATTGAGTCTTGTTATTGTTTTTATTTATTTTCATGGCATTGCATTTCATTATTTATATACACCTAAACCCTTTTCACATACACTTTTATAGCTTAATAGCGCTGTTTTTTATTTTAAAATTGTCCTATTGTCATGGAGCTGCTAAATTTCACATAAGTGCAGTGATTTTATCATTTTTTTAGTCCTATTAACCTGTACTGACCTTTCCTGCATTAGTTGCTATTATTGTACATATTGTACGTTAGCGATCACACTGATTTATGTTGGGGGGGCAACATAAAATCGTTCCGGCATCCACTCTCCCTTCCCCTCTTCCCTCCTCCCTCCCTTTCTTATCTGAGCATCGGCCCTAGGTCAGGGGCTGTGCTTTATAGTAATAGGCTGCGCACCCCCTCCACCACACGGAAGTGTTTTAACTTAAAGACCGCACACGACATCTCCATGCGTTGCAAGGGGCCGTGCAGCCTATTGCTATAAAGCACAGCCCCTGACCGTCCGTGGCTGCAGCTTCATCAATTGTTTTGAGGGGGGGGGAGCCATACCTCCCCCCCCAATTCCATAGCCCAGGTCTGCACCCAATCTAGTTTCTACACTGCTCTGCAAACTGCAGAGCACTGGTGTGCCTGCTACATATTTCCCTAGGAATGCATTCACTTTACACAGTGCATAGCCTTTGTCTGTGCAAAACTGCTGTGGTAGACCACATTCCCTGGTTGATGTGGGTTGCTGTTTAGGAGTTAATAATTTCCAGTGTATTCATATCTGTAGTTATTCATATTGATTTACAGTATGTGAGTATAAGAACATACAATGCTAGCCAAAAAGACAGCACAATCAGTAGGTAGTAGCTAAATACAAATTATGATTTATAATGAGCACAAACTTTATATTTATCTATAGGTGGACAATCCTGGTGAATGGTTTCAAATAGATTTTGGGAGTGAAATGAAGGTGACCGGCATAATGATACAGGGTGCACGTTCAGCATTCACTTCCATGTACATCACTCACTTCTCTCTGAGCTTCAGCAGTGATGGTAACAACTGGAAATTTGTAGAGGGAATAACTAGTCAACGACAGGTATGTTATAATCTATAGCATATTGAGTTATCTTTATAATAAGCAAGAAAGCGTGTCTGTCTGTCTGTCCTTTATGCACGGCCAGAGTTTTGGACCTACTGTAGCTCCACCAAATATGGCAGGGTGGTGTAGTTTCACCAGGATTAAGTTTTTGCCTAGATATGAACTTTGTCAGGGCCATACACTGTCACACAATTTCTAAAAATGGGGGACACAAATTATACAGGTTTCGGAGCTGGCTGAAATGGAAAATGGCGGTCTGCCAAAAACCAGTGTAAAAGTTACAAAAGTATCATTTAAACCTTAGTCTGAGCAAGTGTAAAACTTTATGACTCATGCAAATTCATTTTAAATCCAGAGTGAAGCCGCATATCCACTTGCCGATTAAACAGAGCGAGTGAACAATAACAACATCGTTATCGTTCAATTGCTCATTAATCGTGCACAAATCAGGCATGAAAATGTCAAAACGGGGGGGCGTGGCCTGACCGTTAATGGAGGAGGCCGCATCTTGTTGGAGCTCCGGGCCAGTGCAGAGGAAGTCTAGCCTCTGTGGCCCCATCCCGGTCAGCGGACACCTCCAGACCCTTGCTTGCCTTCCCCTGGTTTGTCGCTGGCCCAGCGGGTTGCAGCTGCAGAATCGGGAGGCGCAATAGGCGCTTCCGCGGGTTGCAGCTGGCCTGCTGCCCTTTGAGCCGGGGACTGGAGCGCGCGGACTGGCGGCTGTGGACTTCCGGCGGCGGCGTCATCTCTGTGGTGTGCGCCCGACGGAGTCCTCTCTGCCGCACATCGCGTGACCCCTCTCCGGCCCTCTAGCCTCGGCTGCCCTGCTGCTGTGTCAGGGCTGGTGTCCCTGCTTCTGGGGACTCCCGGGAGACATCTTTGGGAGGAAGCCCCAGCGTTCTGAATCCTCCGGCGGCCATCTTTGATTCTCTCCCACGCTGATGCTGCTGCTGGTTATTGCTGCCGGGATACTGGCAGTGCAACCCCTCTTGCTGACTGGATTATCTGCTGCCTGTGACTCCCTGGAGTAAGGGGAGGGTGGTGAGTCCCTGAGGGGAGATTATATTATATTGTATTTCTATATCCCACTGCTCCATTGTCACGTGACCTGTTGGCCCTTCTCTCTATGTCTGGAGCTCCTATATGACCACCTATACATATCCAGTTTATTTTTCACTAGCCTAACAGGTTCAAGCCATATCAGCTACTTAGCTTGCTCTTTCCCTGACATTTTTTATTTTTGTGCTGGTGGATATTTGCCATTTACTCTACGCTGGCTCCCTCTGTGGTCTTCTGTGATAATTACCTCAAGTACTATTTGCAGCCACAATTAGCGAACCTCCATGTGCTATTATATTTTCTGCCAGCCTTTCACACTCTTTTTTCTGAGGCTGAAGTTCTCCTGGATGGTGCCTCTCTGGAGTTAAAGATGTTCGCTTAATATTATCACCAAACTTGCCTGGACTATTATTGTAGAGCCCTGTGTCTCACCTTTTATACCGTAGTTTTTGTTTTTTTTGTATTATTTCACTATGTCGCAGAGAGGTAAGAAACCTCCACCATCCTCTGCAAATTTCTTCGGATCTAAATCCAAGGGTTCACAGAGTTCGTCATTACCCCCAGAATCCCCCTCCTCCCCTTGCTCATCCGAAGCTGGTATTGATCCTCAAATTCAAGCGGTTATGACTGGTTTGTTGGAGGGAGTTCAATCCGCATTCAAGCAAGAACTGTCAAAGGCTATAACAGAATTTAAATCAGAATTGACATCTCTTGGCAACAGAACGGACGCGCTGGAATCTAAATCGGACGACTTATGCCGCTCCCAAAATCGTCTTGATAAAGAACTCTCTAGACTTCATGATGAGGTGGAGACACTCAAAGAAAGACAAGAGGACCAAGAGAATTGTTCCCGTCGCAACAACTTACGTATCCGTAATATAGCAGAATCAATCCTTGGTCCCTCCTTACCGTCATTTCTAAAATACTTTTTTCAACACTTAGTTCCAGCCCTTACAAATGAAGATTGTTTATGTGATAGAGCCCATAGAGCACTCCGATCGAAGCCCTCTCCTACTCAACCTCCTAGAGACGTCATAGTTCGCCTGCACTATTTTCGTACAAAGGAACGGATCTTGTTAGCTACTCGAGACTCTCCAGTGATTCCTTTCCAAGATATGCAGTTACAAATCTTCCAGGACCTGGCTCCCTCTACTATTCAGAAACGGCGGGATCTTCAGCCAGTCACTAAGATTCTACGGCAGCATCAAATCCGATATCGCTGGGGATTCCCCTTTATGCTTCAGGTTTCAGCAAACAACACTGTACATAGTGTCAAGACTCTCACTCAAGGTCAAGATTTATTAGCCAAGCTTAATCTTCCGACACCGACTTCTGATCCGGTGACTGATGCAGCCTCTCCCAAACCTCAACGCTCCCATCCTCCTTCACCGGACTGGACCAGGGTTTCCCGTCGCCATGCTAAGGACTGTGACCCCACTTGAACTGTTCGGTCACTCCCTGGTGTATACTCTCTTTATATTAGGGTTTAAGCTCCCTACAATGTTCTTTTTGAATTTTGCTAGGAGGAACAGTCCTCCCCTCGTGGTTCTCTGCGACATAAATAGTTATTATTTGTATGAATATCCCGATGTTTAGATCATTTTTCTCTTTTCCCCTTGTCTTTCCCATTTTCCTTCTCCCTCCCTCTTTTTTTTTTTTTTTTTTTGTTTTGTTTTGTTTCTATATACTGACACAGGTTTATGATCCCTGTTTTACAGGGATTTTTGTTTGATTTGGTTTTAGACGATCTTATATTTAAGGGTCCAGGCAGTCCTGATTCTATTGGACGGTCCTTTCACTACCCCCCATGCTCCCTTTGATATTTTTGATTAATGTTATGTTGATTGATATTATTGCGGTCCTTGATTGGGACCCAATTTACCAGGGTTGTTACCCGAATGGGTTCTCTGTTTCTTTCCATTTTTTTGTGTGCCTTTCTTTCTCTGTGGCTCTCTTCTGTTTCTTTTTCCACTTTTTTTTTTTTTTTTTTCTTTCTGTCCCTAAGGGTGGCTCTACTTGGGCCAAATTTTTGACTTATTATATCTGTGTGTTATGTCAGTAGCACCTCTTTATATATTTTTCCATGTCTCTTAAATTGCTATCAGTTAATGTAAACGGTCTTAATTCTCCTAAGAAACGTACTGTTCTCTTGGGGGCTTGTAGGAGGGAGAAAGCCGATGTTGCATTTCTACAAGAGACGCATCTTACGGGCCCGCATTCTCAGCTCCGAGGTAGGTGGTTTGCCCAGACCTTCTTTGCTTCAGCGAATTGTAAAAAACGTGGGGTAGCCATTTTAATTAGGCGTAATATCCCTTTTGTCCACATTAAAACTGTGACAGACCCAGAGGGTCGATTTCTTATAGTGATAGGTACTCTCCGTACTGAGATTTTCACTCTGGTGTCAGTGTACGCTCCTAATCAAGACCAGCCCCAATTCTTTGATTCTTTGTTCAGGCGTATTAGCAGAGTTGCGCAGGGCCATATTATTTTATGTGGGGATTTTAATACCATTATTGACCCCCTGTTAGACAGATCGAACCCGCCTTCAAACTCCTCGGGGAAGTCTCTTCCTAGAGCTTCTCGTACTCTCCTGGCCTCCCTTAAACATTATGGCCTTAGTGATACCTGGCGTCTTAAACATCCTCACAGCAAAGACTATACTCATTTTTCAGCCCCACACCAACATTATTCCAGGATAGATATGATCCACATTTCCTCCACTATTACCTCTCTGGTTACGGAAGCCGGTATTTCCCCCTTTACATGGACAGACCATGCAGGTGTCTATATTCTTTTAGATGTACATCGCTCTCCTCGTAGGAAGCGTAACTGGCGTCTTGATGACTCCCTTTTACAACATCCCCCCGCTCTGCTAGAAATAAAATTGACGAGGACCCGCTATTTTGAGGCGAATACCTACCCTGATATTTCCTCTAGTATCCTCTGGGAAGCCCATAAGGCTACTATACGGGGTTTTCTTATTTCTAAAACCTCAGCGGTTAGGAAAGCGGCTGCACAAGAAATTACTTCCCTTGAGTCACAAATTTCAGTACTATTGATTCAGCATAAAACATCCCCTAGCGCCTCCGTGCTAACCCAAATTGAGAAACTACGAGGTCAGCTTAATGCCCTTCTGTCTCGTCGCGCTGCGCTTATCTTGCAAAAACTTCGTCAACGCTTTTATGATAAATCTGACAAAATTGATTCTTTGTTAGCCAATAAACTGCGTTGCAGACAAGCATTAGGTGCGATAGACAAACTACACTCTCCGTCTTCTGGTTCTCTAACTTATGATCCTGAGGTTATGGCTGAGGAGTTTCGAACCTTTTATAGTTCCCTTTATAACTTATCAGATTCTTCTTATCCCACTTCTGCTGGAGCCGAGGGGGTGCACTCATATTTGTCCTCTACTTTCCTTCCGATGCTCTCAGAATCCCAATTATCTACTCTCAATGACCGTATTTCAGATGAAGAGACAATAGCTGCTATTAGATCAATGCGTTCCTCTGCCGCCCCAGGCCCTGATGGATTTACAGCCCAATATTATAAACTGTTTGCAAAGGAACTTGCCCCACATCTTACATCTCTATTTAACGATAGTTTGGAGGGCGCTTCTTTTGCTCCTGATACAACTCGGGCCGACATTGTAGTGATCCCTAAACCTGATCGTGATCCTACTCATTGTATTAACTATAGACCGATTTCATTATTAAACGTCGACCTGAAAATTTATGCTAAAATCCTAGCGACTCGGTTAGCTCCTTTGCTTTCTTATTTGATACATCCGGATCAGGTCGGGTTTATACCTGGACGTCAGGCATCGGACAACACCAGACGGGCCATTGATCTGATACATTCTATTCATAAAAGGAAACTTCCTTCTCTGATTTTAGCTCTTGATGCGGAGAAGGCCTTCGATCGCATCTCCTGGCCCTTCATATTCGCTGTCTTAGATAAAATGGGATTTTCAGGCAAATTTTTAGATGGCGTTGCAGCACTTTACCGTTCCCCCTCAGCACGAGTTTCGGTTAATGGTGTCTATTCCTCTAGTTTTGGAATAACTAACGGTACTCGGCAGGGTTGTCCCCTCTCTCCCTTAATATTTGCTCTTATTATGGAACCCCTAGCGGCAAAGATCCGTTGTAATAGAGCTATCTCGGGAGTATCCACTGGCCCTTCACAATATAAAATCGCATTATATGCCGACGATATTTTAGTCTCTCTCACTGACCCAGCGCTCGATCCCTAAATTCACTTCTAGAGGAAATAAATTCATATTCCCAACACTCGGGTTATAAAATTAATGTCACCAAGACTGAAGTTCTTGATTTCTATATCCCTGCTACCCTAAAGCAAACACTGGAGGCCATGCTCCCTTGTACCTGGCATAAAAAAAAGATTAAATATCTTGGTGTTTTCCTAACTCATCATCTTCATCAGCTGTTTCAGGCTAACTTTCCCCGCCTTCTAGATTGTATTAAGTCTGATTTGTGTGACTGGTCCAATTATTTTATTTCTTGGATAGGTAGAATACATTCAGTTAAGATGAGCGTTCTCCCTCGGCTCTTGTATCTATTTCAGACCCTTCCGATCTACATCCCTCCATACGTGTTCAAATTCCTTCAGTACCAAACCTCATATTTCATATGGAACCGGAAACGCCCGCGGATCAGACTAAAGTTGCTTCAGCGGCCTTCCAGGGGTGGGGGATTGGGAATTCCTGATTTTAAAAAATATTATTATGCTGCGCAGCTCTCTCATTGTGCTCAGTGGTATAACTTCGGTGCGGGGAAGGTCTGGGTTGCTATCGAGGCCGAGGAGCTGGGACTGGCTACTGTATCCTCCCTCTTGTGGATCCCTAAGATTCATCGTCCCCGGACAGTTTCTTCTCATCCTGTAATTTCCCGTTCTTTAGCAATTTGGGATTTAACCAATAGATGTTTTAAGTTAGCTCCGGCCCCGTCCCCTTTGATACCTCTACTTCATAATCCATCTTTTCCTCCTGGTTTAAGTAAGTCATCTTTTACTGCCTGGTCATCGAGCAATATCTATTATGTAAATGATATTACTATAGATACTAATTTCCCACAATTTTCTGACTTCCGGGATAGAGCAGCGGTTCCATCCAAAGATTTTTTTCGGTTCCTACAAATTAGACATTTCCACTCCAAAATTAGCTCGATTCTGATTAGCAGACCTTTGACTTCTTTTGAGTCCTTATGTTGGAGAAGACCCTCCACTAGGGGTCTTATTTCTACTATTTATTCCTTACTATGGGAAGAAGTAAGCTCTAATCGAGACCCTCATGAGTTAGCGTGGGAACGAGATTTGGGACACCCTATAGATGCTGAGGATTGGACGGAGATATGGGACAATGCTGCCACCAGCTCTATTTGCGTCAAAATTAAAGAAAATGTTTATAAATTGCTTTACCGATGGTATTATGTACCATCGCGGCTACAAGCAATGTTTCCCGATGCTTCGGATAGATGTTGGAGGGGTTGCGGTGGAGAGGGCAGTTTTTTGCATATCTGGTGGACTTGTCCCAAACTATCTAGAATATGGCAGGAGGTTCTTGCTCTCCTCTCGCACCTCTTTGATATTACGATTCCCTCTGATCCTCGGCATTTTCTACTTCCCTTGGGTCTGCCTTCTCTGTCCCGGTGTCAGAATAGGTTATTCCGACATATAGTGTCTGCTATGACCTGCCAAATTGCAGCGGATTGGAAAAACCCTCATCCCTCTCCGATGCAGGCAATATTATCATGCATCTGGTATATATACAAGATGGAATATATGACAGCTTTATTACGTAATACATCCAAAACCTTTGATAAAATATGGTCTCCTTGGCTGACATACCAAAATGTTTCCTCTCCATTTAACAATTAATTTTTTCCTTTTATATATTTTCTCTAACATGTTTAATCTGAAAGAAAGTCATCCTATTTGGAGTCCGCCCACCCTCTTCTCCTCTTATTCTCCTTTGTCTTTCCTAAAGTCTTTCTTTTCCTTTTTCCTCTTTATTTTTAATTTTTTTTTTTCTCTCTATTTCTTAAACGGATTGCCACACCGTTGCTGCAAGATTTTTCTCTTGCTTCTGTATTCCTTCTCTTTTTTATAATGAGAAAATGTTCTACTATATCATATTATTATTCTGAAATGGTACAGTTCCCATTATAAAAGTATGTTATGTGTTAATCCTTATTTTTGAATATTGGAATGTACTGTTTTTTTTGTGATTTGCTCAATAAAAAGAGTTTACAAAAAAAAAAAAAAAAAGAAAATGTCAAAACGAACAGTGATGTGCCCTCCCGCTGGTCATTTTCAACATCAATCAACGCCTGAACATGCTGGTCAATCTGCTGATAACGACAGATTGGGCATGTTCGGGGATGAGGGAGGGTGTCTGCACTGAACGACATATCGTTCAGTGTAGGCACTACAAAAGAAGAGGAACAACTGTACGTTTACAATGTTGTAATTGTACTGTTGTTTCAAGATTTGCATGTGGATACGCACCTTTAGTCCTTTTTAAAGTGACCATATATATTAGTCAGCCCTCTGTGATTGCATGCAAGGGCGTAACTAGAACTTTGGGGCCCCCCTAGAGGTAAAAAAACATACATTTGCCCCCACACATAGTCATTCAGGTTATGCCACACAGTAGTACCTCTTTTACACAGTATGCCACACAGTAGCAGTGCCCCATATACATTATGCCCACACAGTAATGCCCTTTACAGATTATGCCACATAGTAGTGCCCCATATAACACATTATGCCACACTGTAATGCCCCTAACACATTATGCCGCCCCCCAGCAACTCACCCCCCCCCAGCCATCTCCCTCCAGCAGCCTCTCTGTGTGCCATTAGCATCCAGCAGGTGTGGATTTTGGGACGAGACCAGCTAATTACAGCTGGCGCACTGGCAGGCAGCGGCAGACAGGACAGACAGCACCAGTGCAATTTGAGTCTGGTGCTGGTCATGAGCCAATCAGAGCTTGTGGACCAGCAGCCAATCAGTAGCCGTCCCTGCTGATTGGCCGCCGGTCCGCCAGCTCTAATTGCCTTGTGACCGGCAGCGCTTTTCTCTCAATATCTGCGGGCTGGCACCAAATCAACACCGCTGCCACCCGAGTCCCTCTCTGCGGTCCTGACTGGACCGACCCACCTTATGTGCATGACTGGGTGCAGGGGGAGCGACGGGCCACAGAGGCAGTTTGGGCACCATAGCAGCCATAACCCTTGCACCCACGGTAGTTACGCCACTGTTTGCATGCTGCAGGAATACTTCAGGGTCCAGTCTTCAACTCAAGCAATGCCTGGTATCCCAGCTAGTTCTATATGTATGTATTGAAAGTGCTAACATTTAATGATGCTGATAAGAAAAAATATCTCAACAATTATATTCATTCATATTCATAATAACTTATTACATATAGGTGGAGTAGAGTTTATTGTCGCAAATTATACACAGTGACATTGCATTTTTATTTCTTTTGCAAGTAACTTGAATGTCCTCAGCTTTTCATTGCTAATCAAAATATTACACAGATTCAATTTAATCCTGAGCCATTCACTTTAACTGTAACAAACTATATACCACATATACTGTATATATATTTACATGGAATAAAAAATATATCAATGCATCAACTTATTCATAAAACAAAATAAATTAAATTAGTACACACAAATTTAACTATTATTACATAGTTAAACAGTTACATACAGAGCAAAACAAGTTCATTGGAATGAAAGACACATCATTTGTGCAGTGTGAATGCACACATCTCCATACTGTGCACTCGTTAAGCTGTGGGTGACCACCCAAAGCTTTTGTGAGCGGCCAGGTGATGGTTGCGACCATCGGGCTTGCGACGAGACCCTTGTGGTAGGGTCTTGTCTGCCGCAAGCCCCAGTGAGCTTCCGGTTCTAATAGAGTTGGAGGCTCACTACTGACATCACTGGTGATGTCAGTAGGGCCGCCTACAAACGGCAGGCGTTCCTTCAGGAACGCCTCCGTTTGTCCAGCCACCCCCCCCCTCCCCGCCTACAAAACTGGGCGAGCTGTCGATCAACGTAGACAGCCGCCCTGTTTGTAGCGAGCCCCGGAGCGAGTGAATTTCTCACTCGCTGCAGGGCTCGTGCACACCGCGCGTGCGCACTGCCCGGCCATCCACCCGCTTGCGAGTGGGTCTGAATCAGGCCCATAGTACACAGCAACACAGCAAATATATCAGTCATTCACAACAGTCCCTACCCCAGTAAAGCTTACAACCTATATTTTCTATCACATAGCCTTATGTTCACATTAAGGTTAATTCTTTGTCAGAAGCCGGTATGTTTCAGCGCATGGGAGGAAGACACACAAACAGGGAGAGAACATGCAAACCCCACACATACTGGCCATAACCACAAATTAAACTCATGACCCTCGTGCTGTGAGTCAGTAAAGCTAACCCTACGTCAACTGTAGTTGCCAAAATGCTTTCTTATTTCAGTATATTTCAGATGTGTAGCATAAGTGTAGTATGCTCCCTGAAGATGCTGAGGGGTCTATTATCACTTAATTTCTACAAAAGCAGGTGAAAATTTTAATTTTCACCTGCTTTTGTAGAAATTAAGTTTTGGGGCCATTCAACAAAATGGCCCTCTGTCCCCATACACTAGTATGGGGACCTAAATTCATCAAACTCCGAAAATACAATATTTTTAGAGCTTAACTGCGGGAGCATTCGCCATCTTCAGATGGGAATGAGTCCCGGGTTGTGATAATTTTGGATACCCCTCCGCCCCTCTCCGATTCCGTCCGCCAGACACCAGACTTTGTGCGACTGCGTGAACTCTAGTTTATGCAGGTGCACTAGCAATGCCGAATCAGAATGGGCAGTGCTAAGTTTTACTGCTCCCAATAGAACAAAACGTGGAGGAATCATTAGGCTCTTACTAGGTGTATCTTTTGTAAGTACTGGAATTCACTGTAAAGATACATGATGATGACACAAATAGCTAGATGCTTATGATTGGCTGTTTTACTATTGAAACCACCCCTTCTCAGCTGATAGTTAATTAGTGCTGCATCTATATTATGGCAAGTTGCACCAGTCTACAGTGTATCCTGTTAATAGCATGGCCTTTTATAACAGTAATTCAGATGTAGCGAGGGTTACTACAGTGGTGGTCTTTCACATAATAACCAATCTAGCTATCATTGCTCTATTACATTCTAGAATCTGGTTGCTATAGTCAACACCTCCAGTCGTCTGTTTTAGAAGCTTTAGTAAATCTACCCCCAAGAGAGGAACCATATGTGGGTGGGCAGCAGGGGCTGGCTGGCAACTTTTAGTCTGGGGGGCACATGCAATCAAGTGGCCTGGGCGGGGTGTGTAGACTGAGGCCTGGCACCGTAGATGCAGATGGAGGGCCGGGCCCCTGGATGGTCCGGGCCCCATAGCATCTGCAGTTACTGCACCTACAGTAATTACACTACTGCACACATATACAATAACACACATACATACAGTTACACACATACATACAGACACAATTTGCAGTCACACACTAATACACACATTCATACAGTCACACACTAATACACACCTAGTCACAAATGCATACACACACACAGTCACATACGCACATACAGTTACACACATGCATATACACATTTATTCACTGTCACACACTAATACACACATACATACAGTTACATACTAATACACACCTACAGTCACAAATGAATACACACACACAGTCCACATATAATCACATACACACACATACATATAGTTACACACATACATACACACACACACACTGATAAATATAGTCAGACACACATACCCTCAGTCACAGACATACATACACACACTTATACAGACATACACACAGTCACACACAAACATGCATAAACACACTTAAATATAAACACATACCCAGACATACATACACTGTCAAACACACATACATACAGTTACAGAGACACATACATACACACACATACATGCATACAGTTACAGAGACACATACATTACATACACACAGATACAGTTACAGAGACTCATACTTACACACTTATACACACAGATACATACACAGTCGCAGGATCCCCCCCTCTCTATCACCTTACTGTCAGACAGGATACAGTATACTCACTGTTTATGTACTCTGTCTCCTCCATCCACTCTCATCCATGCTGCTGCTGGCCTGGCACTGACTGCCGTGTAGCCCCGCCCCCTGTCCCGACTCCGCCTCCCTGTTAGCCTTCTTCGAACTGCACTGCACTGTTACACTGACTGCAGCTGCAATGAACGGCCTGGGGCCCGCTGCGAGAGAACGGAGAACAGGAGGCAGGGCACGAGGTAGGAAGTCCGATGGAGCAGAGAGCGGAGGAGGACCAGCCCCAGCCGACGGCCTTCCACAGCCTGCGCTGCTATGTATATACAGAGCACGGCTGCGGGCGGCCCTGGGACACTAAAATGTTACCGGCTGAGGCGCCCTCCACTATGTGGCGCCTTACGCAGCTGCGTACCATGCGTAACGGGAGAACCGGCCCTGATCACCTGCAAGAGAGGGCAAGACTTCCAGACCTGCTGCCACCCGTGCGCATGCATGGTACAGAAATGCACATTTTCTGCAAGAACCGTATAGGTCCAACTCTACATCTGTTCCTAATAAATAGAGGATTTTAACTTTAATCCCCTGCCAGACACAGACACTATTGTGGGCACAGTAACCGTTTGCCAAACCAGCCTCATGATCAGCTGGGAAAACTCAACGGTTTCAAACATAATTTAGATAAATCTATGAATGCGCCACTGACATTGGTTACCAAGTTCATACTCAGCAGCATCCAGCTGTTCTCAGTAATACCTATATCAGGAGAAATGAAGCAAGTTACAGCCCAAGTAGAATATGATAGAAACAGAAAGAGCTGCAATAACATATAATTTATGAAGAGGACTGAGGAGACACATTTTTACATAGTGGTGCCTCTTAATATTGAGCCAAAGACTACCTAGAATGAAAATATGTAATGGGCAAAGCTTGCTGGACAGGAGCGGAATGGGCCATTCTATATAAAATGCAGGATGTTCTCAACAATGCGCCTGTTTTATACACATGGTAAAATTACATATCATTTGTACAAGACAAAATATATTTAAACACTTTCCAACTGCACATTGCCTTTCTACCTCAATGGGATGGGCAATTACCCTGAGACAAGGTATAAAAACAGTGGTGTAGGAATGAATGGACTCGTCGTTCCTGCCCTTATACTTAAACATATCTTACATGTTAACTGCACTGAAGTCCATAGCTAGATCCAATAGTGTACTTGTGTAGGGGAGATATGTAAATGCCATAATAAAAACAAATTCTAAAAAGAAAAATTATTTTCTTGTCTTATCCTCCCCAGCTAATCTAATTCTGTAGAACATTAACGCAGTTTACACATAAGCAAAACTGCATGACTGTCACCAAGAATGAAGGTCACATTAACATATACAATTAGTTTGATCCCCTCTCCTCCTAATATTATTCTATCAATGCCCTAGCCCTATCCCACCTTGTACATGCAATAACATTTCATGTGTGGTGACTACCATAGGCCTAACTACCATAGGTGCAAGGGGTGCAGCTGCTATTGGGCACAGAGCTGGGGTATCTTCCTTGTCAAAGTTACATGTGTTATATAAATTTTTCTCCATTGGGTGGTACATAGGGGCCCTTACAAACTTTTGCTATGGGGCCCTCAAATACCTAGTTACGCCCCTGGTGACTACACAGCATAAGGGTAACTAAAAAAAATAGAACTAGATGATTACATTTTAGCTTAATAATATCTAATGTCAGTATTCATGTTAAAGTAAGTAAATTTTTACGTAATAACATTTATAAAATATAACCATAATCATTCCAGTACTGTACCAAACGGAACATGTTTCATTTATAAGATATAAGTATAGTCTCTCTTTTTTTTTTTTTTTTTAGATATTTCAAGCGAATAAGGATTCCGACACCTCTTTATGGGTTACCCTAGAGATTCCAATTATTACACGGTTTTTAAAACTGCATCCTGAGAAATGGAAGGGGAGCATTGCTCTGAGGATGGAGGTTCTGGGGTGCAATATATAACTTGTATTATATTATATGTTGTTTATATTATATTAAAGGGTGCAATGTGTCACTATCTTAATCTATCCCTTACATAAATTCAATGTATCTTAGCACCTTTATGCGTATTTAATAAATGCTTACCATATCACTATATCAGCATGGTAACATTTGTTGGAGTTATCCAGTGTATCCACCTTCATTATATGTATTGTAGAAAATATAATTTTCTTAATAATGCTATGTTAAAGCAATAAAATGAGCAATAACATGGCATATTATGCTTAAAGTTTGCAAATGACTGAAATAAGGTGTGGAAAGTTGGGTAATAGTAATAAAAATACATGGTAAATTACAAATTAAAAGACACAATCTGAATACAACCACTGTACAAAACTGATAAGTACCAAACACAGTATATAGCCAATGCAGTATATGCATCTGAAACTGACAGAAATCAGAGCTTTACCTGTACTCATAGCATTATCTAAATTCCATCAGGTGTATGCTTAATTAATGTGTTTTCTTCTTTAGGAAAACTCCCCACTTTAGATACAAAACTAAGGAGCTCATTCAGACCCGCTCGCTAAGATGCATACTCTCGCTGCTGCTGATGGTATGCAGTGTGTATGCTTTGTGCGCAGGCGTATACCTTAGCGAAAGTTCACAATGCATTAGCTCGCTACGCATAGACAGCCCAGCAGAGTGAGTGACAGAGGAAGCGATTTGTAGGTGGTAACAGGGGCTGGCCATTAAAAAAGGGGGAGTGGAGGTACAAACGCAGAGGCGTGCCTGAGCATCTCAACAGCGTTTTAGAGGTGTGCATAATTATAAGACCGCATCATAGTACACGTCACCTGGCTTGTTTTACACTGAAGTGCTCGCAGTGCTTGCGGCAGGGTATGGTTAACCTCAAGCGCTGCAATTGCATCCGATGCTACCCGATGTACCGATGGCTGCATACACTTCCAGGACATGACGTCCACAAGTGGGCATCTTAAGACAAGCCGGTGGGTGTCTGCATACACTACGTGATCGCTCTCTAAGAAATACTGGGCGTGCTAATGCATTGTTGTGCGGTAGTACTGCCGACACAATTTGCATACACATCGTGCGAGCGATCGCATCTAGCGAGCGGCTCTGAATCAGGCCCTAAATGCAATGCATTAGTACCACATTTACTACAAATGCCTATTGGTTGATGGGTTTGAGAATGTTACAGTACACAACCATACTGTAATATGATCCTCTTACCCCTCACTAACACAAAATAAGACACAGCATTCTAAGGTCACATTCAGTGGCGGGCTGGGCCGGGGGGCAGGGTGCCATCTGCCTCCAGGGCCGGTACAATTCTAGTATTTCAGGGCCGGCAGGCACTGGCAGACAGCACAGGATGCGATGCTCTGGCTCCCGTGCTGCTGCCCAGAGAGATCTGATTCAGGTAACAGAGACTAAAATAAAATGGCTGCCCCCATATCAGGCTACAAAAAGATGGCCGCTGTCGACCAATGGGGAGCCAGGTTTCCCTACCCACAATTCCAAGTGGCTGGAGAATGAAAAAGGGGGCGTGGCCTATCGGTGGTGGGAAGAGCCGAAGAGGAGCTGAATGATAAAATAAATTTTTTATCATACCCATGGAGGAGAGAGGGCAGAGATGAGGAGTGGCTGCTTCCTGTCTTCTACACCATATAAACGTTTTGTTATTTAAAATATGTGTGTGCTGACTAAGTGTGACTGTGTGTGTGCTGTCTAAGTGTGACTGTGTATGTGTGTGTGCTGACTAAGTGTGACTGTATGTGTGTGTGCTAAGTGTGACTGTGTGTGTGCTGACTAAGTGTGACTGTATGTGTGTGTGCTGACTAAGTGTGACTGTGTATGTGCTGTCTAAAGCTGGCCACACACTAGACCAACTTACATCCAACCAGCCAACTTATTGATTGGTTGGAATGAAAATCTGGTAAGGAATGGAAGGAAATGATGATCAGCAATTTGCTCCTAAATGCCACAAAACAGATGAAAATGGACATTCAGACAAGTTTGTTAAATGTTTGATCTAAACAATTTGTTCAAACAACAGTTTTTGTCCATTTTCCGGCATTCGGGAGCAAATGACTGATTGTCATTTGCTTTCATACCTTACCAGATTTTCATTCCAACCAATCAACTAGTTGGCTGGTTGGATGTAAGTTGGTCTAGTGTGTGGCCAGCTTTAGTGTGACTGTATGTGTGTGTGCTGACTAAGTGTGACTGTGTGTGTGTGTGCTGACTAAGTGTGATTGTGTGTGTGTGTATATATATATATGGCTGCAGCTTCCGAGCGAGCGGTACGTGGCTTATGCCCGTAGAATGAGGAGCGGCTGACGGTGTTTGCCGGGTATACTTACATTAAACCAAGTGGTACACAGCCCACTCAGTGTGATACACGGTACGAATGTTACATGTCTGCAGACAAGATTGTCTGTCAATGTTTTTATGACTAAAACTTTTATGCACTATGGAGCGCCCCCTTTGTTCTATATATTAACAGATTTTATATATATATATATATATATATATATGTATATATAGTGTGTGTGTGGTCGGAGTAGACATTTTGGTGTGGGTGTATGGAAATATCAGGGGGGCTTTACTTAGGCAGGCTCAAATCCTGAGCCCCCTGATATTTCCATACCCCCACTTCCTCTTAAATACAGCATTCCCTCACAGTCACAGCACACCACACACCATAGCTCATAGCATACTTCACACCACAGCACACTGCCCACCTCACCCTGCTCTGCTCTGGTGACCGCGGTCGCGGCGCTCCCTTCCCTGGGCCCTTCCGCAATCTTTCGCCTTGGTGGCACTGGCATTTTGAATTCAGCGCCGGCTGTGAGCAAATGACAGCTCGCGGACTGGCAGCCAATTAGGGGCGGCCACGTGGCCGCTCCTGATTGGCTGCCGGTCCGTTAACCTTGATTGGCTCGTGGCTGGAGCCAAATTTAAACATGCAGCTGCTTGGTGACCAGTGCTGAGACAGTGATAGTCCCAGCGCTGGCCTCCCCTGATTGGCTGCCGCTCCACGAGCCATGATTAATTTGCGGCCGGAGATAAATTTAATTTAAATAAGCAGAGAGCAACCGCTTGTTGACCGGCACTGGGACAGTCCTAGTGCCGGACGGGTGCCGAAGTGAAGTGACAGCATGACATACCATTTCATACCGGCAAACTTCAAGCCTATAATATATATATTTATCATTGTCTTTTGACAGAAGGTGAAAAACAAGCGCCTTGTAGTGTAATAAATTCAAGGTCATTGAAGTAAAAAAAAGATAATTATTATGTGTACCATATAGGTTAAAAAAATCAGGCATGTAGTAGTTTACTGTGGTACACACCCCCAACATTATTGTTATGGCCATTATTAAAATTGCACTCGCCGGTAGAAAAGCTGGGCCACTTGCTCTGGTTTGCCCCCCAGGCTGAAAGTTGCCAGCCAGCCCGTGGTCACATTAGAGGTTTTATTGAGTAAATAAATGATAAACAATGGCTGGCCAAGAAAGCATTGCCACCCCCAGCTTTATCCATAAACACCATTAAGCAAATTGGGGCTGCACATGCACATTACCCTTCCTGGCCCAAAACCCGGAACTAAAGACTTTGCTTGGACAGCAAGATTATGGGCGGCGCTGTCCCAGCAACATCATCATAATACATTTCAGCAATGATAATTGCAGTGACGTCATGATTGCCTGCGATTGCGCCACGGTATGGACCGCAAAACAAGCGCAATCATTGGTACATATATTCAGAAGAGATCTCCTATTCCATACTTAAGCCATTATAAATATCTTTACCTGAAAAATGTTGATAGTAGTGGTTCAGTTTCAGCTCGGATCTTCCCGCCAAGTTCTGATCTCAAGGCAATGATGTTTTGCCTCTTTCTGAGATCCAAACTTGGCAGGCTGAGCAGAGCCAAAACCGAAACGCTCATCTGTAGTTTATGGTCAACTCCATTGAGGTTTTCTCCAATGTAGAGCAAGTTTCATTTTCTTATTTATAAGGTTTGCATGCCTAAATTGTTATAGCATTCCTGGTGTACTCAGGCATATACAATTGTAATTTGGCATATAATGAATGCTTCAAAATGCAAGATAGCTCCAAGTAGGTAACAGAATCCGTCCTGACTCTCCACCATAACTGAGTGTATCTAGGTTGTCCACAAGATGGAATATATTACATATATTAACAATTCCCACACTAAATGTTCTGCACAAGCTTGAATCTCAGTCACCTCTCCTCAGTTTTGGCTCAGACTGCTGGAAACGGGGTAGACACAATGACCATCACCCTCTAAAAAGGGTTTAGCTGCATTTTCTGGGATTATTTTGAAACTAATATGACAGCTAATTGGCATTGAAATTTAAGGACTAATTTGTTTTTTGTTTTTTTGTTTTTTTTTTACATTGTGGTCAATGTTAGTTAGAATTTGCGAAGACCAGAATTTGAAGCAATATTATTGAATTACAGGATAGACCACTAAATATCATCAGTGATAGTGCTTACCCTATTTCTTTCCTAACTTTACATTTGAATGTATGGAACAAAGGGGGGTGGTTGATTCTCACAATTGGCTCCTGTAAAATGCTAATATTTTGAGCACCATGCTTACCAGAGGTGACAGAAGACCTGGACAATGGTCCATT
Source organism: Taudactylus pleione (assembly GCA_031769625.1). NCBI lineage: Eukaryota > Metazoa > Chordata > Amphibia > Anura > Myobatrachidae > Taudactylus > Taudactylus pleione. The sequence continues at coordinate 14,324,092 of JAUIMM010000009.1, read as the reverse complement.
CTTAAAAGAAATACATATCAAAAACTGAACAGCCATCCTGATGTTACGGACAATGTCTATGTGGATAGGGCTAAGAAAGAGGCTGTACCCAGAGTACAGGAGACATATCCTGATCTGGTTGTAGCTTCAATGCGATCTCAGCATAAATCTGTGGAAGTTTAAGGCCCCTACATAGTAGACGATTTTATTAACAATTTAGACGATTCCGATGCAACGGAACAACAAATTGTTAAAATCGATCAGTGTGTATGCACTAAATCGTGTAGCACGCTCCCGTGGGGTCATCAGCCGCATCGCCTGATCTTTTGTACATGCAGTCAAATCAGGCGATGCGGCTGTCGATCCCAGGCAGCGATATGCAGCGGGGGCCGGCATATTGGGCGGTCGGGCACTGGATCGCCCAGTGTGATCGCCGATATGTCGGCAGGGTGGTCGTGGGTCGCATCGCTGGGTAACACGTTGTGTAGTGTATACCCATCTTTACACTAATCCGTTAGTGGATTCAGCTCAGGCACTGATACAAAATGGCATATCTTAATCTGATTCAAAATGGTATATATTAATCTGATACAAAATGGTATATATTAATCTGATACAAAATGGCAACTGTTAATCTGATACAAAATGGCATATATTAATCTGATACAAAATTACATATGTTAATCTGATACAAAATGGCATATGTTAATCTGATACAAAATGGCATATAGTATATTAATCTGATACAAAATGGTATACGTTCATTTGATACAAAATGGCATGTGTTAATCTGATACAAAATGGTAAATATTAATCTGATACAATATGGCATATGATAATCTGATACAAAATGGCATATGTTAATCTAGGAAGGGTTAATAGATGTATCTATGAGACATGTTTCTTTTATAATCAAATGCAAAAATAATCCATCTAAAACAGCATTCCTGCTGTTATTGCAAAAGCTAATGGCAAAGTATAATAACTCCATTTGTGCTCATGTCGGTCTGGATGGACTGTTTAAGACACTTATATCAAAAGTATGGGTCCCAGCCCTGTGTCACGAGATAGAAAACTTGTTTGATTTGTTTACAAAACAAACTCAAAGATAAAGGTAAACCTGTTTTGCAGGGAGTTCCTGTAGCTGATGGTCCTTGGCAGTCAATTCACATTAATAACATAGGTTATTTTACAGGAGTTTGGGAAGGGTTTTAATTAGAGATGTGCGCCGACCCCCGTGTTTTGGTTTTGGATCTGGATCTCCCCTGGTTTTGGATCTGGATTGGTTTTGCCAAAACCTCACCTCCGTGTTTTGGTTTAGGATCTGGATTTTTTTCTTAAAAAATAAAATAAACAGCTAAAATCACATAAAATGGGCCATTTTTTGTTACTACGCAATTAATAAACTCAATAACATTCATTTCCAGTCTGAACACCTCACAATATTGTTTTTAGGCCAAAAGGTTGCACCGAAGTAGCTGGATGGCTATGCTAAGCGACACAAGTGGGCGGCACAAATACGTGGCCCATCTAGGAGTGGCACTGCAGTGGCAGACAGGAAGCCAATCAGCGTGATGGTGCCCATTTGCATGTAGCACGGACCCGGGAGATCCGTGCTACATGCATCTGTGTGATTGACACAGACCTCGGACTGGTCAGTGAGACCCGTCTTTGCTGACGCGGTAAAAAAATAAGTGACCAAGTGCTGGGTGTGCTTAAATACAGGGGACGATGTAGGGGTCCCCCGTACTTAAGCACAACCAGCACCGGGCTAGTCAGATCCAGCCCTGGTTGCCAAGATACGAGGGACAAATGACGTAAGGGGTCCCCCTTATTCTGCGCAACCAGCACTGGGCTCTGATTCGGTCCTAGTTCTGGAAATACAGGGGAAATAAATTAGTAGGGTTCCACCGTATCGTCCAGAACCAGTACCGAACTTTTTCTAGCGGGGGGTTGATGTTAGACAGTCAGTAGGTTGACAGGGACAAACGGTTGACAATCTAAAGGTCCACATGTAAGAAGGTCGACAGGGTCAAAAGGTCAACATGAAAAAGGTAGACAAAAAATGGTCGACATGTTTTGTTTTGTTTTTCTAACCCTAATCTTCACCCTAACCCTCCTCTTGGTGCCTAACCCTAACCGTAAGGGTAGGTGCTTTGACCCTGACCACTGGGGTAGGTGCCTAACCCTAACCCCCTGGTAAGTGCCTAAACCTATCCCTAAAAAAAAATGTATCGACCATTTTTGTGTCTACCTTTTTTTTCATGTCGACCTTTTGGCCCTGTCGACCATTTGTACCTGTTGACCTTCTTACATGTTGACCTTTAGTGTGTCGACCTTTTGTCCCTGTCGACCTATTGACTGTCTAACATCTGTTGTCTATCTAGACATTGTCTACCTTTTTACTGTAGATCTTTAGACCGGATCCCCATGGGGAGGCCCCAGGGGGCAGCGCTCTGTTTGGTATACGATGCCCGTTCCACTGCAAAGTGGGAAGTAAAGGCCTCTTTGCTATACTTATCCAGAGGCACTTATCCAAAATTTCCTCACAAAGTGGACCCTCCTCTTTCTACGGCAGCCCCACAAATCTAATATTATTTTACCTAAGACGCCCCTCCATATCTGACAATTTCTGATGTACAGCAGGCATCTGAGAGTCTCCACTCTCACTTTCAGTGGGGATACAGTATCTTCTAATGTAGACATTTCCACCTCTCCTACCCGTTCATGGACATGTTGCAAATCATGGTTAATAATAGACAAGTCAGACTGTACTTCACCAATTTTATCCGTGAGCTATTTTTTGCTGGCTGCAACAGCATTTAGCACTCCTGGTAGGGTAATGTCAGAGGATTCTGATGATACTGAAGTACCTGTGGCAGGTGGGGATGCCAGGGGCGGATCTGCCCTCCTGATCATCAACTGATGGAGGTTGTGGGGTGGAAGAGTGGGTGTATTGCTCTAATTTTACTGCCACAGTGACATGGTGAATTTTTCCCATGATGAGAGGCACTTGGGGCGACAGTAGTGACCACTTTAAAAGTTCTGGCATCTGTGTCAATCTAATCCCTGGCAGCAAAAGTGGCGACCATCAGCGTGGTGCACTGGGAAGCAGAGATGACTTGTGGACTGGACAGGAACCCGTCAGAGCAAGCAGCAGATCCTGGTCAAATGACCCCCGGAAGGCAAGTAGGCAGAGCGCAGGGCAGGAGCAGGTTGCTGGTGTTCTGATCTGTAGCTGCATCCCGTTGAGCTCCAAAGCCAGATGGCATCCCATGTGGTGTGTTACAGACACACCAAAGAGAACACTTCACAGGAAGCCACCCGAAAGTCCAACACCACTGATACTGTATGTCACAACCCTGTCTAGTTGTCACCTTTTTGCCTTGAGACTTACCCCTGTCAGCTGCCCCATGGATCTGTGTGTGTGGTTTGCCTGGAGGATTTGCTCTGATTATTGCACCTGGCCTCTCCTCTGTCTGTGAGCACTGCTAGCCCTGATTGGAATCGCAGGTGTGGTTCTGATTCTCAGAGCTGCAGAGATGAATACTCCCTCTGCATGTTGTGCCTTCCACCACTCAGAATGCTACTACCAGACCACCTGTCCGTATCCACCAATTGCTGCCAGACCCATGGTATATATATCCTCTCCTGATAGCATTCTGGGCCTGAACATCTCGTCTTCCCGTGGTGTATGGTTCATGCATTCAAGTCTGTCCCTGAAACCTGCTAGAGCAATCCCTGGCCCTATCCAGAAAACCTGTTTCAGCTGTACCTGGCAATCCAGTAAATCTGCTGGCAGCAACCCCCGGTGCTTCCAGAAAACCTGTTACAGCCAAACCTGACAATCCAGTAAGCCTGCTGACAGCAACCTCTGGTGCATCCCGAAAAGCTCCTACAGTAATACCTGGCATCCAGACGTCCTGTTACAGCATACCTGGCCTGTGCTCTGCTGTTAGTCCTACTCCTGGTTGGTCCCTGGCACTCTGTAAACCTGCATCGTGTCACCCTGCCTTGCTTCCTGCTGTGGATCAACTCCTGCCCCTTTTACCTACCTACTCCCCTCCCTGAACCTAAAATTCCCAAACCTACCCAATCCTTCCTGAAACCTGTTATTTCCAATTATCCTGTCCAGCCTGCAAATCCCCCAAACCTACCCATTCCTTCCTGAAACCTGTTATTCCCTATTATCCAATCCAGCCTGCACCTGAGTTCTAGCCTTTGTCATAGTAATTCCAGATTACCCTGTTTAGCTTCGTCTCAGCATTACCTGACTTCCCTTCAGCTATTGTTACATTCCAGTCCTGAGTCAAGTTCCAAGCTCATCAGTTCAGTCCACGTTGTTCCAGTCCAGAGTCAAGTTCCAAGCTCATCAGTTCAGTCCACGTTGCTCCGATCCAGAATCAAGTTCCAAGCTCATCAGTTCAGTCCACGTTGTTCCAGGGCAGAGTCAAGTTCTCAGTTCATCAGTGCAATTCAACAAGTCTTCCTGCCAGTCCCAGTCCGGTCCCTCCAGTTCCTGTCATTTATCATCAAAGGCAGTTTTCACTGCTACCCAAGTCTTGTAAATAGAGCTATTTACATTCTCTGTGATTCCAGTCATGCCGGCCTCCGTTGAAACCCGATCACCACCTGAGACAGGTAACTCGCAGACACCAATCATGACACTGTATGTGTGTCCCCGCAGTCACTGAACCTTCAGGCAATGGGCAAGTATCACGCTTGCCCTGGGGAAGCAGAAAGGATATCTCTTAGGAGCAGAGCCATAACTACACTTTTTGGTGCCCTGTGCCAGAGAGAGTAAGGATTCTGCCTGTGAACCTCTATATACCCCTGCCTATACCTTCTAATATCCTACCTATAAACCTCTAAGGATGACGCTAATTTGCGTATGCAGTCATACAGTAAATAAAGACTCCAGACCTAGAATCTGTGGTTCCAAAGCACAAAGTATTAATCAAGTAAAAGTACAGCAGTTACACGCTATGATCCTCATATAATCTTAGCGCAAAGAGATTATACAGACCCAAGTACAATTATACATACGCAGCGCTCTCTGGTCCAGATGTTAGGCATCAGCAAGAAATCCCTCGTCAATCAGCATTCAGCACAAAGACTAGGAACCCTGGGTCAGATCACACATATTTATACCCCCCAGAAATAAACAACACAATAGAGAAGTTTGTTGCTAATACCATTGGTCCTAAAGGAGAGGGCATATGTTACAAGGCATTTAACAGGTTGATTCAAATAGACACAACCCAGCCTCTAACAACTGGGGGTCTCTGGTTTCCTGCCTCATGCAACATCCTAACAGTTGTTCATATAATGTACATTTTGTTGCTTGAAGTCTCTGCGGTCCATAAGTTGAGAATGCATGATGCGATCTCCACACCGATGGTACCGGAATACTGTTGAAAGAGTACGCATCAGTACAATACCAATCACGGCTTACTTATGTATAAAACCTTAGTTACCAAATAATCTTTATTTCACAGCATTTATGCTAAATGAACAAACTTAAATCTTATACTTTAAAGCTTATTAAACCTTTAATGTGAATATGTAATGTGTAAGTATGCGGGGTGTGATGTAAAGACGCTAGTTAACTTGGGGCAGATGCGTGCGCATGAAGCTAATAAACAGCGTTTTCATACAGGATCTTATGCATTCGCTAATATGCGACTAGTTAACAGCGCTATTGTGCGTATTAATGTGTATATGAGAAATGGTGCACTTAAATCTCACTTAAACTAAGTGAACACCTAGCAGTGTGGAATGCTGAGCCTTATAGTTCCATGACTCGCTCATGCCCCAGCAGCCCCCACCCTTTTCAGGCTCCAAAATACTGGTCTTTGTTCTCCCAGGGCCTGTGTGGATGCAAATTAGCACAGCTACAAGACCCAAACCTCAGATAACACTCCTGGGGGCCCATTTATCAAAGTGCATTTGAGGTAAATTCCCCGAAAACACCTGTTTTCGGGGGTTTACCTCAAATACTTAGTATCCCCCGAATGTATGAAGGAGGGACCGCAGCAGGTATCTCCGATACCTGCTTCGATCCCTCCATTGCCGCCGGCAGCCGCCTCTCCCATAGGCTTCTATGGGGGATGCGATGCTGCCAAATGTATCAATATCAGGAATGCGAAGCATTCCCGATATTGGCCCCAGCAGCTAACGCTATCTAAAGATAGCGTTAGCCGCTGTTTCCTATGGGCACTTACCGCATATCAGCCGGCGGAGGGATCTGCCAGATCCCTCCACCGGCAATGGGCGCCGCTCATGTGCAGTCTGCGGGACTGCGCATGCGCAGAAGCCCCGACTGCCCTCCGGAGACATCGCAGGGACGGGCTCTTTTCGGAGCCCGTCTCCCTGCATGTCCCGGATAATACATCCGGCAGATAGGATCGCATTTTGCAATGCGATCAGGGGCGATACTGCATGCCCTGATCGCATTGCAAAATGCGATCATTAATAAATGGGCCCCTTGGCTTTGAAGGTATTTTATTGTAGGAAGCCTGCTAATGTAAGGTGCTACAAACGACCCTCTTGCTGTACTCGAGTAGGGCCACCTGGAGTGAGAGCAGACGTTATGTCCATGAAGCTTGTCTTCACAAGCTAGTTGTCATGTGGCCATTTGCTCTGTTTAGCTAATGCAATCCAATTTTGACATACTGTACAGCCATTTCTGAAATATATCCTTTAGGGGAATTATAATAATATACACACTTTATCCAGAGCACCCAAACTACGTAAAGTCATGAAATGGGCTTTTGATGAATCGCCGTAACTTATGACGACGGTCACAGATGCAATCGCATGATGCTAATAGTAATAGTAATGGCTTAGGCGGCCATTCGCAAAATGGTGTATTGCGGTCTCATTTTAAACTGATCTTGTCTCAGCCAATTATCCAGCTTCGACAAGAGCATCGGCGCCCCCCCCCCCCCATTTTTTAAATAAGGACAGAAGATGGTGCACCTGAAAAAGGCACTTGGCCTCACGGGGAATGGCCAGGGCAGAGATAGGGGAGGCCAGGAGATGCTGGGGATAAAAGAAGAGGAAGCTACAAGTGAGAATGATAATACACAGGAAAATTGATAGGCCCAAACAGCGCCCCCAGCCCTGTGGTGCCCTGTGCCATGGCACTGATCGGTGCCTACTTACCGCCCTGCTTAGTGCTTAGGAGCAGGACCGGATTAAGGGGGGGTGACAGGGGCGGTCGTCCCTGGGCCCCCACACACAGAGGGCCCCCACACAGGGTCGATGTGACCCTGCAGAGAACAGGTGCCGGCGGCACCTGTTCCCGAGAGGAGGGCGCTCTGCAGCTGCATGCAGCAGCACAGTCAGTGTGGCTGCATCAGCTTGGGGCAGGGTGGTAGTGTGGACGGCACATATTGCCGTCCGCACTACACAGCACAAACACACAGCCGCCGGCGCCGGCAGCTGTGTGTTTGTTTTAGCAGCCGATGAGAGTCAGTCAGACTCTCATCAGCTGCTGCTCCCACTGCTGGAGACTCCGTTTTCCGGCTCCCGCAGTGGCTGATGGGAGATCTCCCATCATGCAGAGCGGGCCGGCCCGGGAGGACGCCGGACGGAGGAGCAGACGACAGAGCGGGGATTAAGGTAAGTGGAAGTTGTTGTTTTTTTGTGTGTGTCTGGTGGGTGTAATACTACTACTAGGGGCACTGCAGGGGGTACTAAAAGGGGCACTGCTGGGGGGGTACAACTACTAGGGGCACTGCAGGGGGTACTACTAGCGGCACTGCTGCGGGTACTACTGGGGGGACTGCACACTGGTGGGACCACTACTGGATAACACAGCATAGAGGGGGATTACTACTAGGGGTACTCCTGGGGGAATTACTGTTGAAGGGGGACTGCTACTGGGGGCACTGCTGGGGCAGACTGCTACTGGAGGCATGGCTGGGCTCGACTCTGTGTGGCTTGAAGGGGCCCCCCGCAACTTTGTTGCCCTGGGGCCCCCACAAGCCTTAATCCGGCCCTGCTTAGGAGAACCGCACTGGAGAGCTCACAAACTTTTGTGCTACTCCATGTCTGCTGTGGCCCCGCCCCCATGCTTGGTATTTTTCAGTCATATGGTGGAAGTAATGTGACCAGCCCAATGATTGGTCTAAGTTGTTATATAAAATAGTAAATGAAACAGAATTAACAGAGTAGGTAAGCTATTTAAATAATAGAATAGTTCTTTATTTTATATTAGCTAGTAGAATGGTCAAGAATGTAATACATTAATACCAGACGATTTAAAAAAATCAGAACAAAATATTAAAAAAATTGTAAAAAAGGTTGAAAAATTAAGAGTAACAAATATTTAGGTACTTTGGGGCTGATTCAACAGAGGACAAAATTGCAATCCTGCACGCAAGAAGCTTTGCAATTTTGTCCTTGCAAATATGCAAATGTAGCAGGAGGTGTATGTAGTAAGGCCTTCAGACACCTTACTCCATAAAGGGCACCACATTACTAGACCTTTAGAGACCTAATGTGCATAATAAGGGTGCTAGGCTTGGGCACATTAGGAGGTTTGGCTGCATTTTTCACAGACATTTCGGCACAGATGTCCAAGAAATATGATGTTTTGTCCATATAAGATGTGTTCAGCTCTTGGTAAATTGCAAGGATACTAAAAATATTGTGGAAACTATGATTTCCCAAATAATTTTCTGGCGGGGACACAAGTTTAATAAATAAGCACCTATAGTATGTGTGAAGACAACCATTTAATTTATCTTTGTTGTTTTGATAAAAGACTGTTGGAGGAACCCTATGCAGTAAGTGGATTTTGACCTATTGTTTTGATTTTCCTGCAGCCTCTGTACAAAAAATAGTCAGGGTCTATTCATGTGCATTCATGTGAATGATTCCACCAAACCTGTTCTAATATGGGAGTTGGGCTAAAACCAATGAAAAGGGGGATGGGAAAATTATAGTAGTTCTAGGCTGACGACAATAGGCTGGACTTTGTAGAGGCAAATTTACTCTTTCCACAATGTGGATTTACTGCAATGCAAAACTAATTTTTAATTGGCTGTTCCAAACAATGGAATGAGGATATGTTCCTTAGTATTCGTGAGGCAGACAAATGTCACACATGCTCATAATTGAATGCACTAAATGTATGTATATTACTCTGTTTCATAAACAACCTTTACTTGCCAGATGCTTGGAGAAGAAGGCTTAACAAAACAAAACAAAATCCTGATTACTCTAATAACACAACCAGTCTAAAGCTAGGTACACACTGATAGATATATTATATCACCCGTTCAAACTGGCGATATATCTATAGTTAATCACCAGGTGTGTACAGCAGATATGTCTGTGAACGACGCCGTTCACAGACATATCTGATCTGCTGTGCAGCGCAGCAGATGGCCGTTATATCTGAAAGATATATTGACCATCTGCTGGTGTGTATGAGCGACCCGCCAATCGCCCGTAAACATGCTGTGGGACCTGGCGGTGATTGACAGCTCAACTGGGCGGGTAATTTAAATGCCCGCCCATTTGAGTTCTCTAGCTCAACACATCGGGCAGACGAACAGTCTCCTCTGCCTGTGGGGTGGGGGGGGAGATCAAACTGATTGCGCCCCCCCGGATCTGCGCTGGGATGAGGGACTCACAGACCTCCTCCCCAATGTGCGGCAAATAGGTTTTTTTTTTTCGAGAGGGCATGGCAACGGCTCACTATGGCCCTGACTCTAATTCATAGATAGGTTAACGGATAGGACCCAAATAAATTGTAGTACAATATATCTTTCCATTGTGGATCGGAAAGATATATCATACAGATTGTTCAGTGTGTACGTCCAATCCATTGTTCACTGCATTGCCCCATCTGTTGTTCTGCACAGCAGAGGGAACAATGCAATGAACGACACCATTCTGCTACATGCAGCATGTGACAATATATTGCACCGTCATACACTGGATCGTGTAGTACGTACGGCACGCGTGTTGTATCTTTACATTGCGTAATTCCGTCGCTAGGTACAAACATTGTCAAGTGTTACACATTAAATAGTGCAAAAACAGCTATGCACATTGTTTGTAATCGCCTTTAGCATTAACTTTATTAACCACTTTATTTTGGAGATACCTATATAACACAATTGAAAAGGGCACCCTATAACTGGTTTTCTCAACAGATCATGGCCCTCATTCAGAGCCGTACGCTCTGAGCAGAGCGCACGCTCTGAATGAGGGCCGGGCTCCATTTTCATGGAGCGTCCTCCTGGACGCTCGTATAGCTGTGGGTCACCACCCACAGGCTATACGAGCGTGCATTGTGATGGTCGCGATGGTCGAGACCATCGCGACCATCGAATTTGTGAGCCGGAGCCTGAGGTTGAGGTTTTCAACCGCAAGCTCCGGAGTGATTTTGGCTCTATCAGAGCCAAAATCACTCCCACTGACATCACTAGTGATGTCAGTGGGCCGGCTTCTGACGGGAGGCGTTCCCGTGGGAACGCCCCCGTCAGGGAGGCACGCCCCCGGCACGCCCACCAAAGGGGGCGTGCTGTCAATCAACATTGACAGCACGCCCCCTTTCATCGGACACAACGAGCGAAGGACTTTCCTTCGCTCGTTGCGTCTGGCGCATGCGCACGACGGAGCTCCCTCCGTCGTGCGCATGCTCAGTCCATAACATCGACCCACTTGCGAGCGGACAGCCGCTCGCGAGTGGGTCTGAATCAGGCCCCATGTTTTGAGGATTTCTGTCTGTTGAAGCAGGTGGGATTTTACTGACCCAGCAAAACTCAAATGCACATGATTAAAGAAATCAACAAAACATGACCTGTACTTCAGGACTGGAATTGAGAACCACTGCCCTAGACTACCCATATGGGCTACCTATTGTGGCCTCAAAGGGTCTGATTCAGAGATGGATGCAGTAGCTAAAGCCGCTGAGTCTTTGTACTCTGCGGCTGTGCTGAAATTCGTTCATGCTGCAGGATGCGTCTTGTGTAAATAGAAGCCTCCTGATGGCTTTTGTGATCCACTGCTGCGTCCAAAGATGCATGCTGAGGCTTAGGGGGCACTGTGAGTGATCTCACAAAATGAGATCTGCACATGCGCAGTGCGGCATCTGCACATATGCAGATCTCACACCATCGGAGATGTACGTAAACCATTGAGTATACTGTATATTTGATTATTATTACCCTTTATTTATATGACGCCACAAGGGTTCCACAGCGCCTTACAAAGTACATAAACAAATGAGCAAACAAGAAGTGAGCGACTTACAGTACAAAACAATGCAAGACAAGGACATAGTTTATAGACATTTCTGCAATAGCGATCATAAGACTCAGATAAGCAGCAGAGCGTCAGCAACCAAGTGTTAGGTGCACTTGTGGGGAATTAGGAGTAGACAATCGTATAATTGAGGGAAGGAGAAGCACATGAGGGAAGAGGGCCCTGCTAGTGAGCACTTACATTTTAAAGGGGAAAGAGACAGGAGTGACATAGAGGAGGTAGACAATGAGCATGGGACAGAGTGTTAGGATGAGAGCTGGAATGCTATGATGAAGTAGTGGGTCTTTAGAGCCCATTTGTAGAGAGGTGGGGAGTCTTATAGGGAGAGGGAGAGAGTTCCAGAGATAGGGAGCAGCGTTGGCAAAATCTTGGAGGCGGGAGTGGAAGTACTCAGTTGGCAAGAGAGGCGGCATGCATTTGTTGAGCAAAGTGGGCAAGCAGGAGTGTCAAGTGAGATGAGATCCGAGATGTAAATGGGAGAGGATTGGGTGAGGGCTTTGTAAGTGAGTGTAAGAACCTTGAATTGGGCTCTGAAGGTGAAGGGGAGGCAAATGTAGAACATTTGGAGAAGATGAGCCGTGCAGCAGCATTGAGGACAGATTGGAGTGGAGAGGGGTGGGAGTCAGGGAGGCCAGATAGGAGGAGGTTACAATAGTGCAATCTGGAGATGACCGGTGGGTGAGAGTCTTAGTTGCCTCCAGGGTGAGAAAGGGTTTGATCCTAAAAATATTTTTGAGATGGAAGTAGCAGGGCTGTGAGAGGTACTGAATGTGTGGTTTGAAGGAGAGGGAGGAGTCAAGGATAACTCCAAGACAGCGCACTTGGGGGCTAGAGGAGAAAGTTATGCTTTAAATTGTAAACTTGCGAACAGGGCCTTCGTACCCATATATCTGTCTGTTATTACCCAGTTTTGTTCTGTTAATGTTTCCAATTGTAAGGCGCAACGGAATATGTTGCGCTATATATGAAACTGTTAATACTGTACATAAATAATAGATAATGAAATTGTAGGAAGTGAGGTTATGCGGGAGGGTGGGAAGATGATCAGCTCAGTCTTAGACATGTTAAGTTTAAGAAGCGCTGGGACATTCAGGAAGAGATAGCAGAGAGACAGTTGAAGATGTGGGTGAGGAGAGTGGGGGAGAGGTCAGGGGAGGTAAGGTAGATCTGAGTATCATCATCATAGACATCCAGGAAGAGATAGCAGAGAGATAGTTGGAGATACGAGTGAAATCTGGATGAGGACTATGGCTTAATCTCCAGATACAGGGGAAAAATAAATCAGAGTTGGTAAGATGGATGGGGAGGGGTAGCCTGGCAAAGGAGGGGGTGGGGTATTGAGGGTCTGGTGGGATATGATGTCTGGACATTGGGAGTCAATTTTAGAAGTGAAGTAGGTAGCAAAGTCAGAGAGACATTTGGAGATATGAGAGAGGAGAGAGGGGGAGATGTCAGTGAAGGAAACCTTTCATCAGCAGAGAGATAATTTTAGAGGCCAAAAGAGCTGATGAGTTTACCTAAATAAGATGTATAGATGGAGAAGAGGAAAGCTCCAACAACAGAACCTTGGAGAACACCTATCGTTAATGGACCTGGGGGGAAGAGGAGACAGAGGCCCTGATTCAGAGCCGGACGCTCTGACCAGAGCGCTCGCTCTGAATCAGGGCCCACCTCCATAAATATGGAGCGTCCTCCTGGACGCTCGTATAGCTGTGGGTCACCACCCACAGCATATACGAGCGTGCAGGATGATGGTCGCGATGGTCTTGACCATTGCGACCATCGCCACTGCGAGCAGAAGCCTGTGGTTGAGTTTCTCAACCGCAAGGCCCGGAGTGATTTTGGCTCTATCAGAGCCAAAATCACTCCCACTGACATCACTAGTGATGTCAGTGGGGCCGGCTTCTGACGGTAGGCATTCCCTTGGGAACGCCTCCGTCTGGCAGGCATGCCCCCGGCACGCCTACCAAAGGGGGCGTGCTGTCAATCAACATCGACAGCACGCCCCCTTTGATCAGACACTACGAGCGACGGAAAGTCCTTCGCTCGTCGCGTCTCGCGCATGCGCTCGACGGAGCTCCCTCCGTCGTGCGCATGCGCAGTGCAGACCATCGACCCACTCGCGAGTGGACAGCCGCTCGCGAGTGGGTCTGAATCAGGGCCAGAGGTAGGAGGATAGCCAGGAGAAGACAGTATCACGTAGACCAAGGGAGTGAAGGATTTGCATGAGGAGAGGGTGGTCCACAGTGTCAAAAGCAGCAGAGAGTAGTGGCCCTTGGATTTGGCAGCAAGGAGGTCATTGCTGACTTTTGTATGGGCAGTTTCAGTGGAGTGGAGAGAGCGGAAGCTGAATTGGGTCAAGCAGGGAGTGGGAGGAAAGAAAGGTGATAAGACAGTTGTAGACAAAAGCGAGGAGAGAGATGGGCCAGTAGTTGGAGAGAGTGTTAGGATCAAGGGTTGGTGTTTTAATAATGGTGTGACAAGGGCATGCTTGAATGCAGAAGGGACAGTGGGCCTGATTCAGAGCCGGACGCTCTGACCTCCTACCTGTTCCTGGAGCGGCCTCATGGACGCTCGCATAGCTGTGGGTTACCACCCACAGCTATAGCGAGCGACCATCGGGCTTGCGACGAGACCCTGCGGTAGGGTCTCGCTGCCGCAAGCCCTGGAGTGATTTTGGCTCTATCAGAGCCAAAATCACTCCCACTGACATCACTACTGATGTCAGTGGGGCCGGACTCAGACGGTAGGCGTTCCCATGGGAACGCCTCCGTCTGGCAGCCATGCCCCCGGCACGCCCACCAAAGGGGGCGTGCTGTCAGTCACCATGGACAGCACGCCCCCTTTGGTGCGAGACCCGGAGCGACAACTTGGCTGTCGCTATGTGGGTCTCACGCATGCGCACGACGGAGCTCCCTCCATCGTACGCATGCGCATTAGGGCACCATCGACCCGCTTGCGAGCGTCCTATGCTCGCGAGCGGGTCCGAATTAGGCCCAGTGCCTGATGGGAGGGAGAGAGTAAGGAGGTGGGCAAGATGGGAAAAGGTAGGAGAGAGGTAACGGAGGAGGCGGGAGGGGGTAAGGTCAAGGGGGGGAGCTGGAAGGGGAGGAGGACCAGATGAGGGTCATGACTTCCTCTCCTGATACAGGGGAGAAAGATGTCAGAGTTGGTGAGATGGATGGGGAGAAATTATCAGGGAAGGGAGGGGATGGAGTTCTGGGGGTTTGGTGGAACATGCTGTCCTGACGTATAGATTAAATTTTAGAAGTAAAGTAGGTGGCAAGTTCAAGGACAGAGAGTGTGGAGGTAGTTGAAAGTGGCAAACAGACGTCTGGGGTTAGAGGACTGGGTGGAGATGAAGTTCTTGAAATCTGACTGTTTAGATAGGGAAATGGCAGTACTGTAGGATGAGAGCATAAATTTGAAATGGAGGAAGTCAGCCTGAGAGCATGATATCCTCTGGTCAGTGGTACGTGAACACTTTTGCAGGTATCTGGTGCATTTGGAAAGCCAGGGTGGAGGTGTGGATCTGAATAGTGATCGTCGGAGCAACAGAGTTCAGAGCAGAAGTAAGGTAGGCACTGTATAGGGAAGCAGCTTGTTCAGGGCAGAGGAGACAGAGAATAGGGGAGACAAGAGAGTTGACTAGGGAGGATGAGGAGTTGATAGCGTCCATGTTATGCTTAGTACTGTTAGCTTTTGGAGGCAGATATGAAGGAGAGAGTGATAGGTTAAAGAGAGAAGGTGATGGTCTGAGAGGGGGAATGGGGAGTTGGAGTAATCAGTAATATCACAACAGTGAGTGAAAACCAAATCAAGTGAGTGGACACTCACATGGGAAGGTGAGGTGGGAGATACCAAATGAAGATGTAAGGGTAAGGAGTTTAGAGGCAGAGGATCTGTATGGACATCTATTTTGATATTGAAGTCACCTAAGATAATTGAGGGAAAATCTGAAGAGAGAAAGTTAGGGAGCCAGGAAGCAAAGTTGTCAAGGAATTTGAAAGGAGAGCCAGGGGAACGGTAAATGGCTACTTGCAGGTGCACTGGTAGGAATAGGTGTATTGCATGAACCTCAAATGTAGAAAATGTAATGGACAGTTTAGAGGGAATTAGTTTGTAGGAGTAACTGGGGGATAGAAGGACCCCAATACCACAACCATGGCAACACCCAGGGCAGGGGGGTGAGAGACTGTGAGGCCCCCAGAGGAGAGAGCGGCAGGAGAAGAGGTGTCAGAGGGGGAAATCTGGGTTTCAGTAATAGGTAGGAGATTCAGGGAGTTGGAGATGAAAAGGTCATGGGTTGGGACCAGTTTATTACAGAGAGATCTGGCATTCCAGAGGGCACAGGAGTGAGGGGCCGAGGTAATGGGAGAAATTAGGGTTCCTGTAGCATTGAGATGAAATTAATTTGGAATGCAGGGTTGAAGAGAGTGTTGGGATGGTGCGGGCACCTGAGCTAAGAAGGGAACATGTAGAAGCAGGACCGTAACTAGGTTGGTGCGACCTGTGCCATGGCACAGGGCAGGGGGTGCTGTTTGGGCCTGTCAATTTCCCTGTTTATTATCATTCTCACTTGTTGCTTCCTCTTCTTTTATCCCCAGCATCTTGGCGCCCCCCCATTAAAAAAATGGGGGTGGGGGAGGGGCGCCAATGCTCTCTCTGGCACAGGGCACCAAGTTAGTTAGTTACGGTTCTGCTCCCATAACCACGTACTATACACCAGTGCCCTCTGGTCATGATAGTTATCAGCTTGAAGGGACACAAACAGCGGCACTCTGTGATTTTCATTAGCAAATACTGTATTGAGTTTACATCAATAATGACCGATGTTTCGGGGCACACAAGCTCCTTTGTCAAGGTGAAGAAGTATGAACAAGAATACAAACAAAGGGCCTGATTCAGACCCACTCGCGAGCGGCTGTCAGCTCGCAAGTGGGTCGATGGTCTGCACTGAGCATGCGCATGACGGAGGGAGCTCCGTCGTGCACATGCGCCAGAGGCGAGACGAGCGAAGGACTTTCCTTCGCTCGTTGTGTCTGATCAAAGGGGGCGTGCTGTCGATGTTGATTGACAGCACGCCCCCTTTGGTGGGCATGCCGGGGGCGTGCCTCCCTGACGGGGGCGTTCCCAAGGGAACGCCTACCGTCAGAAGCCGGCCCACTGACATCACTAGTGATGTCAGTGGGAGTGATTTGGGCTCTGATAGAGCCAAAATCACTCCAGGCCTTGCGGTTGAAAACCTCAACCGCAGGCTCCGGCTCGCAGTTTCGATGGTCGCGATGGTCACGACCATCGCGGCCATCAAACTGCACGCTCGTATAGGCTGTGGGTGGTGACCCACAGCTATACGAACGTCCAGGAGGACGCTCCATAATTATGGAGGGCGGCCCTCATTCAGAGCGTGCGCTCTGCTCAGAGCGTATGGCTCTGAATGAGGGCCAAAGAGCTTATCTTTATATTTAAAGGTATGAAAATGATAAAGAAGCCCACCGTGTGTGCAGGAAGGAAGGTGAGCAGCTATGCTAGCTTGCCTAGTGCGTCCTGCTGAGATGACATCACAGCACCGGGGGCATGCCGTTGCCATAAGAGCTGGGGACTCCTGCCGAACTGTCACGAGTCCCAGTGTGACGGAATCAAAGAATAACACGAGCTGTAAGGGAGACACCACGTGTTAATAGAAAAAGAACCCCAGTATAAAAAGAGAAACACCCCTAGTAAGGAAAGAATAAAAAAAAGCTAGGGAGTGTAGTCCCTACAGATATGCAAAGCTAAGAAGAATGAATTCAAGCTACATTAATGTATCAAAAATATCAATACAAAGACATCTTAATATGAAGGGGAACTTGACTCTGGGCCTGATTCAGAACCGGACGCTCTGACAGAACGCTCGCTCTGAATCAGGGCGGGGCATTTTTTTTTTTTCAGAACGGCCTCCTGGACGCTCGCATAGCTGTGGGGGACCACCCACAGCTATAGCGAGCGGCCAGGAAGATGGTTGTGATGGTCAAGACCAACATGACCATCGGGCTTGCGACGAGACACTTGTGGTAGGGTCTCGTTGCCACAAGCCCCAGAGAGATTTCGGCTCTAACAGATTTCGGCTCTAAATCTCTCTCACTGACATCACTCGTGATGTCAGTGGGGCCGCCCCCAAACGGAGGCGTTCACATGGGAACGCCTCCATTTGGGCAGCCACTCCCCCAGCCCGCCCACCAAAGGGGGCGTGCTGTCACTCAACATCGACAGCACATCCCCTTTGGTACGAGACCCGGAGCGACGGTTTGCCCGTCGTTATCCGGGCCTCGAGCATGCGCACGACAGAGCCGGCTCCGTCGTGCGCATGCGCACTGGGCCACCATGGTCTGAATCAGGCCCTCCGTCCCTGTAAATCTACAATAAAGTAAATACTGATATGTGCTAATGGTTCACTGTCTTCAAACATAGGGCCTGATTCAGAGCCGGTCGCTATTTGCGCTCGCTCGTCCAGAAAATAGGGGTGGCTATTCAAATGAACCGTTCGCTGTTTGCGGTCTGTTCACGCCTCTAGGTCTGAACGAGCGAACAAAACTTGCGGTCGTTTTTTGGGAAACTACGCCCCCTGTCCGCTCGCATCCTACGTCATGTCCGCTATTTATTAGATTAATCGAGTACATCGAACAGGGTATGAGCTGCTCGCTATTCTTGTGGTTGGTTTTTGCTACCACAATATTGCGAGCAGTTCTGGCTATAAAATAACCCAGTGACGTGGTCAATGACGCTGCTGTTTTAAATATGCACACCCATAAAACGCCCGTTTTGACCTTTAAGCACGCCTGCGATCGGATCTCCACTCCCCGTTTTCAAGCACCTTCCCCTGTTACCACCCACATACGCCTCATCCTGTCACTCAAATTATCAGGCATTCGCTATTTTGCGAGCACATGAATTTCGGTCGCACTGACTGGTTTGCGCATGCGTATAACGATCCGTACGCATGCGCAGTTGGGCAAACATCACTCGGAGCGAACGAGCTGCCACTTACGAGTGGCTCTGAATCAGGCCCATAGTTATGATCTGTTGTTCACAATTAGGAATTGTAATACTTCGCTATCAATTTAACTAAAACATGTGCCGCAAACAAATTAGTGCAAAGGAACAAAAATCAGTAGATTCCGATATCCTAGGATCCTATTAATTAGGAGAGAGGAACAATGAATCAATGGAATACACTCCAGGACATTTGTTAAGTCCATTAGGGCTAATAGTGTTCAAATTATATATCCAACTTGCTTCCACCTGAAGTACTCTACCAGCTCTGGGCTGAATCAATAAGGAACGCAGTTGCTAATACGCTGCGCGAACTAGCCATTGCGATTAGGACTGCGATCGCATCGGCTACGTAGCCCTATCGCAGAGTGATTGACAGGAAGTGCCATTTCTGGGTGGTGATGGGGGGGGGTTTGGTTGGCCGAACGCAGGCATGCCAGTGCGTTTAACACCATTGCATGGGCGTGCATAAATTATACACTGCAATGCCCTACACAGCCTGAGGCCTGACCTTGTCCAAGTGTGTATGGGGCTGCGATGGTACTCGATTGTACCGATGTTTTCACAGTCCTGCTAAACATTACGAATGTGTGTAAGATAAAGTGGGCGTCCTTATGTTGTGCTGAGATTGCATTGTGATCGCAGTGGATTAGCAAACTTTCGCAGTGAGACTGAGTGCGTAATCGCTATTGCATTCGCATCTGTGCTCCTTGCTGAATCAGGCCCTATGTCCCCTCCACGTAAGAACTTCGGGATATGAAAAATGGCTTGATGTTTTAAACTGGCTACACAGTGGCCCATCTCGGCAAAATCTATTCAAGCTTATACAGTATATATATATATATATATATATATATATATACACACACAAATGCAGGCAGACGGCACTCATTGGGCTTCCAGTCAATAAATCACACTAACACAATGTCCTTGAGAACAGTTAAGAACAGTTAAGCGGTTCAGTAAACCAAAACGTAGGGCAAACACACATTGTGTTAGTGTGATTTATTGACTGGAAGCCCCGTGAGTGCCGCATGCCTGCATTAATTTAATATATATATTATTGAACTTGGGAAGACACCTGGGCATTATTACATGCATTACAGCTGGAGTGCTGGAAGTTTGTGGAATTATTATATATATGTATAAATAATTTACCAAATGTTCTGTGCAGGCAAAAATGAGGTGGTACTCCATGGCTTAAGTAAACATTTGTATTATGTAAACATATGCAGTTTAAATAGCCGACGTTTCAAGACCTCATGGGTCTTTTCATCAGGGTGCATAAAATAAATGAACGTGAAATCTTACCTTAAATAACAGTATGTATAAGGGAGGACCCCATAGAAAGTGTGCCCAGCGTGTTGATCTTCCCCCGGAGACCGAAGATGTAGATGTCTTCACAGGGCGTCTGTCACAGCCGCTGACAGAGAGGCAACTAGGTATTACCTAGTAACACGATGCTGGATAGACTGAGAGCAGGCGAATATACCCATACAAACAGTCAGGGGCATAACTAGACCTAGGAGGGCCCCATAGCAACATTTTCATGGTCTTCCCCTCACCCCCAGCACCCCCCCCTTCTTCCTCCCCGTCTTACCTCTGCTCCGTGGTCATGTCTTCTTCAACATATCTTTTCTCCCAGTCAGTTCCATCTCTCCTCACTGACTGATGCTAGGAGGAGCCATGCTGAGCCTGCTGGGACATCCCTGGATCACGACCATGCCTCCTCCCAGTATCAGTCAGTGAGGAGAGACGGAGGCGTAGCTGACCGGGAGGGCAGATGTGCCTGCGCAGCGCAGCACACTGCTGAAGAAGGACGTGAACACGGCTGGCCTGGTACCAGAGATGTAGGGGTGGACGGCCCCAGAGTTGGTCCGGGCCCCATAGCAGCCGTACCTACGATAGTTACACCAGTGTATACAATACTGTGCAAAAGTTTTAGGCAGATGTGGAAAAACTACTGCAAAGTAAGAATGCTTTCAAAAATAGAAGTGTTAATAGTTTATTATTATCAATTAACAAAATACAAAGTGAATGAACAGAAGAGAAATCTCAGTCAAATTAATATTTGGTGTGACCACCCTTTGCCTTCAAAACAGCATCAATTCTTCTAGGTACACTTGCACACCGTTTTTTAAGGAACTCGGCAGGATGGTTGTTCCAAACATTTTGGAGAACTATCCACAGATCTTCTGTGGATGTAGGCTTGCTGAAATCCTTCTGTCTCTTCATGTAATCCCAGACAGACTTGTTGTTGAAATCTGTGTTGGCCATATAATCACTTCCGGGACTCCTTGTTCTTCTTTACGCTGAAGATAGTTCTTAATGACATTGGCTGTATGTGTGGTGTCGTTGTCCTGCTGCAGAATACATTTGGAGCCAATCAGACGCCTCCTGATGGTACTGTATGATGGATAAGTACCTGCCTGTATTTCTCAGCATTGAGGACACCATTAATCCTGACCAAATCCCCAACTCCATTTGCTAAAAAGCAGCCCCAAACTTGCAAGGAACCTCCACCATGCTTCACTGTTGACTGCAGATACTCATTATTGTACTGCTCTCCATCTCCAGCCCTTCAGCAAACAAACTGCCTTCTGTTACAGCCAAATATTTAACATTTTGACTCATCAGTCCAGAGCACATGCTGTAATTTTTCTACACCCCAGTTCTTATGTTTTCGTGTGAAATTGAGTCACTTGTTTCCATGTCGAAGGTATGGCTTTTTGGCCGCAATTCTTCCATGAAGACCACTTCTGACCAGACTTCTCCGAACAGTAGATGGATGTACTTGGTACCCACTGATTTCTGCCAGTTCTGACCTGATGGCACTGCTGGCTGACCTCTGCGTCTACGGTCTTACATGTTGCTAGTTTCTTTATTCTTCTTCAAAAGAGCTCGAACAGTACAACTTGAAACCCCAGTCTGTTTTGAAATGTTGCCTGCAGAAACTGCCTTTTGTTACAGCCAAATATCTAAAATTTTTATTCATCAATCCAGAGCAATTGCTGCCATTTTCCTACACCCCAGTTCTTATGTTTTTGTGCATAGTTGAGTCACTTGGCCTTGTTTTTGTCACAAGCCGCCGCACTGCGAATGCAGGGCGAGACGAATGCCGGGCAAGCGTTCGCTGAAACTCCTCCTACCTCCTGTCCATTATGCCGGGATTGATCTGGATTGGCTCCTGCTTCTATTTCCTCCCGGTGTGAATGCTGCTCCGACGCCGGTGATAGCTTTCACGTGTTTCCGGTTTGGTGTTGGCTCCTGTATCCAGTCGAGTACCCAGTTTTGTCATCTTTTGCTATCTGCCGTTTGTGTCATCTAGGCGGCACAGGCCGCACTCCAGCATCCAGTGTATGCAGTTCAGCGTGCCACCGCTTGTGTCATCCAGGCGACACAGTCCACACTCCTGTGTCCAGTGTATGCACTCCAGCGTATCACCGCTTGTGTCATCCAGGCAGCACAGGCCGCACACCAGCGTCCAGCATACGCAGTCCAGCGTGCCACCACTTGTGTCATCCAGGTGGCACAGGCTGCACTCCAGCGTATCATCGCTTGTGTCATCCAGGCGGCACAGGCCGCACTCCAGCATCCAGCATATCACCGCTTGTGTCAACCCGGCAGCACAGGCCACAGCCTGCCAAGGTTGCTACCCGGCCCAAATACCGCATCTTGCTCACGGCCCACAAGCCATAACCAGCTAAGGTTTTCAGCCCTCAAGGCTGCTTCACGGCTCAAAGGCCGCATCTTGCTTACAGCCCACAGGCCACAGTCAGCCAAGGTCACCTGCCCCAAGGCTGTAACAGCATAAACCTCCTTGACTAAACCTCAGATTCCTAACAGTTTCCACGTTGAAGGTATGGCTGTTTGGCCGCAATTCTTCCATGAAGACCACTTCTGGCCAGACTTCTCCAAACAGTAGATGGGTGTACTTGGGTCCCGATTTCAAAGGGAAGTAAGCAAGATGTGTCTTTAATCTGATGCACTAAGTTCCTTGGCTGACCACTGCATCTACGGTGCCTGTTTCTTTGTGCTTCTTTAAAAGAACTTGAACAGCACATATTGAAACCCCATTGAAATCTTTGCCTACTGGAGTGTTCTCAATATGGTCTCTGTCCTAATACGGTCCAGACCTCAGGCGTGAATCCTGATTTGGGACTAACTAATAAAATCATGAACCTAGAGCGTATGCAAACGTTGCTGCTACATGCCTTCCTTGGATTGTCATCTCGTGTGGATATGCTGCAGCAGCAGACAATTCAAGCCTCCCAGAATTCATTGGACGCAACTAGTCATTGCAAAAGTCCATCTAGGGGGAAAAACTGAACGCCACTCCAACTGGAAACTGTTCAAGAACATCTCAGTCTCTTGAATTTATGAATCCGGAGTTTTTACAAAAATTTCATTCAAAGACTGAACAGTTGCAAAATTTGTTGCACAGCACAAAATTATTAGTACAAACATTTTTGGGGAATTTACTTGACTTTGAAAACATTTTATCTTTCCCAGCAGAAACTACATTGGTGACAGAGGGCCTGATTCAGAGCCGCTCGTAAGCGGTCGCTCGTTCGCTCCGAGCGATGTTTGCACAACTGCGCATGCATATGGGTTTTCGTACGCATGCGCGAACCAGTCAGTGCGGCCGAAAATCGTGTGCTCGCAAAATAGCGAATGCCTGATAATTTGAGTGACAGAGTGAGGCGTTTGTGGGTGGTAACAGGGAAGGTGCTTGAAAACGGGGAGTGGAAATCAGAACGCAGGCGTGCCAAAAGGTCAAAACGGGCGTTTTAAGGGTGTGCATAATTAACAAAGCAGCGTCATTGACCACGTCAGTTGGGTGTCTTATAGCCTGAACTGCTCGCATGTTTGCGGTAGGAAAATGCAACCACAAGAATAGCGAGCAGTTCATTCGCCTTTCGATGTACTCGATTAATCAAATAAATAGCAGAGATGACGTATGATGCGAGCGGCCAGGGGGCGTTTTTTCAAAATTACGACCGCAAGTTTTGTTCGCTTGTTCAGACATGGAGGCATCAACAGACCGCAAAGAGCGAATGGTCAATTTAAATAGCCTGCCCCTTTTTATGAACAAGAGAGCGCAAATAGCGTCCGGCTCTGAATCAGACCCAGACTCCGTTCTCACTACTTCAGCAATGCCATCCTCTATGCAGAAGGAAGATTGATATCGGAGTTACTTACAACTCAGGCTCTCTGAAGCTGAGCAGCAACGGCGTAGGAAAAATCGCCTCTGATTGTACTGTGGGAGTGCTGATCATTTTATTGGAGACTGTTCTTAGGTAAGCCTAGGAAAGATGACCAGCCTCAAAGTCCTAGATTTCAAGTCAGCAATTCACCTTGTAAGCTTGTTTTTGCCGCAGACTCCATAATTCCAGAAAAAGGTGCCGAGGTTCTTCAAAAGGAACCAATTATTTATAATTGGGGTCCCATTACCAGAGGACCAAATCTCAAATTTGTGAACCATTTAAATTAAAACTCTCTTCATACCAGCAAGCGTTCAATTTTTTCTTTTGCAGGAAGAACTTCTGATATTGAAATCAATGTCTTGACCTCGATTGTAGGTACAGAAATTTGACCAATGTACTAACTCCTGAAGCAGTTACCGAAGTCCCAGTTGTCCAGACCCCAGCAGGGGAGTCTGATGTACCGACCTCAAGTGAGGTGTCCGAGGTACCAACTCCTGATGGGGTTCCTGATGTCTCATTCGTCCAGACCCCAGGAGGGAAGTCCGATATACCAACCTCAGAAAAGGTGTCCGATGTGCTGACCTCAGAAGAGGTGTCTGAAGTACCGACATCCAGTGAGGTGTTCGATATACCGACCCTAGCTGTGGGTCCTCAATCTGTCGTGTCTGACCAGAAGCCTGATTGCCTTATCTTTGGTGGAAAATTGGATCAATTTCGGGATCTAATGCTTCAATGCCGGGAGCTTCCTTCAGTCCTTTCTCAATCTGAGAAAATTCTGTTCTTGCTTTTGGCATTTAAAGGAGAAACTAAGAAATGGGCTGAGCCCTACATTCGATCCAATGATGCAATTCTCTATAATATAGATTTATTTGTCTGTGCTGTCCTTAGGAGGTCCATACATATCAATTGTTGAGCCTTCTGGAAGTCCTACTCTTGCTTCTAAAAGACCATCAAAATCAAGATCTACATAAAGGACCAGCTTGCCAGCAAGTCTCGACCTCCTCAAGATTGTAGCATCTCCTCATCTTCACAGGAGACTCTACCTACATATCACCTCAGGATACATGTTATTATCTTTCCCTTAGAATGGATCTCATGCAAATTAGAAAATGGGGAAAGCATCAGCTGCTTAATCTGTGAAGCATACCATTCCTAATAAAAAGGGTTCTGCCATTAGATGACGACTCTAGTTCTGACTATAACTCAGCAGCAGATGAAAGATCCCTGAAGGAACTTCCTGTGGACGATAGTAACATTTTTATGATCCCCATTGTTAAGCCTAAACATGAGGGAAAGAAAAATTAACATTGTCGGAGACATTGATCATTGTCTGTTCATACTAAGATTTCTTGCTCCCTTAGTGACATTGGAGTGTCTGGAGTCCACCCTCAAGGGCAGATCATCTTGGTGGCAGGTCCTAGCCATAGTTGCGACTGAGACACTGCATCATGTCTAGTCACCAGTGATGTCAGTGGGGCCAGCCCCAGACGGTAGGCGTTCCCATGGGAACGCCTCTGTCTGGGCAGCAACGCCCCCGGCACGCCCACCAAAGGGGGCGTGCTGTCACTCACCATCGACAGCACGCCCCCTTTGGTGCGAGACCCATAGCGACGGCTTGGCCGTCGCTATGCAGGTCTCGCGTATGCGCACGACGGAGCTCCCTCCGTCGTGTGCATGCGCACTAGGGCATCATCGACCCGCTTGCGAGCGCTCAGCGCTCGCGAGCGGGTCTGAATCAGGCCCTGTGTTCCCAGGCTGGGCCTTGGTCCTGTATTACTCAGTTCAGATGCTCGCTGGAGGAGACTAGGTTTGATGAAGTTCCTCCGCATGAGAGGATGCAGAAGACTGGTAGAGGATTGATATAGCACGGGAGTTGCTTGATGCAGCTGGAAAGCCGTGTAATGGATGGTGGAAGCACGGACTGCTAGGTGTGGCTAAGGAGCCGTAGAGTGACGGTGGTAGCTCGGGCGCTACTTGGAACGGCTGAGTAGCCGAATGGAGATGGTTGTAATGTGGAAGCTACTTGGAGCGGCTGGTTAGCCGTATGGAGTTGGTGGTAGCGGGAAAGCTACTTGGAGCGGCTGGGTAGCCGTATGGAGATGGTAGTAGCGTGGAAGCTACTTGGAGCGGCTGGGTAGGCGTATGGAGATGGTGGTAGCATGGAAGCTACTTGAAGCGGCTGGGTAGCCGTATGTAGATGGAGGTAGCGTGGAAGCTACTTTGAGTGGCTGGGTAGCCGTATGGAGATGGTGGTAGCGTGGAAGCTACTTGGAGCAGTGACAACACCTAGGGAGCGCAGTGGTGAGGCTCACTAGTTAAACTAGGGGACTTGTTGCACTGGCAACTTGCTGGGAGAAGTGGAGATCCTTTTATAGGGAGTGCTGGATGCTGACTGGCTGGGAGAGGAGAAGCATGTTCATTGGAGGAGATCGCGTCACATGGGCGATCCAAGATGGCCGCGCTCATGGACCGGAGACCCGCGACAGATCCACGTGAGACGCCGGGCCGCAGGGTGAGTACATGATGCAGAAGCCGCCGGGGAGCAGAGGGAGAGAGCGCCCGCAGGAATGGACCGGCGGGGAAGCAGAGAGCCGTGCCGCAGCGTCCTGAGAGGTAAGTGCCGGGGTCTGATTCTGGGGTCTCTATGGCGACTTGTGACAACCCACTTTTTCATCAAAGCCATCTCTCATCCTAACCCTCTGTCCCATGCTGTCTACCCCATCCATGTCACTCCTGTCTGTCTCTCCCCTTTAGAATGTAAGTGCTCACTAGCAGGGCCCTTTTCCCCCATGTGCTTTTCATTCCCTTACTTAAACTATTTTCTACTCTATACTCCCTACAACAGCACCTAACCCTTGACTTCTGGGGACAAAGGAAGCTAAATTGGCGCAGACGTCCGGATTGGGGGAGGGGGCTGCGCAAAATTGTGTAGGGGGGATAGGCAAGGAGATCCTTGCCCTCCCGTTTTAACACCTCAAGCAACCCGATGGCCAGTGTGACAGTGTGGCTGAGCTGGAGGGGTAAGAAGTAGGGAAACAGTTATAAAGAGCAGCAGGAAGGAATGGGGGTAGTACTCTCATGCAGAACATCCTGCTGCATGTCCTATCCTCCTTCCTGCTGCTCTCACTTAAAGCTGCATACAGCAGCCCAATTTACCATAACTAGGCTAAGCGATGCAGCGGACAAGATAAGTATCATTGCGAAGTTCAGGCTGTGTGTCTTCTGCTATATTTCTTCTCTCAATACTTTTACTCTTTTCCAGCTGCCTCTCCCTTTGATACATTTCCCCAGTGTTGATTTTCTTGCCTCCTTGCTATCCTGTTAAGATTAATGGTGCCCCTCTGCCCCTTTTCACATTCCACTATTAATCCTTCCTATACCCCTCTGTTCCTTGTTGTTACTGTATTCTCCCCAATGCTGCACAGTCTGTCATCCACACCCTCCCCACATTACTATCACATTGCAACCCTCAGCATTTCAACTGTAACCACTACACCTATGCTATTAATTATGCCTAGGATGGGAATGACCCCCGACCCCCAGTAATACAAGGAGTCATACAGCCCAGTAATCACTCCTCTAGGGAATGCCAGTCTCCTGAAAATGCTGGGTGGTGTGACAAAGCAAGGTGCTCCCAGCAGTCCACAGTGTTGTTAGGGGGTTGAGATTGCGACTCGACCCTGGCTTCCCCGTCGGTCCTGCAAGATTAGCTCCCAGGGTGATGCCGCAGGCCTCCGACTACATCCCCGGGGCTGTCACAGTTCCCCTTCAGTAGATGTACCTGGAAGTGATGTGGAGTGAGGGAGGAAGTGCAGTTCCATGTCCTTAAAGGCCATCAAAAGGAGAAATTTGTACCATCGTGTGGCTCACTTCGCCCGCCACGCTTCGGACACGGTGGCACGCTTCGTTCGCCACAGGTTACTGTCCCCACTCTAATGGTGCGTACACACTGGGCGATAAAGTGGACAACTGAACGACAACGATATCATTATCGTTCTGTCGTCCACTTTATCGTCCATTTTTAACCCCAAAAAGATGAACGATAACGACGACGCGCGATCCCGCGGGTCGTTCGTCATTATCGTTCATCGGGCTGACATGCAGGCCAACCTGACGATCTCGTCAGGTTGCTGCATGTTGGAGAATGGGGGAAAGAGCCCGGCGCTGAACGATATCGTTAATGATCTCGTTCAGCGGCTGTGCTCAATGTCATGAACGGCATTGAGGACAGCCTGCCGGGGACACACTACACGATATCGCTCAGGGAGCATATCGTGTAGTGCGTACCCACCATAAGTCCATGTGGATAATAACTGGTGACATCGGATAGCAACTGATGACGTCAGGGTACATCTACTGAAGGGGATCTTTCTGCAACCGGTCTGTCACCAGCTGCGGCAGGTAGGCCAGTTTCAGTAGAGAAGAGACCACGCCCCCATAGCAGTTGTGGCCATTTTCAACCATGTGACTAATGGCCGCCTTGTGGTGTGTATATGTATATTAAGTGTATGAATTTTAACAGTGAAATAATATACAGTATAATGCAGCTCAGTAATTACATTTCACCGATCAGGAGTAGTACATTGCTGTGTGTATATGATGCAAGATATGACGTATAGCAGCAGTGCAGGCGGTATAGTAGGGATACAATATGCAGCATAATACAGATCAGTGATTTAATTGTTGGGTGTATGCATTACAGCTTTGAAGTGTGATAGTAATATAGTGTGCAGTAGAGTATGTTTCATTAATTACATTGAAGTGTGTATATATTACAGTGTATGAGGTGTGATAGCAATACAATGTGTGGTATAGTACAGATCATTGATTACATTGCACTGTGGATATATTACAGTGTATAATGGCAACATACATCAATAAATTAACTTGGTAAAGCACTACACCTTTGCACTAGTCTGTTGTTCACATACCCATTGCCTGGACTTTGACAGGGTTGTAGGAAACCCCTGAATTAAATTGCCACTCCCACAAATGACTACACTAATGAGATTTAATAAAGCTTGGAGAGAGATTAAATTGGAGATAAATAGCACCAACCAATCAGCTCCTGTCACCTTACAGGTTGTTTGAAAAATGACAGTTAGGAGCTGATTGGTTGGTGCTATTTATCTCCAATTTTCTCTCTCTCCAAGCTGTATTAAATCTCCCGACTAGCTGTAGTCAATGGTGTATAAATAAAATGTTTTAACATGTTTCTCTCGGATAGACTGGTTGGATATCAATGAGTATACAGGTTCACTACGCATTCATATTCATACCTAACCCTTTATCAGTTTACAGGCTGCGAAGGCACAGGATGCATTGCTGGTCAGATCATTCCAGGATGATATGGAGTCTCTGACGCAAGCGCAACCATGGCTTAGTTGGTTGGATCAGGTGTACAGAAACATAACGAGACTTCTATAGTGGGGGCTGCTTGGTTGGTCAGCTCTCAGAAGGTTACGGTGTCTCCGGACCAAGCATTGGACACAGCGTGTAACGTTCCGATGCACATGAGGCCGAGGTGGCAGTTTCGTCCGCAAAGCCGGTGTGCAGGAGTAGGGCAGCATTGTCCAGGCCGTACATGAGGGACTTCATAACAGGCAGTAACCAGGTCCAGCACAGCGAAGAACAATCACGCCTATTGCTAACGCCACACCCAACGCAATCACGCCTTATGCTGATTTCACGTCCAGCACAGCAAGGGCAATCTTGCCTATGGTTATCGCCTTCTCCAGCGGGGCCCATAAGTACACCTTTTAATCACACAGGTATGGTGAGATAAATAATGTCAATTTTATTTAATAAAAAGTAATGTTTGCTGTACACAAGTTAGGGGCAATACGTACATAGTGGGGATAAACGCAGCTACAAGGCAGCAGAAGGCTACATGGGACGTAGAGGGCTGAAGGAGCAGCTTCGGAAAGCATGACCAACAGCAGAGTATTGTTTAAATAATAATCGGGTAGTGAAGCTTCAGTAAAACTTAAGAGCTCCTATTTAACCCTTAGTCAAGTGGAGTTTAATCATTGTGTAACAGACCAGGAGGTCATTTAGTTTAACTTTGTATCAAGCCTACATCATGCAGACTCAAGTGAGCACAGACATAGTTGCGTTGCCCCTACGAGGCAATGACCAGGTAAGCTGAAACCTCTTGACCTGCTCAGTTGCGTGTGTAAAGATTAGATAGAAAAGAGAGGCTGTGGAGCCGGGCTCACATTATATGGGCCAGCATTATAGGGAGGGGCAGGAGGGGTCTTGTATCAAGAGAGCTGGGAGGAAAGTCAATGCAGCCATGGGGAAGCTAGTCTATGCCAGTGAGGGAACCATCGTTCAGCCAAATGACATTACGGTACAATGCAGGGAGGTATGCAGGGGTGACGGAGTGCCCCTAGTCAACACAGGGCTGGAGTTATTCAGCAATGCCCTAGAGCGATGGTGGTGTTAGGCAGGATGGGGCTTCGGTCCCCAGCACGCTGTAAACCTCATGTGGCGGGGGAAAGTGGTGAACAAGGCATGATATGGTATGTAGGGGGATTTCAGAAGGCTAGGCATATTCACCAGAAGATAGGCCGCACACCTGACTCCAGCTTGTGACGGTCGGCCCATACGGGCTGTGTGCCAAGTAAGGGTGATATTGCGCATGATAGCTGATCCTCAAGTTGGAAAAGGGGGATGGTTGCTGCATGTCCGCCAGGTCGGCCGAGCACACTCTCACCAGCATGATATGAAGGGTAGAGTTGCTGCGTTTCCACAAGGTCGGACGAACACGACCTCACCCACATGGGGAGAAGGGTGGGTGGTTGCTGCGTATCCGCAAGGTTGGCCAAGCATGCCCTCACCCCCATGGTGCGAAGGGGGGTGGACAGCTGATGCGTGTCTGCAAGGGCAGCCTGGCTCCAGCTTGTGACGGTTGGTCCATACGGGCTGCATGCCAAGTAAGGTTGATATTTTGCGCATGGTATCTGGTCCCCAAGTTGGAAAAGGGGGGGCGGTTGCGTATCCACAAGGTGCAAGGTTGACCAAGCATGCCCTCATCCACATGGTGCAAAGGGGGGAGGGCGGTTGTTACATGTCTGCAAGGTCAGCTGAGCATGTGTGTCCCCCTTCCCCCCCCTTGTCGAAGAGCCTTGCACACCAATTCTTCCTTGCCCTGCGATCTCTGGTGTTTGTATTAACATATGTAAAACTGTGACCGATTTTGGCCAAAAATGTGTGTGAACTCAATTATTTGGGCAGAGCAAGGTAAAAGGGGGGTGCTGGATAGTCCGATTCCCCTTTTATGCCACCCTATTTATTTGAGTGATAAGACCGCTGTTGCACCAATGTTTACAGGGCCGGATTATTGGAAGGGCGAAGGGGGCGATCGTCCCGGGGCCCCCACACACTGCCCAGAGTCGCCGCTGCTACTAACAGCATTTCGCTGTCTCCGGCGCCGCTGTTGTCCTTGCCGGCGGCTCAGCTATTCACTAACAGCAGCCGCCAAGGAGCTTCCTACAGTCAGTCTCGCGAGATTTGACGTCATCATCTCGCGAGACTCTGACTGTAGGAAGCTCCTTGGTGGCCGCGGTTAGTGACAGTCAGAGGGAGCCGAGGCTCCAACATAAAGAAGAGTTAAGTCGACTAGACTCAGGTCCTCATGGTTCCGTCTTGGTGCACCTCAGCGGTGTATGTATGTCTGGGTGTTATGTAAGGGGCACTACTGTCCAGGGGCACTGTATCACTACTGGGGGCACTGAATAGGGTGGACCACTACTGGTGGCCTGCATAAGGGGTACCACTACTGGGGGGTACTGTATAAGAGGGACCACTACTGGGGGCACTGCATAGAGGGGACTGTATAAGGGTGCACTACTGGAGGCACTGCTACAGTGGACATTGCAAGAGGGGCACTACTCCTAGTGGCATTAAGGTGCATATGGAATGGAATGTTCCCAGTGACAAGAAGCCAGGGGGTGTCATGTTGACACGCCCCCATTTTTCAGTGTCCACGCCCAGCTTTCGGCATGCGCACCTTTGGCGGGCGCACATAGGGGGGCTCCATTTTTCATCTTGCCCTGGCCTCCAAATGCCACTGCTTGTGATCCCATAGAAAGATAATTTAAAAAAATTGTCAACTTCAATAATTGTTCACTTACAAATACCAAAGGACAGAGACAGATATGTAGTATATAGCCTGAGTATTGCTGATTCATTTGATCAGTCACAAACTCCCCAACACACACACATTAAAGAAAACTCTGAGACTGTCATAGTAAATAAGAGACAAATATTAACCATCACTGTTCTGTGACACTATAAATTAGGTGGTTTTAGCTATATCACTATAAATAATTTTATATCCTATAGCTCATGTGATCTCCGTATCCAGGTGACCTGCCCGCGGTGACAGTGTCATAGTGATACTGGCACTACCCTTCTGCTGCCGAGACTCTATACACCAGCCTGCTGTCTGTGTCTCTGGCATTTACGTCACTGCTTTAGAGCCAGTCAGCGATTGGCTAATCTCCATGAACGGGTGGGAAATCTCACACTGTCATTGGATGCAACTACTGCCAGTTACACGCAGGTGTTACCGTGCCGCCGCATTATCGGGCACTGATGTGCCTCGGATGCCCTCCCTGTCGCTGTCGGTCTGGGTGATGTTCTGGGAGAAGTCGCTGCGGTTTAGGCGAGGCCCAGACCCCTGAGCAGGAAAATGGGAGATGGCTGTACGGGTAGGGATTGCGTTATTCGTGGCTGCCTGTGTGCTAGTACGTAGCTGCCGGAGCAACGAGTCTAATGAGACGACAATTTATCAGGAACCTCTCAATTCGACAGCAATCGCTACGACGCCGATCAAAACCTCCGGGACAGAGACGACCGGAGCGGCGAGTTCACCGGGAACGGAGCAGACACCATTAGGAAACGCGACTGGCCTGTGGATAACGGAGGATCCAGGGTCAGCACCTAATCACAGGGAACTCGTTTCCCCAACCACAGCAGCCCAGGAAACCGCGGCCCCACTTACACAGATACCCACATTCTCCGTCACCAAAGAACCGACTGTGCAGCCTACGATTAGCACGCCTATAGGTGAGTGCGGCTTTTAGGTCTGTAACCTTCAGCATCTTCCGCATACACGTTATTATAATGTAACTCTCATATGAATGAACGTTTGCTGGCTGCTCGGCATCCTGTTTCTTTCCACAGAAGCCTGTGTCTGCCTTATTAGTCCCTGTGCTTAGCGAGTCTCTCAAAGGTCTTATTTGTGCTCCGGGAAAATGGCTGCCGCTTGTGGACTGGTACTGTAGCTTTGGTGCTTGCTCTTATCATTAGAATGTCTTTGTTCCGGTGACGTCACAATGCATCTAGTGTATGGTTGATGTAGTGAAGCAGGCCTGGGTTATACAGTATAAAGAAATGTGTAGCACTAGTGTTCCCCAATACAGATGACAGGAGAACTCTGGAAGGGGGAAATTGTTTTGTCGGCGTCCAAATGTAATGGGCGCCTAGACTGAAAATTAAGACAGCAGACAATTTGTAATGAATTCTTCACTTTTATGGGGGCGATTCAATTGTATTCCCCGGCGGCTCTGACTAATGAGAGGCCGATGTTGCTCCTTTCGGTCGTTTCTGCGTGTCCCCTCCTGAGGTGGTTAGCAGAAATGTGCGATAAGTTGGGAACCTGTTGTGCCGAAAGCAGTAGTTTAGATGGGTTTAGCCTCTTAGCACGGCTAAACCTGATGCTTCTCGGCGCATACATGTGTCACTCGCCCACTATGGGCCCCGGACCAATTGAATTGCTCTACGAATACAATTGTTTTTTGGGTGCCCCACGGGCAGTATTCAATTGTTTTGCTGATGGACACGAGTGTTGCTGTTGACAAATACTTGTCTCGCCCAAATGCACCAGGTTTGAGCCACATAAAACGTCTAAAACCGTGCAAACTACTTACTATTGTGCAAGCAAAAATAATGGGAACCCGCCGCAACTATGCCCTGCGGCACAAACAATTGAATAGGTCCTGTCACTTTATATAGGAGCTGAGGCTGCACAAAACAATTGAATTCCCCCCTATAATGTTATCTTGCTTTGCATTTTAATATATACAATATTTATTACAGGTTTGTTTATATTATGCTGACAGTGATCATGTCGACATTCATAATGTTGACATGCTCATCATGACAACAATGATATAAATAATGTTGACAATCTATTTGTAATCTAATCCTAGTGTTGACATTTTCACCGTTGACATTTTCACCATGTCGTCATTTCCCCAAATGTCAATGTGTGATGTCGACATTTTAACCACGTCGACGTAATGTCAACAATACAAATGTTGACATAGTGATTGTCAACTAGGTGACTGCATATAGTTTATTACATTATTAATCAGCACTGATTGCACAGCCCAAAGAAAATGTTTAGTTGCCAAGGATATTTGAGGAAATTTAGGGTATTATTGGGTTGCTAAATTCAAAAATGAAAGTAGATTTTTTAAATTGGTTCTTGAGATGGAATATCCTCAAATAATAGGAAACGTTGTCATAACGTGTACATTTTGGCATATATATCGGAACATTCTAAGAGGTGAGACGCAAATATTCTATGCTGTTTTTCTTGTTTCTCATTAATGTATTTTAACAAATTAGAGCCAATCTAGCAAAACCGATAACAGAATAACAAATTAGTGATCCATAAGTGCTGTTAGTAACTGGGATACTCTAGGGCACAGGTTCTCAAACTCGGTCCTCAGGACCTCCCAAACAGTACATGTTTTGCAGGTCTCCTCATAGAATCAGTGAAATAATTAGCTCCACCTGTGAATCTTTTAAAATGTGTCAGTGAGTAATGAATACACCTGTGCCCCTGCTGGGTGACCTGGAAAACGTGACCTGTGTGGGGTCCTGAGGACCGAGTTTGAGAACCACTGCTCTAGGGTCATTCCGCATCAAACACACTGATTTTACCTCACTAGCTCAGATTTTGTTCAAATTTGGTATATGGATAGTATATATGTAATCTTAAGAAAAATACAAAATATTATTTAAATATATAATGCAATTTCCAAAATATGTAAAGTTCTCAAGAACCTGTCAAAAACGCACAACCATCATATTTTCAAATTGCCATAGCAGCTCTCCTAATTAAGCTAGAGAGGTGGGAGTGATGTAATTTTACTGTGTTTTTTATACAACACAATAGGCTTTGTGAGGAAAAACTTTTTCCAAATCAAACTGAAACTTTTGATCATGATTATCTCAAAAAGTGCATTGACAAAAAAGTAAAAAAAAAAATTCTGCAAATAGTCTATACTAATGTTAAATGTTTGTCAAAATGTAAAAGTGGGAGGATAATGGGTTCATAGTTAAAAATTATTTTTAAGCAAGGCAGTTTATTCAAAAAAGCTGGGTGTATTACAAGTAGTAATAGGTAATAATAGATTTGATGACTTCATTAGTTTAATTATATAAATCAAGTTGATTAGAAATACTTGACATTGTATTAGTCAGTCAACAACGACTGAACGATAACGATATCGTTATCGTTCAGTCGTCCACTTTATCGCCCAGTGTGTACGCCCAATAAGAAAAGGTTCAGGCGATGGACAATGTCGTAAACGACCAGCGGGAGTGCGCATCGCTGGTCGTTTCCGACATAAAAGTGCACGATTTGTGCACGATTACTGAGCGATTGCACGATTACGATGTTGTAATCGTGCAGTCGCTCAGTAATATCGCCCAGTGTGTACCCACCATTAATTACTTTTTGACAATCTCTACATGTGAGAATATATAATATCTATATTATTTATTCTCACATGTAGATATTGACAAAAAGTAATTAAGATAATTTACATTTAATTCAAATATTGAGTGTTGAGCTAATTTTAGTTGTTCCATTATATAATTGGATTTAAAAGTAGGCCCTGATTTTTTTAAAACGTAGCGCCTACTCCTGTTTAATATAATTTTTAACTGTAAACCCATTATCCTCCCACTTTTAAATTTTGAAAAACATTTAACATTAGTATAGACTATTTCCAGAAATTGTTTGAACTTTTTTGTCGACGCACTTTTTGAGATAATCATGATCAAAAATTTCAGTTTGAATTTGGAAAAAGTGTTTCCTCACAAAGCCTATTTTATTGTATATCACATACAGTGCATCCGGAAAGTATTCACAGCGGTTCACTTTTTCCACATTTTGTTGTGTTACAGCCATATTCCAAAATTAAAAAAAATCATTTTTGTCCTCACAATTCTACACACAATACCCCATAATGACAATGTGTAAAAAGTTTTTTTGAGATTTTTACAAATTTAATAAAAATAAAAAAAAATAAGAAATCACATGTACATAAGTATTCACAGCCTTTGCTCAATACTTTGTTGATGCACCTTTGGCAGCAATTACAGCCTCGAGTCTTTTAGAATATGATGCCACAAGCTTGGCACACCTATCTTCGGGCATTTTTGCCTATTCCTCTTTGCAGCACCTCTCAAGCTCCATCAGGTTGGATGGGAAGCGTCGGTGCACACAGTAGGGATGACCATCAATAATTTACAAACATCGATAGTTTACTACCGATGGTTGATGGGTTTGCCATTGATGGCAGAGAGCCAATTGTTTTCTTGCATTGATGGCAAAGTGGAACGCAGTGTTTTTTTTGTACTCATTATACAAAACTAAGCCCCACCCCCTTGCTGTCTCGTAAGCCCCGCCACCTAAGCCCCACCTCCTGTATCTTTTTATTAGCCCGTGGCTTGCCAGACACCCGGCAGCGATCGAGTGGTGCAAACCACTGATGGTTTACCATAGATTGTTATTGTACCATCGATGGTTATCACCGATTGTGCCATCAATGGTGACCATTGATGGAAACCCACCGATGGCTGTCTCTAGAACACAGAGAGACACACTACAAGACAAGTCTGAACTTGCCAGTTGCACGGTTAGTGCAAGAAGGGTTCAACTGCCGTAGTTAATAATTTTATTTACTCCTGTTCCCAAAGGCTTCCCAAAATGAAACTTATACCGAAGAGAGATTGTATTTAAGTGTATAACTTACTTTATATACAAAAAAATGAAACATACAATTTTTTAGCTATTAAAGGTCAAAAAATACATAATGTGACCTTGAAATGTAAAAGTCAATATTTAAATATAAAACTATTTTTTAATGAAAACTCTGGTCCCTTAGCTTCAAAACAAGACCAACATTAAAGTTCTACCACAATTAGAAGCAAAGTTATGATTCGTTTTAGTTGACCTTGCAAGCATAAATTTGACTTTTTTTTTTTTGTCATGTTTGCAATCCTGTAGCATGAACACTGTGTTTCACTGAGGGCTAAAATTTTACATATGAAAGTTACTTTATGTCATCTACCATCTAAAATCTGAGCTGGTGAGGTAAAATTTTAACAAAAACTGTGTGGTTCTGACGGAATGGCCCTCTAGATATTCTGTATCTATGTTGATAATATATAGGTTTGTTCCTCTATTCCTTCTCAAAAAGAAGAGGACAGAAGGCCACAGTGATACTTACACAATAATTTAATCACGTTGATCTCACTCTATGTTCACACATTAAATACTAGAATGTGCATCATACTGTTTTTCTTTTGGTGTTTCTGATTATTAAGTTGTAGTGCACCAATGTCATATTCTGAACGGCACCACAAAGTTACCCCAAAATCGCTCTAAGGTAATAGGCAATAAAATGAGTATTGATCAGTGTTGTCAAGCTGGCCACAGACATAGCGATGTGTCCACGATCCGACATTGTGCACGATTTCCCTTGAAAACTCCTCGGCAGCTCTGCACACGATTTGGTGTTTGCAGTGTCCAATCTTCAAACGATCTATCGTGCAGCCAGACATTTCTGCAGTGCATTTGTATCCCAGATTGGCAGATCTGCCCTACAGCACGGCAGATCTGAAGATGCGACGTGCGACCAACGGGGACGCACATCGCATCGTGAGTGGGGACTCACGATTTTCTCACGATTTGGCCATATTTTACACGATCTGTCGTTCCAATGTGTCGGAATCGGGCAGATCGGGTAAAATATCGCTATGTGTGTGGCCAGCATCAATCCCACCACTCTTCCACCTGTTGGTTCCCTCCATGCATGTCCACCTCCTCTATTCCTGATCAGAAGCTAACGCCTCCTCCTCCTTTTCTTCTTATCCAGCTCCCTTGCCTGACCCACTTACTCGTTTTCATGTCATACATGTAACTCAGCTTGGTAAGTTTCTGACAGTAGTAGAACAAGAAGCAGCCATTGTACACTAAGTGGAGTAGTGCGCTGGTTGCAGAAAGTTATATACATCTCATAAACTTGTATGGAGAACAATACAACACATATAAAAATGTTATATTAATTTATCAAATATAAACGAATACTTAAACAATGAATAGGAAGTGGAATTGGTCATAAATGTCAGCCAAGTTCCTACTATGGGCAGGCTGAGAGCTAGCTGTGCTTTGGTGTCAAAAGCTTCTGTGCACTCAACAAAACTTATTAATCCACAGTATAACAAAGAGACAAGTTAGTAATAGCTTTGCAATGCATATCCAGACTACCACACAGAGGTACAAGCCCCTAAACTGTGTTGATGTCCATCCACTTTAAGGACACTGATTTCCGGAAAGAAATGTTTCTTCCAAGACTGAAGGGATGGGCCTTTTTAGATTATATTTGTTTATGCAACAACCAAATAGAAAGTAGAAACATCTGACTGTGTGTGGAAGATGCTAAACTTAGAAACTATAGTTGGACACTGCTTTTTTGGCACGTCAGAACTTGCTGATCCTCATAAATAAGCTATGACATAATTTCACATTGTTCACAGCTACTTGTTAGAGGAAAATATTGTTCCCAGCTATTTCTTAATGGCTATTGATACTTTGTATAATTACCCTGCACTCATAATTGGAACTGTAGCTTGTGACATTAGAGACCTAAATCAACACATTGTGCAAGGTATGAGCATTTGGAAACTTGTTATAGACATGTCAGACCAATTAATTTTATTGAATTTAGGGAGATCTGGATCCTATTGCATTTATAAATGTAGATATATGCATGCTTTATACCAGCTTTATAGGAATTTTAAGCATATTGGAGAACAATGTAATTGTACTACTGATTAGAATTTAGTAATTGTGAGTATATATTAAGTGACTTGTAATATAATTATTTCATTGGGGCGATTCAATGTAGCGCCTGGTTTATAGCAGCTTAAATTGGAGAATGCCAATTAGCGCAACTAAAGCTGGGTGTTTAGTCTCGCTAACCGGTATTCTCCTACTAAAGTGTCGGCTGCGAGGCTGTCAAAGCCATGCTGAGCCGGAAAACAGCCTCGCGGCCCGAGCACTTTAGACAGATTGATGCTCGCACCTTCAGGAGGTTGCGAGAAGAAATCCTTTAGTTGGACTAACAGCGCACTGATTTGAATAGGTCCAGTATTAAGGCAGAGTTTCATGTGCATGATGGCATTTATGCTTTATTAGTATATTTTTATAGGTGTTTTGTTCTATATTTGCCAGCTTGTTCAATAATTGCACAAAAACTGAAGTGAACTCCCTATCGACCGTTCTGCCTGATGCTTCTGCCAACGTCCCTCCTGCAGCGGCGCCGCCTTTGTGGGCGTGCATAATGAAATATTGTGTAGCTGCTATGATACAGCTGCTGCCAAAAGCCAGCTTACAGCTCAGATACTGCTATAAGTTGCCGGCTCAGATGCTGCTGTAAGTCGGTGTCTGAGACCCGGCAGTTTAAAAGCTGCTACGAGCAGCGAAATAGATAAATGTTTAAAAAAAATGCTTTGTGATGCACTGCTCCTAAATTAGTAACCAGTCCTGGACCTCTGAGCCTGGGCTGGTATTGGAAAATAGGTGCGAAAAGTAGCGTGGGGTTCCCCCTATTTTACAATAACCAGCGCTGGGCTGAACCAGCCGGTGCAATAACGTTATGATGCACAGCTTGGGGTCCCCCTGCCATACCGTTAACCAGTTTCAAACTGATCAACCCAGGGTTGAAATCCCTTCGATAAGCATAGGGTCTTATAGGGACAATGGTATTTAAAGAGTTAGTAATATAAAAAAATGTTTACAGACGGACTACAAGTCCCAGCAAGCCTGCCCCAGCATGATGGCATTTGTGGAGCAAGTGCCATCATGCACCCATTAAGGGTGCTTGGTTTTAGGCAGGTGTAGAAAAAATGCTGCAAAGTAAGAATGATTTAAAAAATAGAAGTGTTAATAGTTTATTTTTTATCAGTTAACCAAAGTGAATGAACAGAAGAGAAATCTAAATCAAATCAATATGTGGTGTGACCACCCTTTGCCTTCAAAACAGCATCAATTCTTCAATTCTTCTAGGTACACTTGCACACAGTTTTTGAAGGAACTCGGAAGAGAGGTTGTTCCAAACATCTTGGAGAACTAACCTCAGATCTTCTGTGGATGTAGGCTTGCTTAAATCCTTCTCTCTCTTCATGTAATCCCAGACAGACTCGATAATGTTGAGATCAGGGCTCTGTGGGGGCCATATTATCAGTTCCAGGACTCCTTGTTCTTTACGCTGAAGGTAGTTCTTAAAGACATTGGCTGTATGTGTGGTGTCGTTGTCCTGCTGCAGAATAAATTTGGAGCCAATCAGACGCTTCCCTGATGGAATTGCATGATGGATAAGTATCTGCCTATATTTCTCAGCATTGAGGACACCATTAATATTGACCAAATCTGAAACTTAATTTGCTGAAATGCAGCCCCAAACTTGCAAGGAACCTCCACCATGCTTCACTGTTGACTGCAGATACTAATTATTGTACCGCTCTCCATTTCCAGCCCTTCGGCAAACAAACTGCCTACTGTTACAGCCAAATATTTAAAATTTTGACTCATTAGTCCAGAGCACCTGCTGTCATTTTTCTGCACCCCAGTTCTTATGTTTACGTGCATAGTTGAGTCGCTTGGCCTTGTTTCCACGTCGAAGGTATGGCTTTTTGGCCACAATTCTTCCATGAAGACCACTTCTGGTAGATGGGTGTACTTGGTACCCACTGATTTCTGCTAGTTCTGAGCTGAGGGCACTGCTGGACATCTTCCGATTTTGAAGGGAAGTAAGCATGATGTGTCATCTGATGCACTAAGTTTCCTTGGCCGACCACTGCATCTATGGTTCTCAGCGTTGCCAGTTTCTTTGTGCTTCTTCAAAAAAAAGCTTGAACAGTACATATTGAAACCCCAGTCTGCTTTGAAATCTTTGCCTGGGGAGACCTTGCTGATGCAGTATAACTACCTTGTGTCTTGCCATGGTGCTGTATATGACCTATGACGTGAAACGGTCTTCCACAACATCACCTTTGTTGCAGAGTTTGGCTGTTCCTCATCCAGTTTTGTTTCAACTTGCATATGAAAATTATGTTCATTATCACCTGTTTAGTATGATTGGTAAATCATACACCCGACGATAATCCTACAAAATTCCTGACTTTGTGCAAGTGTACCTGGAAGAATTGATGCTGTTTTGAAGGCAAAGGGTGGTCACACCAAATATTGATTTGATTTAGATCTCTCTTCTGTTCATTCACTTTGCATTTTGTTAATTGATAATAATATATTTTTTAACACTTCTGTTTTTTAAAGTATTCTTACTTTGCAGCATTTTTTCCACACCTGCCTAAAACTTTTGCACAGTATTGTGTGTGTGTGTGCATGTAGAACCGAGCCTGCACATCCCTAATATATATATATATATATATATATATATATATATATATACACACACACACACACACATACACACTAAAGCATGTGTTATTGTGGCAATAAGAAGCTTTATGGGTGATCTCAATCGTTTTAGGTGCCATAAGTAGTGGGCGTGCATCAGAGCAATTCAGGTTATTTGGATGCCCATTAATTATTGCTCTTGTCGTGCCAAAATAGACAGGGTATAGCGGCTAAACCCATCTACAGTCCTACAGTCCTGGTTAGGGCACCCAATCTATGGACTTTTTGCACATTTCTGCTCTAATCTTCAGGAGGGTGCGAGCAGAAATGCTGGCGGCTCTTACACCCGAATGAAGAAAGAATTAAATTGCTCTGTTGGGCACCCCTCACTGACTGATGCCAGTGCAAACAATTCAATTTCCCCCTATGAGCCTATATCTCAACTGAACGGCATGTATATTTGCATAGGTTCTAGTCGAAGCATCAATCAGTGTTGAATAATGTGAAGGTCACTGAACGGACAAACTGTGTAGAAAGGCAAATAGAAGGACAATTATTATAAATACGGAAGGGTTAGTAATATGTAACCAGAGCTCCAAAGGTATAATTTCACAAATGAAATAGTTGAAAAGTAATTTGCATGAGGCAAAGTAACACATTGGGGAAGATGCAGCCACTGAGCTCCATTAGGTAACCATTTGTTGTATTAATGCTGGGAGAGGGGATGATTGGAACTGGCAAGAATAACTCCTGTGTGATCATCCTAAGGTGCTGCCATATGCTGGCTTGTTCCTGTTGGTGTTTGGTGTTGCAGCCTAAATGCTTGTATTGTATTTTTCCAGCCAGTATTCTTTATTAAAACTGATGACATTAATCTTATATATTTTTAACAGTTTCTATTTGAAACAACATCTTTATTTTTTTATCAACGCTTACATCCTCTCTATTGACACCACTGGTTTGTCTTTCTTTAAATGTACTAGGGTGGGGCTGTGCTGGTTGAAGAAGGCCTGTATACTCTGTGTAGCATGATTTGGGGGAAATTCAATTTAGCAGGAGTTGAATAGCGCCGGGAAGAAGCTCCCGGATCTATTCAATTCACTGCAGTGTTTACTCAGACGGGTAGTAGTTACGTCGGAGAATGCAGGTTCTCGTGAATTAACCTGGGCGTTTTCCGATTAAAGTACTGGCTGTGAGGCTGTTAGCTCTGCGCTAAGCCGGAAAACAACCTCTCGGCCGGCTAAATAGCGCACTGAATTGAATAGCTCCGGGAGCTCCCTCCCAACACTATTTAAGATGCCCAGAATTTAATTTCCTTTTTTATTTGTTGAAGAGCACTCGCATGAAGCCTTGCCTACAGTTTTACAGGATACATTTGAGAGACTGATGGCGGGGGAAGTGGAAGACAATTCTTTTTGCCTTCAATCTTAGGCACAAACCTATCACTGCATATTAACCTAATGATCTTGTCCCTACCGTG
Source organism: Taudactylus pleione (assembly GCA_031769625.1). NCBI lineage: Eukaryota > Metazoa > Chordata > Amphibia > Anura > Myobatrachidae > Taudactylus > Taudactylus pleione. The sequence continues at coordinate 14,281,377 of JAUIMM010000009.1, read as the reverse complement.
AATCATAGTGGCGGGGGCATAATGCCATGTTGCTCTGATTTTAGTGATTGAAAAAATTACAAAATAAAGAGTACATTTGATTAAGTTAAGGGGCCTATCCACTAGGCGAACTGAAAGACTGAACGACTAGAGTTCAGACCTTCAGGTCGCCGAGGTGCGATGCCCGCACGGAACGGCGTTCACTGAACGTCATTCAGTGCAGGAGTCTGACCTCCTATCTCTGAACATGCCGAACCTGACGAGCGTCGTCAGGTTGACTGGCATGTTCCGTACATAGTTGGGGTCGGCAAGGACCCAGCGTGCACACGCATTGCTGGTCCCTGCCGGCTAGCCATTACACGACTTTGTGAACAATGCGACCTGGTTTTGGTCGCATCGTTCTAAAAGTCGTGTAATGGATAGGCCCCTTTAGAAATAGATTTTGAAGTAATGCTGCAGTATGCAAGTAACCAAGCACTTGGACATTATATCCCAGCAGTACAATGACTCATAGCATACAGGAGTGGCTTAAATACCAAAAAAATCTATGTCCTGGAGTGGTTTGCTCAGTCAAAGTCCAGACCCCAGTCTTATCTAGAATTTGTGAAATGGCTTAGAAATTTCAGTTCACTAGCACTATGCATCCAACGTGATTGAATTCCAGTACTATGCAAAAGAAAAATAATTTGCAGTATCTGAAAATGTTAGATATTTTCCGAAATAGGCTCATAGCTGTAAATAATGACAGATATGTGCATCTACAAAGTATTACAGTAAGGGAGGTGAATACTTCTTATATTTACTAAGCTGATGCTTTTCACAGACGCTGCTTGTCGGTGATCCAGGCTGCAGGATTAAAAGGACAATAATATTAAATGCAAAACAATCCTGATTTTACATCTAATATTATTTCCCTTTTAAATCCTGCGGCTAGAACTGCTGCTTTGTAAATCTAACCGTTAAAAGTTTGTTTTCTTTGTATTTGATATTGGAGAGCATTTTGTGGTAATGATTTCAGAATTTTGATCCTATGATGTAAGAATAGAAAATCTGAAAATGCCTTTTTACAGTCACTGATGACGATACTTTTTACAGGGTCTGATGTAGTATTTAATGCAATATACATCAGAAAATATAGGCATAAATAGCTTCCATTGAAAATAAGCAATTTGCACAATATGCAGAGCCATATGTATCTTGAGATGCCTATGGCTGCATAATATGTAAAAAAACCAAAATAATTTGTCATAAATTGCACTAAAGGTTAGTTGCGTGTTTCAACGGCCTCAGAAAGTGCTATAAATTAGTGGACAAGTGTTTTTGGGGTGGTGTCTTTATTTCTAATAAAAGGACTTGCTGAATTTGTAGTTAACAACATCAACATTAATCTAATTTTTTAACCCACACCCAGGGGTGTGGTGGGTTATCAGCTGGCTTGTCCTGGGTGGGGACTACATTTTTTGCTGGCCCCATCCGTCTAGAGAATGCAGAAATGTGCTGAGTAGCCCCGGGGCAGGTTAATACTATGGAAGGGGGACGTCACACTGTGGGTTGTCCTTCTATAGTGCCACCAGCCCTGGATGACATTAGTGTATGTTTTAGGGGGAACACACGCTTTTTGTCCCCTCAGTTTTGCTAGTACCGGCCTGGGCTGGCAGCACGACCGCTGCTATTACTTGTGTAACAGCCAATATAAAATATGTGCTGATGATCATCTTCATCTTGCACAAGGGTAAAGAAGGTGCAACAGGAATGCCTCAGAGGCATGTATACACTTGTTTCCAAACCTACATACTATGTAAGGAGCATGCATATGGACTATGCAAGCTGCTCCTTCCGTTCTGTGTTCCACCTCTACGTGTAGATAGGTTCTATTGGCAGATATTGAGAATGCTCCTTATTTCTGTGCGTACACATTACAGAAAACCACATTCTGTGCTTCCATTTGGTCTTGTGCCCAACTCTGAGTTGCATAGCTTGAAACTGTGTAGTGATGAAAGGTAAATCTAAATATAAACCACATGACTTATACAGAAAACTTGCTAGCAGATCAAAGTCCATTAAAAAAATGCATTGTTTCAATACCTTCTAGATGTACGTCAGCGAGCATAAGTGACGTGATTGCTGTGCTCACTCCACCTTCTCTTGCAGGGTATGTTGCATATACAGTAACTCCCAATTTCAATTATTCATTGCACAGTTATTGCTCTCTCCCTGTCACAATACTGCCTCATCAGAGAGGACCAAATAGGGTAACAAGGCTGAGCCACATATTCTTCCTATTATTGTTCTGCTTTCTGGAGTGGAAGGATGATTAATCACAATTTCACCACTTACATTACGCATTATTTCGGTGAGAGCTTTCTTTAACAGTGACTCTGCATACTTTATACTACATATGCCTACTTGTTTTGGCCAGGTAGCCCCCCCACTGTCCCCCTTGGTTAGGCCCATCTCTTACCCTCCTTGGTTCTTCCTGCTGACCACCTGACTTTCAGTTCTCTCTGAACACTGGAAATCCTACAGAAAGCTCTAGTGTTAATATATTTTGAAGGAAATTGTATTTCTCTCCCCATTCTTTCATTAATTCTTTTGACTTATGAAAGATACAAAAATCTTAATATCAACTTAAGTCCATTAAAAAAAAAATGAACATAATTTGTAACCCTTCTGTCTGACCTTTATTTGTATTTGTTTGCTTAATAAATTTGACTGTTGATAAATTAACTGGATCGAATACGTTTATAAACATGGCTCCGTCAGGACTAGGATACTTAGGCCCGTATCCAATTAGATGTACTTTCCGCCGCATTCGCCTGTTTGAGACGCGAATTCGCAGCATGCACGTCCCCGCGATTCATCGTATTCAATTGCAGAACAGGCGAATGCATAACAGGCGGAAAGTACTGAATAGATTGGGGAAATCAGTCTGTACCCCAAAATAAGACGCACGGACACTGGAAATCATTACAGAAGTGTACTATTAGCCCTAATAAAAGTACTTTGTGTCCTTAATTTGTGTTAAACCTTTCTAGACACATGGTGAAAAATGATATAAAACAGTATTTTTTGGGGAAAATAAATAGTGCAGTCAAATTTGGGGTACTAGAAAATGGGTGCTAGCATATATTTGTTTCTAAAGTGCACTTTCTCCTTCATCCACTAGGGGACACTGGAGCATATACAGTGGGGTATAGATGGGTGTGAGAGTGGAGCCTGGCACTTTAAATATTTCAGAAGTATAGTTGGCTCCTCCCCTGATTTCGGTTTAGATTATGTGCCCGAGAGGAGCGGGTGCACAGAGGGCTCCAGCCCTTTTTACTTTTAGTTTATTTTAGCTTTCTTTCTATTTATTCTATTCTACAGGCAGCCTGTATGACCACAGTCTGCCTGCAACGTTGGAAGCCACCAGACTCTGAGGACCCGCCACAGTGCACAAGCTCGTGTCCAGGTCCCGGGCCACACCACTGGCCACTATCAGAGTGGAGACCCGCCACAGCGCACTCGCTCGTGTCCGGGTCTCCGTTACCACCCACGCATCGGCGGCAGAACTAGTAACTATGCCCCAACTCCCTTATTAGCAAACGGGGTGGGTGATATAGTGTGGGGGTCCCAGGGAATTCCCTGCACCTGTGGGCTTGTTAGGTAATATGAGCATTTGTTTAACAGCATGTAGACCCGGGATCTAATCCTGTGTGTCTACAGTGCTCAATTTATTAATTGACACTGCTGCGGGCCCAGTACATTAGTACCAGCTGTACAGTTGGGGAATTACACATAGTTACGACCAGCATAGTCCCCGGACTTCCGGCTTATCGTGTGGACCGGGAGTGACATTCCCACCCGACAGTGAGTGGGGGAGGTCAGCTGAATGGTGTTCTGGTGGATGCGCTGACTAGTAAGTATGGAGATGCTTTTCTGCCCAGACTCTGCCTCTTATTGTCTGCGGCAGACAGCTCTTGCCCCAGACCCACCAGACATAGCCATATGGCGTCAATTTAGTGTGTTAGTTGTACACCTTGCCGGCAAAGGGACTAACGGCCGCGGCCAGCAGGAACATGGGGGGGGGGGGGGGGGGGCTTACATCAGCGCGGCAAAATGACAGCCGTCCTCGCGCGGTACATGAGCTTCCCTTCTGTCAGCGGTCTCGGGAGGATGCTTCCTCCCCCTGACTGAGGCGGTAATACTAATGCCAGCAATACATTGCAGTCCTTAGTGGGAATGTGTGTATATGTATGTGGACTGCCTAGAGCCGTTAACCCTCTTTGCCTGCGCACAACTCTGCATTCTAAAGCATGAAATACTCTTTGTAGCTACAGCCTCCTATACAGAGAGTATAGTTATATGTACTATTTTTTCAGACAGGGCTTAGTTCTCAGAGCTACAAGCAGCTACTTAGCTCTGAGTCTGCAATTCTCCATACATCCCGCTGGGACTCATGCTCCTTTCAGTAAGCCTTCGTATTCTGAAGGCTTCTTATGCGTGTGTGTAAAAAAATAAAATTAAATAAAAAAAAATATATATATAATATAATATTTCTCATGGGGACAAATGTTCCTAATCCTTGTGGTGTTTGTATGTTCTCCCGGGGGTGGTATGAGTTTCTTGTAATCTCATAACTCGCTGTATTATTTTACTCATATGCTAGGCGGTCTTTCACCAGGGCTCAGGTGATTCTTGGTTGGCTTTATTATTTTACTCATATGCTATGTGGTCTTTCACCAGGGCTCAGGTGTTCCCGGGTTGGTGCCTTTCAGACATAGGCGAGACCCAGGTAGTTTGTCCGAGCCCCAACAAAAACCCAGTAATCTTGCTATGTCAGAAAGTTTTAGTGTGGAGTTGGCGAAATTGCTGATAAATGTAGGTTTATGTAGCCTGGACTATTGTAATGGGAGAGCAAAAATGACTGCTGAAAGACATGTTTTATTCTGTGCTTATAGTGTTCACTCTAGCTTCGGCGGCAAGCAGGGCGCCGGAGCTAGAGAGGGCACTTCCGCGAGTGCCTAAGGTGCACATCCGCATAGGGCCGTGGTCATTGAAAAGGGGCGTGTCTATAAGACGCGTCCCCTTTTCGTCACTCTTGGGGCGTGTCTGGCACTTACGGACAAGCCGGGCAACCCCCAAGCGCTGCTGACAGGTAGAATAGATGCCGGGCGTATGCGCCCACCTTCTATTCACCCGCGAGCTGACCGGGTCACCGCACATTTTCCAACTCGCGGGACACTGTGACCCGTGGGTGAAGACGGCACCCACAGGCTGTCTTAGCAGGGCGGTGAGGGCAGGGCGCTTATTGCCCTCCAGAAGGAGGGCAGGGCGCAGTGCCCCGCTAAAATAGCCTAGTGGGAACGCTATGCTTATATGAATGTATCAGGCATTAAGTGGTCATGCACAAGGTGGTACAAAAGACTTAAAATTAGACACGTCCTATATCTCCAAGGCGTTGTCTTTTACTGTCCACACATGCGCTAGTTTGTTAAAGCATTCTTATCCGTATTTAACCAATAGTGTAGTTGGAAACAGAGTTATACCCATATTTGTGAGTGGTGTTTGGAGCCTGATGGCAGGCTGGTAGAAGAGTTCAAGACAAAGCAAATTCATCAGCCTTTCTCTCGATGCTGACCTGCAGACAGTGCGAGATTCCAGCTGCACAGATGTTGGAGGGGGCTCCTGGAAATGAACCATTTATATTCTAAGCAGTGGCGCTAACCAGCAAGTTAAGTGATATTTAATAATATACTTTGTAATAAATATATCTTTTTAACTGAGATTTGTTTGGCTTGATTTCTTTGTATCCAAGAATCTAATCTTGTTCCACCGAGAACACTACAAAGTGAGAAAGCATTAGATATTATTGGGGTTGGGCTGCCATTGATTCACAACAAAAAAAAATCTTGCAAACAAAAAACCAGGTGCAAATATAGAAAACTACACACACAGAAAATTCCCCTCTATATCCAGACACATGCTGAGAAATTCCCAGAGAAAATCCTTGTGTACGTATGGAGCAGCAGTTTCTATAAATAAAGAGAAAAAGAAGCTGCGCAGCACGCTGAGGGGGATGAGAGGAGGGGACGGGGGTGCTGTGAGCCCCTCAGCCAGGGGCAAATCAAAGGGGGACCATGAATACTCATAGGTCCATTAAGATGGATCCATGTGTTTTCGCAACCGGAAAAAAATGTGGGTAATAGAACTGGAACCAATTGAATTGGGTGTTAACAAAAGAACACCCCTTTTTCACACCCGAAAAACCAAAATATTGAGTCTAGTTGAATTCCCCCCTAGGTATTGCCTGTGTAATAAAGTGGGTACAAGAACACTGGCCATTATTTATGTGAGGAACAAGTGAATGAAAGCCGTCCTCCTGAATACCTTGGTGCTCACATTGATTTTTGGGCGATTTTAAATAACTTTTATATGAATGCATCAGAATATTATGTCTATTATGGGTGAAATAAAAAACTAAGCTGTCAATTCTGAAAGATCTCAGTAGTTGATGTAGAGATTCCCTTTTGCTGATGTTATGTAAGGCATTTACTGTAAACAAGGTAGGACACAGTGTGAGATGGTGGCGAATGCAAACTCCTGTAACGGCACAGACTAGGGGGTAAAGTTACTAAAGTGAGAGTTTTTAGAAGTGAAAGTTTTAAACGTGATGTTGCCCATAGCAACCAATCAGATTCTACTTAACATTTAACTAGCACCTCCTAGAAGATAATAGCTAGAATCTGATTGGTTGCTATTGGCAAGATCACTTTTAAAACTCACTTCTAAAAAGTCTCACTTTAGTAAATTTACACCTAGTAATGTGAGAGTCCCATCAAACTGGTATGGGAAGTCCACTATATGAAAGGAAGTTCATGCATTCCATTTGTTGCTTGATACATTATATATAACTGAATTATTTCATTGCACGTTATTTACTAACCATACAAATCCACTGACGCAGAGTGTTAACCTCATTGACTAACTAGCACCTATGTCAAGTAAAATGAATTGCTATATTATTTTATATTTAAACATTGCTAGTAAATAACACTCTTATTTTAAATAAGGAAGAGCCCGATACAGTTCAATTAACCTAACTGCTTAATACTGTAGCATTCAGTTCATATAGTATACCGTCTAAAGGCAGCCTAGTAATATCACAAGTGAGGTTGCCTCTTTTGCATTCTGTGGTAGGAGCCTTCATATTTTGTGTTATTTCCATTGCTACCACAATGCTTATTATAGTTATCCGAAAAAGGTAATGACTTATTATGTCTGCTTAAACAACTAAAACAAATTTCCGGTTGCTTTAATTTACGTGTCATTCAGTCTTTGATTTATCTTGGAGAAATTAGACCTGATGTGTAGTGAATGTGTGATGCACTGTTCTTGTGTACACACTTCTCTGTATATTTCTTGATGGGTTTTTTTCTTCACCAAGAAACTATTTGAGCCTTGAAAAATCTGTCTGTTATTTTCTGTATTAGCCCTTGGTATGTGTTTACTGTTTCTATTTCTGTTTTATGAGATAATACAGATTATGCTTCTTTAAATGTTGTGTTTTTTCCAGTATGCGCCCTATGTGCTAGTTGCAATGCTCAAGAGAGTAGGCAGAGGAAATGAATGTGGTGCATTTAATTCTACTACTTCTGTGCTTGATTGCATTAGTAATATTTGCAGATGGACGCTCATCTGTAATGTTATTCTTCTCAGTGTAAAAACATATAGGGCCAATTCAATTACATGTGAGCTGCTATCAACAGCTCAGGTTATTGCAGGCTGATTCTGTCGCACCTCCAAAATCTGCTTTTTGAGACGTAACGCACGAAGCCTGGTGTCTTCCGTGGCTAACTGTGGCAGCCCCATAGTGATTTGAGTCAATAGATTCTATTAACCTGTTTATAATTAATATGTTATGTCCTTCAACTGACATTGTAATTTTTTTTTTTAATTTATAATTTCAGACAGTTCTGCAACTGCTACTTTGGATGAAAATGTCACAAGTACAACGGCTACAGTTACAACGGTGGAAATTCTTCTCTCAAGTAAAAGTATAATATCTACAACATTGCAGACATTTTATATAACCAGCTCCTCTGATAATAGTACATCTTCCGTAGCGGATATGTCTTGGACTCAATTCAATATCATCATCCTGGCTGTCATTATAATTGTAGTGGTGCTCTTAATGGGATTTGTGGGAGCTGTGTACATGTATAGGGGATATCAAAGTCGGAAACTTAATGCTCCATTTTGGACCATTGAACTGAAAGAGGACAACATCAGTTTCAGCAGTTACCATGATAGCATTCCCAATGCTGATGTCTCTGGACTTCTGGAAGACAATGGAAATGAAATCGCCCCGAATGGCCAGCTGGCACTTTCTGCTCCTATACACAGCTACAAGGCCTGAAAGAGAAACTTTTATACCTAGTATCACTAGGATGATGAAACTTTGACTGAAGAACTGTATATACTGAGCAACAAATGGAATTTGTTGTTCAATATTTAAAATGGCATTTTGCATAAAATTTTGGTTTTCTGTTTGTTTTTATAAAACTGGCTCGCTTTTCACTTACAAAAGGAAACAACTGAGCTTGAAGCAGAAAGTGTTTTTTATTTTTTAGGGTTATTTAAGGGAACCTACGAGTGTTTTACTGCATCATATGTTCTATTTGCCCTTTATTTTCTCTCCTACTAAATTATGTCTTCTACATTTTTATTATTGGCTTTTAAAAAACAATAATTAAAATATCTGCAAAGGTATATAACAAATATATAAACCATTTTATTAGTAAATGTATTTTATGTTCTAAAGTACATGATATTAATAATTTACGTTCTGGTCTCCCATCCCGTAATGTAATCTTATTACAGTATTTTAGAGGAAGATATATTTCCTTGTATTCTGTTGGTCCAATAATTCCTAATTTGTGGCCTCAATATGCAGTAATTTTCTGATAGATGAGATTCATTGGCTAAATTAATGGTTCCCAACCTTTTTTGGTGCTCTGATACATTCCAACATAAATGCCATTTGATTAATTCGAGACCCCGGTTTTAGAATACTTTAATAATTTAAACCAGAGTCCTGAAAATAAAGATACAAATTGGATGTACACTTTGGCATTCAAATACAGTTCATAGATCATTGCTATGACATATTCTCAACATATTTATATAGCTTGTGTCCTTTACCACTAAAGTCTCGTGACACGTCCAGCTTCGCGAAATAACACCTAAATGGTTTTGAGCTCCCCTTCGCGCCCAACGGAGCTATTCAATTTTTGTCCTTGTCGGGCGCGATCACCTGCCTGCCCCATTATTTCAGGGGGGTGCGACCTGAAATGCGTGAAGTGTGACCCATTTGGGCGCCTAAACGGTACTTTTTGCAATTGCGCCCAGCACTTTGGTCGGGTGTAGCTGTTTTACGCGGCTAAACCTGACCTCTATGGGTGCGATCACTGCGATAATCGGCATCAATTGAATAGCGTCCAGTGATCTCCCGTCACTTTAGACTGGCAGGCTAAAACAATTGTATACTGCCCTGGATTATAGAAAAGATGACATGTCTAATTAAAGCAAACTACCACTTTGCATCCTCTTTATATCCTTCTCTGTAACTCAAGTTTACAATGATCTGTTACAACATAAAAGTGTTTAAAATGTAATAGTCTTTGGGAAGTCCCTGTACATTTACTGCTTTGGTCCCTCTACAGTATGAACATTGGAGTTTGGTATTTACTGTAATTGTTTCAGCAAATATAAGCTGCCCAACTTTGATCTAAAGAATCAAGTTTTCACCTCTGACCGGTGACAGTTTAATATTCTCCATTCACTGAAATAGATGAGTGATACATTTTTGTCCACAGCTAAATGTGAGTACTAATTATGGAGTAACTATTTTTTCAACATTTGCAATATCTCCTTAAAATGACTGTAACAGATTTGTGTTACTTATTGGGCGTCCAGACTCCGGGTCCTTGTGCTGTAAAGCCGGCCTAGATCACGGTGCTCCCACTGCCGTTATTTATGGTTGGGAGGAAGTTTATTTATTGATGTGCAGGGTTTTTGTTCTCTTCAAACATAGCACATTTAATTTATGTTTTCTTCAACTTCAGTCTTATATTTGTACAGAAATGTTTCAGTAACCTGGGTCTCTTAGGTAGTCGCTGACCATCTTGAGGTGGACAGCACATCTCATTTTGTTCAACAAAGACAACAGATGTTACTTCATTGTGTTCAATAAAGGGGTGGAAAAGCAAAATGTGTGTTATTTAACAAATAAAAAAAATGGTATGGGTGGCTGTAATGTACGTATGTCTAGGTTGTTGAATCATATTCAGTGTTGAAGGTTTGAGCCCCAATGCTCTCCGTAAAATAGTCCACATTATGTATAGCACCGTATTATTTTACATTTCCGGAATATTAAATTCTGTCACCCCAAAACCAAGCAATGTTGTTTCGATTATGACAAAATGTATTCTACATATAGAATGAAATTCAAGAAATTAGTAAATTCACTGACAGCCTGATTGTGAGTTGGGAGTAAAGCAAAAAATAGCAAGTGACTTTGTACATGCAGGGGGTGGAAAATGTGCAGAGATTTAAATTTGGAGATGTGTGTGCAAACTCAAATCTAAATTGTAGTGTAAGGGGGCGATTCAATTATTTGCGCCTGCGGCTGTTACTAATGGGCGCCTGACAAAGCAATTCAATTGTTGCTTCTATCGGGCACACAGATTTCTGCTCGCATCCTCCTGATCTGGCGAACAGAAGTCAGCAAAAAGTCCTGGTTTTGGGTGCCCAAACTTCTGTTTGGGTGTGCTTACCAGGACTTTAGACGAGTTTAGCTGGTTTACACGGTTAAACCTGGTCAATTTGGGAATGGGCGCCAAAAACAATTGAATATGGCCCCAGATCTCTGCCTACTTAGATGGGAGATTGGGCGCGTTAAAACAATTGAATCGCTCCCAGTATTTGTTCGTTACATGCAAAATCAGCCAGTATTTTCCCTGCATGCAAAAAAAATACATTTATTTGCAGCCCTTGTATTGTAACATGGTTTGTCGAGGTACAAAGGGCCTGTTTCTGAGTTGCATGCAAATCCTGTTGCGACAGCGATTCCGTATGCAGTGGTTGTGCAAAATATATGCATATGATTTAGCTTTGTCTTGTGCACAGAGACTCCACACTTACGTACAAAAGACAATAAACACACTGTTTGCACATCGTACATATGAGCAACCCTATGCTGTGTCAGAATGTACGTCTAAATGGCCTCACACACGGAGCAATATAGTGGCCGAACCACGGATTGGAACAATATCACTGCTATATCGTTCCGTGTGTGGGTATGATATCGGCCAGTGCGCGCTCCTCCAGATCTTTCGAGCTGCACAAGCGACCTGGAGATGCGCTGTATGATCCCATGCAGGGGGGGGGGATCCCACATATCAGCCAGTGCGGCAGCAGATTGCTCCGTGTGGGGACCGCCCGATATGTTGGCTGTCGGATCGCCAGCTACACATCTGGCCTCTGCAGCTACGTATGAATTTGTAGAAGCTTGAAACTTGGAATTTTATCTTCCACACAGCTCTATTGTTATGGTTTATTTTATTTTTTTTAGGACTTGTCCATGTGTGTGTCAGTGTCTAGAACTAATGTTAAATTTTCATGAGTTTCAGGGAAAGTGAGCCTCCAAATAATCTTTAAATATTAAAACTGCATTGCCACCTAAAGTTGGACTGCTACCAATCAAACACAAATTTCCTTGGCTGCTGCTTACAGTCTTGATTATTTTGTCAATAGCCTTTGAATTGTGCAGACCCAATTTGAAAAGTTAAAGCTGTCTTGAACTGTCCATTTACCTACTCTTTGAATACATAAGACTATCCTCTTATATTAATCAAATACTCACATCTATGTAAAGATGTTGGTTAGTGCAATGGTTAACATTACTTGGATTTGATTCCCAACAGGGCCCTAACTGTGTGGAGTTTGTATATTCTACCTGTGCTTGCATGGGTTTCCTCCAGATACTCCAGTTTCCTCCCACAATCCAAAATATACTGATAGGTTATTCCCCTTTTCTACTGACTTGAAATTCCCAGGTTATTGCACATGAACGCACAACAACCCAGGATTTTTGTCAGTGGAAACTGCTCCACCTGGGTCCCTAGCTGTGTTTTTTCACGGGAGGACCTGGGTGAGCTGCAGTGTAAACGGGTAACTCGGGTAGTTGGAACTGGGTCCTGTTTACAGCACGGGGAGAGCCGCATTCTGGTGCAAGGAGGTGTCCTCTCCAAGCGACAGTGCTGCACAAATGTGCCATGTGAAGTTGCTGATCTGGGAATAACCTGGATTGGTACTGCCGTAGAAAATGGGTCTGTCCCGGGGTAGCTGTGTTCCAAATCCCAGCTCAGACCCGGGACTTTGGTGGAAAAGTGGTATACATTGGCTCTCGACAAAAGTTAACCCTATTGTGTATGTGTGTGTCTATGCAATAAGGAATATAGGGACTGATGTGAATGACTGAATATGCTCTGTAAAGCATTGTGGAATATGTGCTCTATATAATTAACTGGTATTAAATAATGTGCATGAAACAAAATGCTGTAATAAAATACAGTACCTTTTATCATAGTTACACATCTAATGCAGTGTGAAAAGTTGATCATAGAGTGGCAGTGTTAGGATCTGAGTTTGTTGTGGACCCAGGGTAGTAACAGGAGCAGACATCTGAACTGACTTAAACTGAAAAGTGGGTTTTCTCTTTCATCCACTAGGGGACACTGGAGGTGCTTACACTGGGGGTATAGAGGCGTGGATAACTGGAGCTGGCACTTAAAATAATTTAGACATGTGAAGCTCCTCCCCCTCTATGCACCATCAGCCCTCAGTTTAGTTTAGAAAATGTGCCTCTAGGAGCTGGTCACATTATGCTGTGCTCCAGCAAATACATTTATTTTATCTTTTTAAAGCATCTTTTACATTCCTATAGGTACCCTTTGCCACCTATCTAAAAGGTGGGGTCCGGGTACCTGGCGCCCTGGTGTTTTAGCAAATACCAGGAAGGAGTGCACAGGGCTCCTTACCAAAGAGCTCCTGACAGCTCCTTACAGCCAGAGCAAGTCTTCACACAGAAGAAGAGAAGACTGTGCTGTACTGCAGAGAGAGAGAGACTACAGGGGACATGCAGTGAGTAACATGCTGCGCATCCCCCGGCTCCTACCCATGTCGCTCATGTCCCGCTGTGTCAGGGAAGCTGTGTGTAATCACTACACGGGGCTCCCTGCTTCTCCCCGCTGACCAGCGCTAGCACAGGCTGCGCTGTGTTGTTTATCATAGCGCTGTTGAAACAGCGCTACAACCAGCTCCCTGCTTCTCCCCTCTCCCCGCTGATACACGCGGAGGGGGAGGTAATGGCCACATAGCAGCCATAATCTGAGCCCTTAGGGCATGAAGGGGGCGGAGCCTAATCAGCACGGGCTCTCCCGCGCTCTCTCTACTCTAGGCGGCAAGTGGCTGTAGTAACAGCGTGGCTGCCGTTTTTAACTGTAAAATGCCTGCATCTCTCCCTTATACAGGAAGAGTGCTGCAGACATACAGAAGGCTGGATTCTCTTGCTCCCCATTCCCGGCTACAGAACAAGTGATAAGCACAGAAGACTCTGGTACAGAGGCTGTGCATAATACACTGGGGTTGTAAGTGCAGGGAATCCAATCTGTGGGAAGGGAGTGGGGTGTTTCTCCTCCTCTGTGTCCCAAGCCACCCTTCTGTTTTATTCATTACTTCTGTTTGTACTCTGGGCCTGATTCAGAGCCGCTCGTAATGGCCGCTCGTTCGCTCTGAGCGATGTTCGCACAACTGCGCATGCGTATGGGTCGTAATGCGCATGCGCAAACCAGTCATTGCGGTCGGAAATCGTGCACTCGTAAAACAGCGAGGGGCTGCTAATGTGATTGACAGAATGTACCGTTTGTGGGTGGTAACGGGAAGGTGCTTGAAAACGGGGGAGTGGAGATCCGAACGCAGGCGTGCCAAACGGTCAAAAGGGCGTTTAATGGGAGTGCATAATTAGTAAAGGAGCGTCATCGACCACGTCACTTGGTTGTCTTTGAGCCTGAACTGCTCGCAGTGATTGCGGTAGGAATATAAAAATACCGGAGATGACGTGTGTTGCGAACGGCAAAGGGGCGTCTTTACAAAATAGCGAGCGCATTTTTCGTTCGCTCGCTCAGACATAGAGGCGTCAACAAACCGCAAAGAGCGAGCTCTCAATTTAAATAGCCAGCCCCTTTTTTGGAACGGCCGTCTGCAAATAGCGTCTGGCTCTGAATCAGGCCCTATGTCCCTCTCTGTGTGGTGACTGTGTGTATCCATGTCAAACAGAACGACGACTTCTCAAAAGATGTTTGTCTGTTCTAGGTATAACGGCAAACTAACCAAGCCGCATGCTGCTGGGTCCAAGTTATGTGATGCTTGTATAGCAATTGAACCATCTCTGGCTAATCCTTCGCTTGCGCCAACATGGGCTGCTGACATGGTAGGAGTAATGACGGATTTAATGTCAGAGTTAGCTGAGGCACGTAAGTCTCAGCCTCCCTGGGTTGCTGGGATAACCAAGTCTCTTGATACCCTGGTACAGGTAATGGGTACAGCTGTGTCTGCACCCTCCACTTCCTTACAGGGACCAACACAAAAGCGTCCTTTATCGACTGTTCTCCAGTCAGAAGAATCTGACGAGGAATTCCTCGCTACGGAGGATACTGAGGAAGGGGAATTGGAGGAGGCATTACAGGACGACACTCCTCTGGATAAACTGTTCCAAATACAGCACCGGTTTCCGTCTAGCTACCCTTTTCTAGCTACCCTTCTCCATGATGGAGAAGTGGGAAATGCCTCCTCCAGTAGATGCTCCCGTCTCTCTAAGAAGACTGCACTCCCTGTACCGGGAGCTACAGTACTAAAAGATCTTTCGGATCGTAAATTGAAGACAAAGCTAAAATCTATTTATACTGCAGCGGGTGCTCAACTTAGGCTCACTCTTGTTACTGCTTGGGTTAACAAGGCGGTGGTTTGCTGGGCTGACCAATTGATTACAGGTTTGGGCTCCGGTACTTCCAGAGCAGAGTTACGCCTACTAAGAGAACACATCCGTGAGTCTGCAGTTTACCTGGGAGAAGCGTCAAAAGATATCAGTCAAATTAGTGCTCGCATATCTGCTTCTGCTATTTCGGGCCACAGAGCCCTCTGGTTGCGCGCCTGGCATGTGGACGCTGAATCCAAGCGTGCGGCGGAGGGTTTGCCATTCAATGGTGACATGCTGTTTGGCCCGGAATTAGACAAATGGATATCCCAGGCCACGGGGGGTAAATCTTCCTTCCTCCCGTCAACTGCATCGGCTCCCAGAAGTTCTTACACTGGACCTTCCTTTCATTCCTTTCGTGCGCCACATTCCATTTCGTGGTTGAGCCAGAGGTGCTCCCTCCCAAGCAAGAGGCGGCAGAGGTAGAGGTCGCCCACACACGGTTGCACGTAGACAGGAACCTAAACCAGCTGAGAAACAGGTGGCATGACGGTCTTCCGGCCCACCTGGGACCTCCTACAGTGGGAGCCCGCCTGCAAGGATATAAATAAGTTTGGAACCAGACCTCTCCAGAACCGTGGATCCACAAAGTAATTTCACTGGGGTATCGTATCGATTTCGAGATCCCCCCTCCACATCGGTTCTTCACTACAAGTTTGCCAATTCCTGCAGACAAGGCCAGGGTTCTTCAGGAGGCTATCCAGTCTCTAGTAGTATCATCTGTGATAGTTCCAGAACATCAACGGGGTATGGGGTTTTACTCAAACCTGTTTTGTAGTACCCAAACCGGATGGATCGGTCAGGCCCATCTTGAACCTCAAGTAATTGAACCTGTATCTGAAGATGTATCGGTTCAAAATGGAGTCTCTGCAGTCTGTTATTGCAAGCTTGGAACCAGGAGAGTTCCTATTATCCCTGGATATCAAGGATGCCTATCTCCATGTTCCCATCTGGGAACCACACCAAGCTTTTCTGCGTTTCGCCATATTGAAGGATCATTATCAGTTTCGGGCATTGCCGTTCGGGTTATCGTCGGCTCCCCGCATCTTCACCAAACTCATGTCAGTCATGATTGCTCTTCGGTCATCAGGAGTGAACATAATCCCTTACTTGGACGACCTGTTACTCAAGGCGCAATTGGTATCCCTTCTAACAAGTCATGCCTTACTGACATATCAGACTCTGATACAACACGGTTGGATTATCAACTTCAAGAAATCAAATCTCAATCATCCCAGAAGCTGCTGTTTCTGGGCATGATCTTAGATACGGCATCACAGAAGATCTTTCTTCCAATAGACAAAGCCCAGGATATCCGTTTGTTAGTTCAGCTGGTCCTCAGACCAAGGAAGGTGTCCTTGCTTCTTTGTCTGCGTCTCCTGGGGAAGATGGTAGCTGCCTTCGAGGCACTACAGTTTGGCCGGTTTCACTCCAGGGTGTTTCAGCTGGACCTACTAACACAGGGATCAGGGTCTCATCTGCTTCTACATCGACAGATCCGTCTGAGCCCAGCTACCGGAGTGGCCCATCTCTGGTGGACTCAATCCAACAATCTTTTAGCGGGCCGGAGATTCGGAGTGTGGGACTGGATCATTGTAACAACGGATGCCAGCCTTCGAGGATGGGGAGCAGTAGTCCTCGACTATCCCTTTCAGGGTTGATGGTCCCCTTTAGAACAAAGGTGGCCCATAAATGTGTTGGAACTCAGAGCGATTTACAATGCTCTGATAGAAGCAACAGAGTTTCTGAGGACTCGTCCGGTAAGAGTGCAGTCCGACAACGCGACGGCTGTCGCGTACATCAACCGCCAAGGAGGGACTCTGAGTCGCATGGCCATGCGAGAAGTAACTCAGATCCTCTGGTGGGCCGAGAGCCAGTCGGTAATCCTGTCGGTGGTATTCATCCCGGGTGTGGACAACTGGGATGCAGATTACCTAAGACGCCAGGATATCCATCCCGGAAAATGGAAGCTTCATCCAGAGGTGTTCAATACGTCAATGGGGGTGTCCTCAGGAGGACCTCATGGCGTCACGATTGAATCGTCAGCTTCCGTTATACGTGTCAAGAACTCGAGCTCCACAGGCAGAGGCAGTAGATGCTATGACAGTTCCGTGGATCTACGACTTCGTTTACCTCTTTCCTCCGATTCCACTTCTTCCTCGACTGCTAAAAAGGATAAAACACGAGTCAGCCTCTGTCATTCTCGTGGCTCCGAACTGGCCTCGGAGAAGTTGGTTCTCGGACCTTCGGTCCCTATTGTCAGACAATCCATGGCCCCTTCCTCTGCGCCCAGATCTGCTACAGCAGGGTCTTTTCGTTCACCCCAACCTAGCGCAACTCCGTTTAACGGGGTGGCTCCTGAAACCGATATCCTAAGACACAGAGGAATCCCAGACTCTGTTATTCCCACCATGCTATGTGCCAGGAAACCCGTTTCGGCTGCGCATTATGATCGCATCTGGCATTCTTCTATCTCGTGATGTTCCAGTCGCGATCTTCCCTCTAGGACTTTTCGGTTGTCCCGGTTTCTGCTTTTTCTTCAGACGGGTCTGGATTCTGGCCTTCGTCTTGGAACTTTGAAGGTGCAGGTTTCTGCCCTTTCCATTTTCTTTCAACGGAAATCGGCCCTCATTCCTGAGGTGCAGACGTTTCTTCAGGGGGTCTTGCATGTGCAGCCTCCTTTTGTACCTCCGATAGCTCCCTGGGACTTTAACTTAGTACTTCGGTTTCTTCAGTCACCCATATTTGAACCTTTGGAAGAGGTTGATATTAAGTACTTGTCTTGGAAGACTGTCCTCCTCCTGGCGCTAGCTTCGGCTCGTAGAGTTTCGGAATTGGGTGCTCTGTCCTATAAGCCACCTTGTGTTTCATGCTGATAGGGCGGAAATCCGGACAGTAGCCGCCTTCCTTCCCAAGGTAGTATCGGCTTTTCATATTAATCAGCCTATTGTGGTACCGTCTTTGCTGGAGGACACTGGTTCCTCTACCTTGGATGTGGTTAGAGCTCTTCGCATCTATGTTGACAGGACTGCTTCTCTCCGTAAATCTGAGTCGCTTTTTGTCCTCTATGATGCGGTTCAGAGGGGTTGGCTAACGTCTAAGCAGACTTTGGCACGTTGGATCCGGCTGACTATTCATCAGGCTTATGTTAGTGCCGATCGCCGGGCTCCTTCGTCCATTACGGCTCATTCCACACGTTCAGTGGGTGCGTCATGGGCAGCCGGTAAGGGAGCCTCCACGTCACAATTGTGCCGTGCAGCTACTTGGTTTTCAGTTCACACGTTTGTCGTTTTACAAATTTGATACATTCGCTGTTTCGGCATCCCGTTTCGGTCGCCTTGTTCTGCAGGTGCCGCAGAGCGCTCCCGCCTGTGGGGAAAACTTTGGAACGTCCCCAGCGTAAGCACCTCCAGTGTCCCCTAGTGGATGAAAGAGAAAATGGGATTTTGATACCTACCGGTAAATCCTTTTCTCTGATTCCACAGGGGACACTGGACACCCACACAGCGTTCTCCGCCTGCCTGTTCAGTTTGTTGTACAGATGCGCCCAGTTACACTGTGGCTGGTCGCAACACAAACGTGCGCACCCATCGTGCCATGCAATTCCCCACGCCTGTATACGCTACGGTATGCTATGGCGATCGCACCATGCATTCTTATGGAGGCGCAGTCGCGTACGAAATGCACGTATCCACTCGCGGGTATGCGTCTTGCACTATGCGTGGCGCGATTTGTCGAATCAGCGTCAAGGATATAGCTGGGCATATCTGCATGTTTTCTCCCTTTTTTTTTACTCCGCTTGTTCTCCATCTCCTCTCGGTCTTCATTTTCTAAACTGAGGGCTGATGGGGCATAGAGGGGGAGGAGCTTCACACGTCTAAATTATTTAAAGTGCCAGCTCCAGTTATCCTCGTCTCTATACCCCCAGCGTAAGCACCTCCAGTGTCCCCTGTGGAATCAGAGAAAAGGATTTACGGGTAGGTACCAAAATCCCATTTTTTTAAATGGGTGAACTTGACATGTACACTGATAATATAAAGTCCAGAATATAGATGGAGAGGTGATGACTTGAAACTGAAGTGAATCAAGAGTGGGTAATGTCCAGGTAGTGACAGAAATAATAAAAGTATTTGTAATCCAAATGGTTACTGCGAGGCTGCAGACAGGATATCAGGTTACAAATTGATACAGGTGTGATGAAATCCAGAGAGGTTCTGCAGTAGTTGAATAACTGATGAGTAGCACTGAGATGGCTCAGTGTAGAAACAGGATAGCTGCAGAGAGCTAGGTAACTGGAGGCAGTGTAGGGACAGGGTTAACTGCACACTCCGGTCTTTAGGTAGGGAGAGGGTTAATGGAAGGTGCAGGGTGGTTCCAGCAGGAGACTGGGAGCAGGCAGAGCAATGCAGGCTGCTTGGAAGCTGGGATCCAGCAAGAGCACAGGTGAGCACGGAACAGGCAGGTCTCAGGAGCACAGAAACGCATTGCACTGGCAACTATGGGGAGCTCTGAACTCCTTTAAGTACTCAGTGCAGGATCGTGAATGGTCGGAGAGAGCATGTGACACGCCAGGATTGGAGCAACTAAGTCACATGACCAGAAGCAAGATGGCGGCGCCCATATTAGAACGGAAAGGAAACACCACCAGGCTTACCCTAGACAGAATGATACAGTTCCTGTGGAACACCTCACACAGCCAACGCCTGCCGCCAGACACCAGCTCCTCCGCCGAAAGGACCACGCCACAGCGCTCTCACAGGTAATACCCGTCGTCCCCTATGCCGGGAAACCCTGGTCGTGACAGGCAGTTTGTATGTTCCAGTGGTCAGAAATTATCTTTCAGTTGAAACTAGAGCCCTAATTACAGAACTAACATTCCAGTGTTGCACTAGCTATTTGTTCCTTGATTTTTGACTTAACCAAGGCCCCTAAATTTGACACATTACTTCAGGGACACTTAAATTTAGATATTTAGGGGTATATTTACTAAAGGGGTTTTTAGACATGGCGATGTTGCCAATAGCAACCAATCAGATTCTAGCTATTATCTTCTAGAAGGTGCTAGATAAATGTTAAGTAGAATCTGATTCGTTGCTATGGGTAACATCTCAATTTCTAAAAACTGCATTTAAGCAAATATACCCCTTAGATCAGTGATTCCCAACCTTGGTCCTCAAGGCACACTAACAGTCCTGGTTTTAGTGATATCCATGATTGTGCACAGATGGTTAAATCAAAATAACTGAGGTATTAATTAAGTCACTTGTGCTCAAGGATGGCTATCCCTAAAACCTGGACTGTTAGTGTGCCTTGAGGACCGTGGTTGGGAACCCCTGCCTTAGATGTTATCTGTTTATATATACCCTGCTGTGCTAGGGAAATGTTTCCTAAACCCGGTCCTAATTGCCCACTCACAATGCAGACAGTGATTTCCTAATGCTTCAGCATAGGTGGGTAAATATAACTGTCTGAGGTAATAATTAAGCCACCTGTGATCATGCAGTGTGTGGGCCATGAGGACTGAGTTTGCAGAAATCTGTGACCTGCAAACTGGATTTGTTCTAGGGAACAGAACTACCACCTAGCAACAGCAGGTGGGTTAGGTAGCAAGCCTCCCTGTGCCCGCAAGCTGCACTGTATAGAGGCAGAGGTAGTGAAAATTCTTTCACTCTCCTCTGTCTCAGCGTTTTCGGGAGGCTTGCTGTCTAACCCACCTGCTGCTGCTAGGTGGCAAGCCTTCCGAAGAACAGTGTACTAGGGTAAGCAGGTACATGTTATGATTATTTTCCTGGGAAAGTCTGTGACCAGAGAACCTACTGCTGAAAGCGTGTCAAAGTGCTTTGCTCATGATTTTCTTTGAGTAAAGCTTTATCCATTATGGCTTCAATGGAACAGGATTGCCACCTAGAAACCCCAGAGAGTAATGATGGAAGGGAAAATAAACCTTTATACCGGATGAGCCCTGTCGCCTTTGATTGTTGTGAAGCATTCACGGTTTAATCCCTATCTTATAAAGAAGAATTTTATTGAACTGTAACTGATAACTTTTCGGAAGGAAAAAACGATTTGTATGTTGGAATCCGAACTGGACAGGTAATGACGGCTCTGAACTTTAGGCTGGGAATCTGGTGCTGGGTAGTAGGTTACTTCTGTTCCTTATTAGTGGCTGCTTGAGGCTTCTTTGGGTCCCTTACTGTGCCTTGAGGGATGATGAGGTTAAGGTTATTAGCACTAAAGAAAGGATCTCCAGAGGAAACAATAGAGACCATGCAGAAGAAGGGTGGGTAGGGTGGGAGTTGTTGCTAGGTGGCAATCCTGTTCCCTAGAATAAATCAGTTTGCAGGTCATAGATTCCTGCAAATTAGTGTTTTGTTCTTCGGGAGGCTTGCACCTAGCAACAGCAGGTGGGCAGACAACCACATACCAGGTGGTTGCTCTGAGAAAGTTGCTTTTGTAGATCGATTGGTTTCCAAAAGTGTTTTGCGAAGGTACGAGCAGAGGATCACCTTGCTGTTAGTATGATCAACTGTAAAGGTATGCCTTTAGCTGCCGCTCTTGTCGTTGCTACTCTTCGTAGGGAATGGCTCTTGAAGTGGTCAGTATCTATCCCAGCTTCTTTCATGGATGTCATCGCTGTGTACCTGGCTCTAATCCAGGGTCTTAAGGAAGCATTGATTTTTGCTTTTTTGGAGTATGCTAGGGCTGGATGTTAGCAGCCTAGTAATGTTGCCATTCACATGCAATGGGGAAGTGTTTCCAGTATGTCTGGGGTTCCCTGGAAGCATTCCACGGATAACCCCAGAGGCATCTTGGGTCCGCGTATTTGATGAGAGGGAACCATACCCTGGATGGCCATACCGGGTGTACTATCACAATATGGGGTACTATGTCCTCCCTGATTTTCTGTAGGACATTTAGGAGGAGGGCAGGGGGAGGGAAGGCGTAGGGGCAAGCCAGGGCTGTCCAAAGGAAGGATATTGAATGCATTCTCCATACCCCTTTCATTCATATACTGGACACAACATGGAACTTGAGCATTCATGGGGCAGGCAAAGAGGTCTGTTTCTAGGTTTCTGAAGGTTTGGAGTATTTTTAGGAAGACCTGGCTTCTCAACACCGCAGATTCTAGGGAGATTCTTTTTGGGACAGGGAGTCTGTGTGTTTGTTGAGATCTCCTGGGATGGAGGTTTGCAATTAAGATTATGTCTCTATGGACTGCCCAATCCCAGACCTGTAATGCTTCTTTGCATAGGGATATTGACTTGGTGTCCCCCATTCTGTTTATATATAACACTGCGGTCGTATTGTCCAAGCATAGCTGGATACAGACCCCTCTTGTGTGCTTGGGAACTAGGGCTTTTAGAGACCGTTTTGCTGCACGTAATTCTAGTACATTTATGAATAACTTGGTTTCTTCGGGTGACTAGGTGCCCCCTACTGCTTTTCCTGAGAGAAACATCCCCAACCTGTTAGCGATGCATCTGTAGTAATTGTCATACAGGGAGTTGGGGTCTAGAAAGGGGTGAGGAGGAGGTACAAGGAGACTTCCATTTGGACAGTTCTGTTTTTACTCTTTTTGAGAGAAAAATAGTGTCTGTTCAGGAATAGTGGGCATGAAGCAGAGTTCTTAGGAGACCTTGCAACTCTCTGCATGACAGGCATGTGTCGGAAACCATGAGACATTGCAATCATCTTTCCAATAATCCTTGCTAAAGTTCGAAGGGATAATCTGTGCTTCTGAGAAGTTCTTTGTATGTATTCCTTTGTATCTATCTAGCCATTTTCTAGTGGGACTGCCAGAGAGAAACAATGGGTATCTAAGTCAAAACAAAGAAATGTTAGGGTTTTGGACGGTGTTAAAACTGCCTTGAGTGTTCACTATGAATCCCAGGTCTGGTAACAGGGAAATGATTGTGTCTCTGTGTCTAGAAAGGTTTAACACGAAAAGGGTTGATTCTCTGTGTCTCAGAAGGATATTGTGGTCTGAGTTTACCAGTAGTATGTCATCTAGGTAAATAATGTATTTGAGGCTCTGCTGGCGCAAATGGTACACTACAGCTTTCATGACCTGTGTAAAAGTGTAAGGAGCGGAAGAAAGGCCAAACATCATAACTGTCCACTAAAATAAGGTGTCTTTCCAAAAGAATCTGAGGAGACGCCTGTGAATTGGATAAACCGATATGGAATGGAAAGCCCAAAAAGAAGCTATCTTTATACAGAAGCATTCCCTTGTGCGGAGGTTTGTGTGGAGGTTTAACCCAGACTGGATTGCATTCAGCAACCACCTGTCTGTAGTAATCTTGCACCACTCTAAGTAGGATTGAGAGTTTTGTGGAGGGGAAGGGTATGTGGGTGAACTTACCGTACTTGCGGCCTCTTTTGGCACTGTTCCAAGTGTTTGAGGATGATCCTCTTGGGGCATCATTGGATCTGTGCGTGAAACCACCCCTCTGGGCTTGCCTTGGAAGTCTTGGGTTGGACCTGTGGCTTGCGAAGTCCGACCCCCTTGAAGAAAGAGTCTCATGAAGGGCTCATTTACTTTTTTTGAGGCCTCAGAAGGATTTTCATGCCTTATGTCTCGTTTTGATCTCTTCTATGAACTGACCAAAGAGGTCAGCATCCATAAGGTTAGGAAATTGTAAGGATTTGGGGACTAGATCTGCAAGTCCTGCGCTACCTTCTAGACCTGCTGGTGTTGGTGATATAGTTGCTCTGCTAATGGCCTTAAGGAGAGCAAGCTTGGACACCACCAGAGAGTCCTAAGAAATGCTCAACTCCCCTCTCTGCTTTATCTATTTTGTATTGAATCTTCCTCAGAGTACGGTCTGTGGAATCGTTGTGCCTCTTTTCTCCCACTATGGAGGCTAGGTTGGGTCAATATTGGGGGCGAATAGTGCGGGTACGTCTGGTAACACCAATTCATCTTCTTTGATGATGGTTGCTTTAAATGCCAACTGCGCAAATTTTTGGACCTCAGAATAAGCCCAGTGTATGGCGTATAATTTAGTTGGAGGGGTTTTGCCCGCTAAAGCCACCCTGGCCATCTGAATCTCGCTAAATGTCCCACGCTGGGATGAGACAGAGGTTCTGGTAATTTACTCTGATTCCCAGTCCACGGAGGTAGACTGACCGCGTTCCATAGGGGAAATGTGCAACTGTCTGGCAGGTGACCCCACATACTGAAAGCTGGTACCTTTATGCTGCCGGCTACAGACAGAGGTATTTTGCCAGTTACGGGCAGGGGTTTTGTGCTTGCTCCGAGCACTATCATGTCTGGTACAGACAATCCCAGGGAATGGGGGAATGACACCTGAACAGGTCTCCTTGGGGCTAAACTTACTTTTATCTTTCTTTGAATGTGTTTTCTTATGAGTCAGTGAACTGCTCACCGTCACTTTAGACGGGAGCTACGGCAGCGCTAAACAATTAAATTCCCCAATGCAACAATTGTATTGGAATGTAATGACAAGTTTGGGAACCTCTGGTCGAGAGGTTCCAAACTCCGCCATTACAGTCCATGTTTTAAGGATATCCATGCTTAAACACAGGGAACTTAATTAGTACCTCAGTCAATTTGATTTAACCATCTGGATCAAGCATGGATATCCTTAAACCCTGGACTGTAATGACAGAGTTTTGGAACCTATGCTATGTATAGAAACTTAATGCAGCTAATTGAATAGCAAAATTTGTGACTAAGTTGGATGTACCTGCATTTAACCTGTGTAAACGGGTTATTGCAACTAATTGAATCTCCCCCCTCCTTCCTAAATTCTGTGAGAGAAGAATGTCAACATCTAATTAAAATTTTACAATGTTGAGCTGAATTCAGAATGACAGGAGAAGCTTAAGGGTCTCATTCTGTGCACCGGACAAACCATTTTGCAATGCAAGGGGTGCAAATACATTTTATATTTTTTAATGAAGCCCACAAATGCTGGACAGCTTTATTTTTACACCAATTAAATTTGAGAAGCCAAAAGCAAAGGATTGTTGTTATAACATCTAAAAATAACGGACCTGGGTCACCTCAGTCTCCACCTTCCACCTGGAAGGGCCTCAGTATTGACACAAACACCCCCCCCCCCCCAACCCCCACCCCTACACATCTTGGGCTGGATGTTTATGTACTGTAGAAGACAAGTTGCAATGTCTAAATCAGCCCCTGGCCATATTTAAATCACTCAGAGGTGTAGCATGTGGCCAGGGTGCCCGGAGCACGAGCGTGCTACCGCGCCCCCCCCTCCACAAAACAAAGCGTGTGCTACATAATATAACCGCCACATACTTACATGGCAGGGTCATACATACATACAGGGTCACACATACATACAAACATATACACACACAGGAATGGTGTCACATACATACATACAGGCAGGGTCACATTCATTCATACATACACATGCAGGCTGGGTCACACATTCATAGACATACAGGGTCACATACATATATACACACACATACAGACAGGAAGGATCACACATACATACATACATACACACAGAAAGGGTCACACATACAATACATACAGGCAGGAAGGGTCACACATACAGTACATACAGGCAGGAAGGTTCACACATACAGTACATACAGGGAGGGAGGGTGATAGACATAAGTACTGGGGTATAACCTCTCTCTTACCTTTGTGTGGATCCTGCAGCTTCTTCCTTGACATGCTGCTGTAGCCCCACCCCCTGCTGGGGTCAGATGAACATGTGCTGAGCTCCACCAATCAGGGTTCAGCACAAGCTCCTCTAGTGACCAGGAGTTTCTCACTAGAACAGGAAGGCAGGACAGGACACTGCTGTGGACCCGGCACAGGCTGTCAGCAACTTGACAGCTGCTCCGAAGTCCGACTTCAGGGCGCCCTCTGGTAAGTAAGGCGCTTGGAGCTCACGCTCCAGTGGAACCACCCTCCCTACGCCCCTGAAAACACTTAACAGATTAACCAACTAGAAAGACAGCTAAACTGTCACAGCAGACCTGTAGGGTTCAGCGAGTGAAGGGGCCCATACATCTGCAATCACAAAAAAAACTATTCACAGATTCAGATTTTTTTTTTCCCCCTCAATTTTAAAGATTCCCCAATTCGCCAATCTGTGCCCACTCATTACAGATATTTTTCAGTGATTTAGTAGATCTTTCTCTCCTGAAAATGATCTGCAATCTTGAAAGGTTCATAATTTTACTAGTGACGTTCGACAAATTGGCTGATCATTACCATACGCTAGCAGTCTACAGCCTTGATTGGTCAATGAAATACAACATGTTGGACATCTTGATTTACAGATTCTGATCACTGTGGGTTTGAATCGGCAATTGGTGTACCCCATATATTGATTTCCCCCCAATCATCTACACAACGGGGGAATTGCCCCAATGCATTGCAGATGAATCGGGGCCTTATCTACCTTCACACTGCCCAGTACAGCTGAGGCAGTAATTCTAAGCAAGGCTATCAATCAAATCTCTGCAGATTTGTTTTTTTTCCAAGGCAGTTCTGGTGGATATGTAATCCAGACTATTTTCTACATCGGGTGCAGTGGATGTGTTTTCTTTTGGATAACATCCACCCCAGTGCTGTACTCTTACTTAATTATCTAATTAAAGCTGTGCCACTCTCTAAAAGTCATTTGCGGAGCAATCACATCAACTGCTAACTAAGCACCACAGACATATATCAGAGTGAATGATTCCTGATCATCTTGTGAGACAGCTCTGCAGATCCACGGCCTCGCTCTGCAATGATGACAGCCTGACTGCATGGCTGTCTCTTATGGCACGCTCTGATGGGGATGCTTTCTTCAGGCCCTGATGATATCGGACAGCCAAAGTATCCCCCATTGCTTGAAAGAAATTAAAATGAAGTCAGGGGAAGACAGAAAAAGTCCCGGAACAGCTTATGGCCCATCCACCCTTAAAATATTGACATTCTTAAATATTCATGAAGATTTACACCTGCCCAGAAGATGGCTGCCTTTACACAGGCCTTTATAAAGGTAACATACTGAAGAAGTTATATGAGTGTAAAGGTGCGTACACACTACACGATATGCTCCCTGAGCGATATCGTGTAGTGTGTCCCCGGCAGGGTGTGCTCAATGTCGTTCATGACATTGAGCACAGCCGCTGAACGATATCATTAACGATATCGTTCAGCGCCGGGCTCTCTCCCCCATTCCCTGACATGCAGCAACCTGACGAGGTCGTCAGGTTGTGCTGCATGTTCAGGCGATGGACAATGTCGGAAACGACCAGAGGGAGTGCGCATCGCTGGTCGTTTCCGACATAAAAGTGCACGATTTGTGCACGATTACTGAGCGACTGCACGATTACGATGTCGTAATCGTACAGTCGCTCACTAATATCGCCCAGTGTGTACCCACCATAACACACAGAAAATGTAAACAAATCTTTTGTTATGCAATATGCTCAGATCTAGTTAAAGTGCAGATAGTGTTGTAGAAAGTGTTGCTATACTATCCCTTTAAGCAGGAACACATGAATTAGACAGGTTCTGTGACTGGCTGACTTCAAGTCTGGCATTTCACCTGGTATTAATCATCCACAGAATCATGTGTCCCTGATTAAAGGGATATTCTAGCAACCCTATGTGAAGAACAGGGGTGGCCAAACTGGTCCTTCAAGTCCTAACAGTTCAAGTTTTCCAGACCTCCTGGCTGGAGCATAGGTGTAGTCATTACTAACAGTCACATTTTAGAAATCCACAGGTGGCCTGGAAACATGAACTGTTAGGGGTCCTTGAGTACCGGTTTGGTCATCTCTGGTGTACATGACAGGCCTGCT
Organism: Taudactylus pleione; assembly: GCA_031769625.1. Taxonomy (NCBI): domain Eukaryota; kingdom Metazoa; phylum Chordata; class Amphibia; order Anura; family Myobatrachidae; genus Taudactylus; species Taudactylus pleione. The sequence continues at coordinate 14,253,512 of JAUIMM010000009.1, read as the reverse complement.
TTAAGGGTGGGGCTTTTGTGGGTTTAGGTGTTGGTTTGTTTACTGGAGGGGAGAGATGTGCATGAGGGGACTGTATACTGGACAGCACTTGGGCATGCTCTAGAACAGTCGTTCTCAAACTCAGTCCTCAGGACCCCACATAGTTCACATTTCCCATTACTCACTGACACATTTTAAAAGATCCACAGGTGGAGTTAATTATTTGACGTGTGATTGTGAGGAGACCTGGAAAACATTCACTGTGTGGGGTCTTGAGGACCGAGTTTGAGAACCTGTGCTCTAGAACCAGATTAACGGGACATGAAAACACCACCTTGAATCGCTGCATGCATCAGAGGTAGGTGCACACATCACACCCTCGCCATTGCAAATGGCTGACTGGAGCTAGGACACATCTGAATCATACTTGCAAACTCTCCCTCATCGTCAGGGAGACTCCCTGAAATACTAGCAATCTCCCTGACTCCCTGAAATATCTAGTAATCTCACTAGTTGCACCTTACCACCATTATGTAGCTATCATTTACTTGGAATTATAGAGATATATGCATTCAAATGGTATAATCACTGACATTTTCTTGCACAATAAACCCTATGGCTACTGTACATGCATTTTCATATAAGATTTCCTGTGGCTACTTATATGGAACTACTTGTAAAACACAATACATGTAGATCAGTGGTCGCCAGTCTTAACTGGGGAGTGAGCTACTCGAGAAAAATTAAACCTCCTGAAGAGCTACTTAAATTATAGAAAAAAAAATCTAGCTAATAACCGAACAATTTAAGGTCATTTAATGAAAATGAAAAAAATGTTTCATAGAAAACAACAATGCATTTAATTATTAGTGATATTGTTGCAATTTGTAAATAAAGTTTAAGAACAGGCACATTTCACTGTTAATTACCATCTCCAAGGAGGTAAGTGCAGTAGAGGAGCACAAGATGTAGGAAGGGCAGGGCAGGGGTCACTTGTGGTGTTTGTCAGGTATTGTGCCGCTCCTCCATGGCATAGACGCCATGGGTGGAAACACGGGGAAGCACATCAGATGATTGCCGCAGCGGCTATGGCAATCACTTAATGCGCTTCCCCGTGACTCCCACCATGGCGTTGATGCCACAGGGGAGAGTGCATCAGAGGTCACTTCCACCTAGTTGACTCCTAGCTGACTCTGCAGTACTGCAGCTAGGTGAGCTACCAAAATTAAAACTGCGAGCTACAGGTTGGAGACCACTGATGTAGATCTTACTGACTGCTTTGGGGCTCATTTACATTAGGATGTAAGTCAATTTTATGACACGCCTCTCAGATGTAGCAGTACACGCACACTTTACCGCTGCGCTCATAGGTGTTGCTTTCTCCCTGAAATGCTTTTTTAAAAGTAGGCAAGTATGATCTGCATGCAGTCTCCTTGATTTGTAACAGATGGAAGGTATGGTATGATCCTGTAGAAAAAAAGGGGAAAAGGTATCTGCGCTGGTAATTATATATATATATATATATATATATATATATATATATGACACATTAATAGTAAAACAAATGTAAATTGAATTTATTCATAAATATGAACTGCAGTTCAATAAAACATACACACATGTAACAAATAATTGTTAAAAAACGCTACCATGAGTGATACACATGAACAGATGTATTAAGTGGCTACTTGAGAAAAATTATCTCCAAATGTTCCCAGCAGCTAACTAGTATCCAATGCGGCAAAAGTCTAGAATGGGCAATTGCCAATAATGTTGGTTCAAAAAGGGCTGCCCAATATTTAGTATATGAATATGCGGCTTGTCAGTGTCATAAGTCACTCTCACATCCCAAAATGTAAAGTCCGTAGACTAAAACTCCTTACCCCATAAGGCTCACAGGAGAAAATATACCGACAGTGGTGTTCAGCTGAGTCGCGCCACTCAAGCAACTCCTATCCGCACTGTGGGTGGATAGACAGAGATCCGTTGGTGAAGGGTGCAACGTAATGCACAAATGGTATTGATGTGAAGCTGGATGGTACCAGTAGAGCGGCTCCTGTCCACACCACAGGCGGGAGGGCACCCGCACAAAAAGCACAACACGGCATACGGGCCCCAAAGGAGAGGCTGAAACCAGCAGCAATAGGTAAGCACATGTCCGTCCCAACAGACGTAAGGGCCCGGTGGTTGATGGAGATGGAGTCAGATAGCCACTAGGTGCTGTATTGGCGGCTGCCGGGAGCTGTGCACATGGGGAACCCAGGTAGCTTGCACACTTTTGCAAAATATAAGGCAGGAGTGTATGATTTGGTCGGCAGTTCACTGAATCCTTGACGCGTTTCTCCCCTATACAGGGGTTTTCTCAAAAGGCAAATGGCATGTCAATCCTCTGTGAGGAAAACCTTTTAAACTCAATCTAATTATGCAATTAGTGATCATTGTGTCCATCTGTGGGGCTGACTTAATACAGCCCTCCAATACTGATAGACACAGTCCGCTCACCACAAAAAATAGATCGTTTTATTACATAGACACAATTATTTATTGTGTAGACACAAAAGGAGACAATTAAAAATGATAACCATTAAATAATGAGATGGATAAATAAATAAAGTAGATCTACAGATATTTGCATATATAAAGACCTAAAGACACATCCTAGAGAAAGAGAAAATATATATATATATCTCACACGGGGTCCCTCACCTGTAAAATATGTAAACTACTCTGCTACTTAACAAAAAAACATATTCATTAATAAATATCACTTAAGGACCTGTATAAAAACCGGACTATAAGCATGACTGCAAGCATAGATGTATATAAATATAGCAACTAATCTATACGATAAGTATGGAGAAGGTATAAAGAGTATCCCTAACTGACCAGGAGTATTAGATACAGACAAAAAATCTCAATATTCGTAAAATTGAACAATATGGGGTAAGGAGTCTTAGTCTACGGACTTTACATTTTGGGATGTGAGAGTGACTTATGACACTGACAAGCCGCATATCCATATACTAAATATTGGGCAGCCCTTTTTGAACCAACATTATTGGCAATTGCCCATTCTAGACTTTTGCTGCATTGGATACTAGTTAGCTGCTGGGAACATTTGGAGATAATTTTTCTCAAGTAGCCACTTAATACATCTGTTCATGTGTATCACTCATGGTAGCGTTTTTTAACAATTATTTGTTACATGTGTGTATGTTTTATTGAACTGCAGTTCATATTTATGAATAAATTCAATTTACATTTGTTTTACTATTAATGTGTCATATATATATATAATTACAAGCACAGATACCTTTTCTCCTTTTTTTCTACTTTATTTTGAGGGCATATTGCAGAAGTCCCTCTGGTGTCAGCTGCAGGTTTTTATATTAGACAGCAGCTGAACAGTTAGCGCACCTATCTGTTCTTTTCTTTAACATGGTATGATTCTGTGTATGGGCTATTTCACACATGCCGGTTTTGGCCGGCCAGGCAAGAAGCGGGCGGTAGCCGGCCGGTTTTTTTCAGGCACTCAGTGCCTTTCATAAGCAGCGGCTTTGAGCCTCTTTTTATGTCAGGGTTTTTTTTTCCTATTGGGCATGTGCAGCAGCAGCTACTGCTGCACAACCCGGCCGGCAGAAGCCAGTGTGTGTGAAAGGAAACATTGTGTCCGTCATACTACTGGCGTGCAGGGACGGCACGGCACGGTCCTGCATAGTAGTTTTTTCAGGCCATATCACGGCGACCGTGCTGTGTGAAAAGAGCCTGTCCTTTCCCTGCAGTACTATATTTCACAGCCAGTTAAATACCGGGCGGCTTTTTGCTGCCTGGTCAAAACCGGCATTTGTGAAATAGCCCTATCTCTGTCCTTGCTTATGTGTGTGTCTCTGCATATGGGTGTGTGCATGTGTGTATTATTTATAAATTGGGTGCATTAGTAAATATGTGAATCAGAGGGAGCAGACACCTAATTACTTGTTATTTCTTAGCATCTGAGGGATGGCTAAATAATAATTTCCAACATAGATTTGCCTCCTAATGGAAGAATTTTAGAAGTATTAATATTGCAAGACCTACCTATTCCTTGTGCAAGTCCATAATGTTCCAGAAAAAGAAAAAAAATCATAATTTATTAAATGTTCCAGGGACAATGGAAATCAAACTATGTTATGTGTCAAATAGCTATATTTACATCCATTTTTCTTTGCATCTCTTGTGCTGTTTAAAGCATTTCCTTGATCTATTTGGCAGCAATCTGACCATTTTCTTGTTCAGTGCTTCAACTAATTCCATTGCATGTCTTAGAGAAACAATAAACAGTACTCTCCTCCACATAGTAGTTAGGGACAGAGGCTCTTTTGTGGGCTCAGCAAGAAGTTGGCTGAAAGTTAAGCAATTGGTGATAGCAGCTTTTCTGTATTCCTGGGTCAGTGGGAACAATGCCTGTCCCCATACAATAAAAACTACTTGTGTCAAGGCTTTGTACAATTATTTAAGTGGGCAGAGTTGCAAAAGCCTACATACTATGATGTTGTTTATTAAAGAGATACTGTCCCTTTAGGCCTGACTACTCACAAAACTGTTCAGGTTTTTTTAAATAAACTTTTCTTTCACACACAATTTTTTTTTATCCCTACCTTGACAACAGAGAAACTACAATCAACCTGCTACTGAATGCAGGGCCTGATTCAGAGCCGCTCGTTCGCTCCGAGCGATGTTTGCCCAACTGCGCATGCGTACGGATCGTTATACGCATGCGCAAACCAGTCAGTTCGGTCGAAATTCATGTGCTCGCAAAATAGCGAATGCCTGAAAATTTGAGTGACAGAAAGAGGCGAATGTGGGTAGTAACAGGGGTAGGTGGATGAAAACGGGGAGTGGAGATCCGAACGCAGGCGTGCTTAAAGGTCAAAACGGGCGTTTTATGGGTGTGCATAATTAAAACAGCAGCGTCATTGACCACGTCACTGGGTTATTCTAGAGCCAGAACTGCTCGCAAGATTGTGGTAGCAAAAACCAACCACAAGAATAGCGAGCAGTTCATACCCTGGTCGATGTACTTGATTAATCTAATAAATAGCGGACATGATGTAGGATGCGAGCGGCCAGGGGGCGTAGTTTTCCAAAAAACGACCGCAAGTTTTGTACGCTCGTTCAGACCTAGAGGCGTGAACAGACCGCAAAGAGCGAACGGTTCATTAGAATAGCCACCCCTATTTTCTTGATGAGCAAGCGCTAATTGCATCCGGCTCTGAATCAGGCCCGCAGTCTTTAATTCAAAGTACATAGCAATATTTATTTTCAATATTGTCCGTTACAGTTGGGGTTTAAAATTTATTTTACTTATTTTTTGGGCATAATATATGTTTTAATCTATGATGACACTTGTCTTTTCCACAAAGGATATTATACTTGGATTTTTGACTGATTTATTTTTATACAGATATTTTATTATTTATTACTTGCTGGGATACTCGGTGTTGCCTGAATTATAGATTGAACCCTGAAGTACACCTGCAGCCTTTATTTGTTTACACTGTCCTCGCCTATAACACCATTCCATTGATCCTGAAAAGAACCCCACTGTTTGCTAACATGCATGTAAACAGTGGCGTTACTACCATGGGTGCAAGGCGTGCGGCTGCTATAATGCCCGAGCTGCCCCTGTGGCCCACCACTCCTCCTGCACCTAGTTACGCACACAAGGTAGGCTTGTCCAGTCAGAGGTGCCGATGGGGGCCCGGGTGGCAGCGGTGTTGATTTGGTGTTGGCCCACCATCTGATTACAGCTGGCAGAGATGGAGAGACACTCGCTGCCTGTTGCAAGGCAATCAGCTCGTGGACTGGCAGCCAATCAGCAGTGGAGGCTCCTAATTGTCTGCCGGTCCGTGAGCTCTGATTGGTTCCCGACCGGCGCCAGATTCAAACTGCGCTGGTGCTCTCTTTCCATGTCTGACGCTACCTGCCAGTGTGCCAGCTGTAATTAGCTGGCATCCCGGCACAAAATCCACACCTGCTGGCTGTTGATGACACACATGGGGCAGCAAGAGGCTGCTGGAAGGACACAGGAAGGTGAGTTGCTGGGGAGGGGGAATAATGTGTAAGAGGCATTACTGTGTGGCATAATGTTTTAAGGGACATTACGGTGGCATAATGTTTAAGGGGTACTATTGTGTGGAATAATGTGTTATATGGGGCACTACTAACATGTGGCATAATCTCTAAAGGGCATTACTTTGTGGCATAATGTATAAGGGGTACTACTGTGTGGCATAACTTGAATGGCTCTGTGTGGGGTCGAATGTATGTGTTTACCTCTGGGTTGGCCCTTTTAAGATGTTGCTATGTGGCCCCCAAATTTCTAGTTATGCCCTTGCATGCAAACACAGAGGACTGACTAATATATATGGTCACTTTAAAAAGAAATGAGCCTTAGTCCATCAGACCTCTCCCAGGCTCCTGGCCACCATTGTCCCCCTGCGCAGGAGTCTCTTACTGAGTGGGGAGCGCTGAATCGCTTACCCGCTAAGACGCTGGGACACACACTCACCTTACCGGCTGTCTGCTCCTTCTGCACTGACCTCCAGCTTCTGTACTGGACGGCTCCCGGCTGAAGTGACATGCTTCTTCCTCCTCAATCCATGCTGGGGGAGACACCGGCGACCTTCTTGGGAAGCAGATGTCCAGTGGAATTGAAGTACAATACTACAGCCTGCCTGCTCCTACTACACAGGCAAGCCTCTCCCTCTCCTCTCTATGCCTAACACTCGTTTTATCTTCTCTGTCCCCCGGAGAATCAAAGAGGGATGGAATGACTTTTTGAAAATCCCCGACTCTATTACCATATTATCTTCATGAAGCTGGCTACTAAATCACTGTAAATCTATTGACACCTATTCTGCTGTTTTCAGTGTGTGGTTCTCTTATGGGGGATATGGCACTATATGGCTCACCATTGTCTATCATATAGTCAACATTTTTATTTTTTCTAGCTTGTTCGGCTCCATTTCTAATACTTTTACACCACCTAGTGGTGACATGGATAAATTTGTCATGCCATCCACCCCAGCAAGATCTCAACGTGTAAAGGCTTGCAAGAAATGGGATAACTCTGCAGTGCCTGATCACTCGGAGACAGAGTCAACAGACTCTGCCTGTTCTATCACACCCATTTCGTCAGGTTCCACTTCCTCTTCAATGAAAGGCAATTCCGTTGCTACACCAGCATATCCATTATTGTATTATGACATGGTTCGAGCAATTAGGGTCCCTATCATGGAACAACAAGCGAACAAATTCGCCGAAGCACTTAAAGATATTAACGCACATTTGGCCTCCACAGACCTACAAGTGGTCACTAATTAAACAAAAATTGGGGAGCATGAGCAAGCTTTATACGATCTACAACAGCAGATGCAAATAATACAGAAGCAAAATTACCAACTCTTAAGTAAGGTAGACGACCTAGAGAATCGCTCTAGCAGAAATAATTTGAGAATAGTTGGACTGCCTGAAAGTTTAAAAGGCCCTGACTTAACCAAATCCCTCCTTACTGACCTGCTACAGATTCTCGGTTTGGCTGACGAACTTCCTAACTTTGCCATAGAAAGGACGCATAGGCTGGGTCCGTTCAGCGATTCCAAACGACCCCGCACTGTAATTTTTCGCTGCCTCAATTCTGCTTACAAAGCGACAATCTGGACAGCACCCGTAAGATGGGACGCACTGAATGGCAGAACTGCCGATTATTACTTTTTCAGGAATACTTGGCAGAGGTGTCCCGGGCCTATAAGGAGAATGTCACCAGTCTGCTCCAAATTAATTCAGGCACAGAGGAAATTTGCACTACTGTTCTCAGCTAGGCTGAGAATTTTTCAGGGTAAAGAATATAAAGACTTTCTCAATGCTGAAGACGCAACTTCATTCTTGGAGAAAGAGGCGATGGAGAGTGCAGCAACTCGATATATTTACATATCCTTTAACTGTTTGTATATCTATTGCGATTTATTATTCTGATGGAAAATGATTTATTTCTCTGGAAGTGTTTCATTTTTATCATTAGATTTGTTATATATTATGTTCTCCTGTTTGTATAATAGCCAACTCTTACTATTATTGATCTCAATCTATTTAGTTTTGGTGCGAAATGTCTGCATCATGGACAAATTTTTTCCCAAATGGTTTTTGGGGACTCTTAACCCTATCTATATTTTTTCCCTTTTTTTGTACAGGTTTTCTTATTCTTTTTTTTCTATCTTATCCTATTTCCCTTCCCACAATCCCTTCCTACTCACATGTCCTCCACACCCCATCATGTATATTGGATGTCTTTTATTGTCGCTCAAGTTAAGTGTTTCAATCTAACATTCTTGTTTACCTTGGCTCTATGCCTGATATTAAAATCTGTTCCTGGAATGTTCAGGGCGTTAACTCACCAGCAAAAAGATGCAAACTTATTTCTTATTTAAATATTCAAAATGCAGACATCACCTTTTTACAGGAAACGCATTTGACTGATTCTGAACATCAGAAGCTTACTATGTTGGGACAACACATAGTGGCTTTTGACTTGTTTAACTCAAAGTCACGCGGAGTCACCATTCTAGTGCGGAAAATTACCCCTATTAAGCTTGCTCAGCAGAGGTCGGACCCAAGCGGGCGGTATGTCTTAGTCACAGCTGAACTATATGGAATGTCATATACCTTCTGTAATATATATGCCCCAACTGTCTATAATAGCTCATTTATTACCTCTCTAGTCAATTTGTTATATCCCTATTTAGACACAACTTATATTAGGAGGAGATTTTAACCTTCTTGCCTCACATCTTATGGACCGCCAATCTAGCACCACCAATCCCTATAGACAACGAAAAATAGGTATTCACTATATTATGCAACACTTACAATTGGTTGATATTTGGCGTCTTCAACACCCTATTGACAAAAACTTTAAATTTTTTTCAGCCCCACATTCTCTAGAATAGATTATTTTTTAACCTCCGCCCTTTTGGCATCTAGAATTCCCACCTCTGTTATTGAAACGCTAAGTCTGACTGACTACGCCTTGATATGGTTTACGCTTTGGCCTATGGTATCCTCAGGCAATTGCAGACTATGGCGATTCCCCTCCTTTTTAGCCTCATCTAATAAATTCAAAGATATACTGCAGACTGCTTGGAATGATTATGCTTTTCTAATTCTCAACATCTTGATGACCCCTCTCTATATTGGCAATCCGCGAAAGCGGTGCTCAGGGGGAGGATTCTGTCTTTTGTCTCTCACAACAGGAACCAGTCGGAGAAAACTCAGTCGGCTCAGGCTGCTTTGACCCAGGCCTTTATAACTTTTCAACAAACTCCCTCGACCCCCAAATAGACGGCAGTTTGAGGAATGTAAGGTGATCTTTGATGCGCTAATGCAGCAGGTAGGTGATCGAAAAGTTCATACTAACAAATACACATTTAACATGCATGGCAACAAAAATGGCAGACATTTATCTAACCGACTTTGTGGAGAGAGAACTAGTTCTGCCATTTTGGCCCTAACTGATGACTAGGGTTCCTTGCACACTGAGGGTCCAGCCATTTTGAACATACTTCACACTTTTTACTCTAAGCTGTATACTCAGGAGCATATTGATATGGCAAATAAACAGGCTTTTTGGGACAAAATTGTCCTTCCGCAACTGACAGACGATCATCGATTAATTCTAACCCAACCCATAACTGAATTAGAAGTAACTACAGCCATGAAGGGTCTTAAAAAAAGTAAATCTCCGGGCCCTGATGGCTATTCTGGAGAATTTTACAAAATTCTCCAATCTTTGGTAATCATCCCCTTAACAAATCTCTACAACTCCATTCTTTCTGGCAATCCCCAGCCTGCCTATTTCAAGGATGCTATCATAAAAGTACTACCTAAACCGGATAGAGATTCAACCTTGCCTGCTTCTTTTCGCACAATATCGCTACTGAACGTAGACTACAAATTATTTACAAAAATAATAGCAGAACAGTTTAAGTTGGTGGTGCCCTCCTTGGTACATCTAGACCAAACTGGATTCATATGGGGACATAGTGCAGTCTGCAATATTCGCAAGGGTCTTGCTATATTACAACATTTAGAGGAGATACATGAGTGCTCTTCATATCCTTCTCTCACTTGACGCAAAGAAGGCTTTTGACCTCGTAGTGTGGGACCACCTGTATGAATATTTGCACAGATTTGGTTTTCCCCGTCAAATTATAACCCTTATCCAATTATTGAATTCGTCTTCGTCTTCCCGTATCATGGCTAACAATTTCTTATCAGCTCCATTTCTAATCCAAAGAGGTACCAGACAAGGCTGCCCCCTATCTCCTTTATTCGCTCTCGTCTTAGAACCCCTGGCTATTGCCCTTAGGACCAACTCATCATTTCATGGGATACAGGAGGGTAGAATGGAGTTGAAGCTCTCTTTGTAAGCTGATGATATGCTCCTGTTTATCTCACAACCTACACTATCTGTACCCGCAATACTGGAAGAAATTTCCTGTTTCAGCTCCTTTGCAGGATATAAAATTAGTATTGAAAAATCTGAGGTTTTACCACTGACACCATCCGAACTGCTGCATCAGTGTTCTACTATCTTTCAGGTTACTAATTCCAGAATAAAATATCTGGGTATCTTTATCACGCCTTCTATAAATCGTATATATGCGGCCAATTTCCCACAAATTATTGAAAAAATTATACAAAAAACCCAGCATTGGATGACCCTTCCACTTTCACTGTTGGGAAGAGTTGCAGTAATTAAGGGGGTACTGTTTCCAAAACTGGCTTATCCTCTCCAGATGCTCCCCATGTTCTTAACTGGTTCAGATACAGCAAAATGTACATCAGCCTTCCAGCGATTTATCTGGAATTGCAAAAAAACAAGAATAGCCAGAAATAGACTGCTGTACAATAAAGATAGAGGGGGCCTAAGACTACCAGATATTCAGACCTATTCATATGCAGCAGCGTTCAGATACATCTCAGACTGGTTCTTGACACAATCCCATTTTACTAATCTTCAACTAGAAGAGGCATTGTTCTTTCCCTTTTCTCCAGCGGCCCTTTTGGATATTCCTCGCGCAAAGCTTCCTATAGGAATCACCCACAAAATTTTCTTTATGGATACCTATAAAGCCTGGTCTGCTATAAACAAACGTCTGGGTTCAAACCCACATCTTACTAAATACATACCTCTCTGGGGTAACTCAGATTTTCTACCGTCCCTTACAATATCCCATTACAAGTCGTGGAAACAAAAAGGGATTGTGGCTATCAGAAACATTTTTGACCCTGGAGGCAATCTTTATTCCTTCCAACAAGTGAAGGATATTTATGATATTCCTAACTCACAATTTTTTTTATACCTACAAACTAGACATTATATCAACAGCAAAATACCTTCTGGTTCGTATGCATCACTACTAGCTCCATCTACCCCTTCCCCTCTATACAGGAATATTCCGTAGTTTGGAATAATTGCATATCATAGTGAATGAAATATCTTGGGAATAGGACCCAAATATACACATAGAATGCATATATGTGTTATATACACCTTATACACACAGCCTGCAGGTAATTTTATACAATATATTCAATAATTTTGTGGCTCAAACAAAGTTTGTGTACAGAAATGAAATTCATTTATGTTTCATATACACCTTATACACACAGCCTGAAGGTAATTTTATACAATATTTTTTAATAATTTGTGTATTAGACAAAGTCTGTGTACATTGATCCATCAAAAATCAAAGGTTTCATTATCTCAGTCATGCCAAAAAAATTCCATATTTCGGAATATTTGGATATGGGAGACTCAACCTGTATTCTCTTTTCATTTTGGTCTCTAGCAACAAGTGCAAGCTTAAACACTTATACAATGATTTGCTATCTAATAATGTACTGGGTTTATGGAAACGAGTATGGTCATCTTGGCATCAGGATTTTTCCAGATTTCAACTTTCCAGAACGAGTTATGACTTTATTCCCGTCCACTATGAAATGGCTCAGCTCGGCTAAACTGCATATTAAGTTTTTGAAGAGCGTATATTTCCCAAGCACAGCGAAGTCACATGCTCCCAAGTGAACTGAGCAATTGCCCAAAATGTCATGCAACCTCAGCAAATTTTTTGCATAATATTTGGCAGTGTCCTAAAATAAAGAAGTTTTGGTATAAAATACACACTTTTATTACTCAGATTGCTAGAGTTAGATTACCATTTTCTTGGGAAGCATTCCTTTTTGCTGATTTCACCTCTTGGTCGCCAACACTTATTTCCCCTTCAATATTACCTTTTCTTACTGTAATGGTTACTCTAGCAAAGAAACTAATTCTGCAGAGATGGATCTCTAGGGTAGCTCCTTCTTTAGAAATGCTTAAATTGGAATTGCTTAACATACTCTATTATGACAGACATACGGCGATGTATGATGTTGAAAAAGGTGTTGTTAGATTCTACAACAAATGGGAAACTTACCTCAACTATCTACCCACTCAGACATATGAGCAGATTACAAAGGTGTTTGAAAACACATGGTCGCTATCACAAAATATATCCAGAACGCACTATAAATGTGGATGACTCCCCCCCCTTCCCTTCTCCTTCTTTTTCTGTCTTTTCTTTTCATCAATTTCTTTAATTGGACTCAGTAAAACTATACAAATTTTGAATAAAATAAAATTAGAATTCATGAGGAACAGGGCAAATATACAATCTTGACTGTATAACCCACTTGTATTGTATTAACCAACCATAATTCTTGCCGTGAATGTAATACTATATATTATTGTCCTTGACTTGACCTCTCTAAATTCAATAAAAGTTGTTTTTCAAAAAAAAAAAATGAGCCTGGGTACATGCTAGACGATATGTCGCCCGATCTGCTGGATCAGACTGACATATCGGGCACATCGTCTAGTGTGTACCCACTATGTAGCTGATGATAAGATCTCCTGTGGGTCGTCAGGGACATCCTCCGTTGGCCCTACATGCAAGTATGTCTGCATTTGCCGATGCCGGCTCCCCCACCAGGTCCCGTCGCTGGCGATGTGAGGCTGGGTACACATCGCCTAGTGTGTACCCAGCCTAACTCTGGATTTAACATGAACTTGTGAGAGTAAAAGGATACATTTGTATCTTTGACACAGGTTTTTGGCAGACTGCCAATTTTCACTGGAACCTCTGTGATGTAAGAGAATCCCCATTTTTAGGGATTGTGTGAGAGTGTGTGGCCCTGACAACGTTCAACCCTAGGCAAAACCTAATCCTCGTCAACCTACACCACCATGCCAAATTTGTTGGGGCTAGGTGAAAAACGCTGGCCGTTCTCGCTTATTATATATGAGGGGGGAGTCAAAAATTATCCACACTCCAGTTATATTAAAACTTCTATTGGCCGCACTGTCTTATCAACACTTTCTATACTAAGTTACTGTCTCCCCAGTCACTACTGTGCAGGTTTGAACGTGTTCCGTCAGTTCACTTGTGACTGCAGTACAGGAAAATGGCTGCCCCGCTTGTGATTTGCACAAAAGAGCAGTGTGCAGTGATTTGTTTTTTGTGGTCTGAGAGTGTGTCTGGTGCCGATATTTATCAAATACTTTGTGCACAGTATGGAGAAAGTGTTTTGTCGCAAAGAAGTGTGTATGATGACTGATGAGAACATTGAATGTGCACATGAACAGATTCTGTTGGATAGACGAGTGACAGTGGATTATGTTGCAAATCAGCCATGGCTCTGCCTATGCAATAATCCATGACAGACTTGGGTTTTGAAAGGTTTGTGCGAGATGGGTACTGAAACAACTCAGGGAAGAGTACAAACAGAAGCTTTTGGATATCTGCAAACAAAATTTGGACCGATACTCTAAAGGTGCCTACACACTTGGCGATTTTTACACGATTTGCCCAAATCCTGACGCATCGTGACGCCAAATCGTGTAAAATATGCCCAAATCGTGAGTGTCCAGTCACGATCACGATGCAGATGCGCGTACCCGCTGGTCATACATCCGATCTTCAGATCTGCCGTGCTGTAGGACAGATTTGCCAATCTGGGACACGATGTGGTGCCGATCGTGAGTATTTTTTACTCACGATCTATTGCACGATCCATCGTACAACCCGTAACTTGACTGACATATCCCTGTACACGCCCAATCGCCATCTTGTGCAGTATCGTGATTTCAAGGAGAAAGAAGGACGCGACTTAGCCTTCTCACCCAAGTCTGAACTTCTGTGGTTTGGTGAGTATTGCTGCTGCATTGATGCACCACCACTGTCCACCATTGTGAGCCACCCACTGTCCACCTATAAATGCATGACCCAGCCACTGCCCGCCTAAATGAGGCAGGCGGTGGCTGGGTCATGCATTATACACCCTATCCACCAATGTGAGCCACCCACCTACCCACCAATGTCACCCACCCTCTGTCCCCCTAAAACTATAATGCATGACCCAGCCACCGCCCGCCTATATGAGGCGGGCGATAGCTGGGTCATGCATTATACACCCTGTCCACCAATGTGAGCTACCCACTGCCCACCAATGTCACCCACCCTCTGTCCCCCTAAAAGTATAATGCATGACCCAGCCATCACCCGCCTATATGAGGCGGGTGGTGGCTGGGTCATGCATTATACACCCTGTCCACCAATGTCACCTATTAAATACCTAGAAAATATGAAAACACCATACCAAACATTTTAAAACATGAAACAAACATATTAAAACCCTGTAAAATATCAACATTAAAAATCACAAAACTATTTACAATTATTGCTAAAACTGTATATGTCCAAATTTTTCTTCTTCCTAGAAATGACTATTGATAAGGAGCGAGAATTTAACACAGGATTCCTGGAGATCCTGCAGTCCAAAAAATGTCTATGGCACCATCAAAACATTCCGCGCCAAAATCCAAAATTTGAGGACGGTGTACGTGAAGGAACCGAAGAAAGTGGACGAATCCAAGTGGTCCGGAGCGGGCACCGACTACCTCTATCAGCCCACGCTGTGGTACTACAACCTGATGACCTTCATCAGCGATCAGGAGCCACAACGGCAGTCTCTGGTCTTGATGGCCGAGCAAGAGGGACAAGAGGAGGTGGCAGAAGTCTGAGGATATTTTGGTAAGTAAGACACAGGGCCTGATTCAGAGCCGCTCGTAAGCGGCCGCTCGTTCGCTCCGAGCGATGTTCGCACATCTGCGTATGCGTATGGGTTGTGATGCGCATGCGCCAACCAGTCAGTCCGGTCGGAAATCGTGTGCTCGCAAAATAGCGAATGCCTGCTAATTTGAGTGACAGAATGAGGTGTTTGTGGGTGGTAACAGGGGAAGGTGCTTGAAAACGGGGAGTGGAGATCCGAACGCAGGCGTGCCAAACGGTCAAAACGGGCGTTTTAAGGGTGTGCATAATTAACAAAGCAGCATCATCGACCACGTCACTTGGTTGTCTTTTAGTCTGAACTGCTCGCATGATTGCGGTAGGAAAATGCTACCACAAGAATAGCGAGCAGTTCATACGCCTTTCGATGTACTCGATTAATCTAATAAATAGCGGAGATGACGTATGATGCGAGCGGCCAAGGGGCGTCTTTACAAAATAGCGAGCGCATGTTTCGAGGCGTCAACAGACCGCAAAGAGCGAGTGCTCAATTTAAATAGCCAGCCCCTTTTTCTGAACGAGCGTCTGCAAATAGTGTCCGGCTCTGAATCAGGCCCACAGTTCATACACCAAAACCTTTTTTTTTTTTTTTTAAACAAAACATTTTAGAAAAATCCAAAATGTCCACTTTAGTCAGTTATCTCAGACAGTCCTCCTGCCATGGCAACACACCTGGTCCATTGAAATAGGCCATATACTCCTCCCTCACTTCTTTCGCACGTGCTGTCGATGTTGTTTGAATTAGAGGTGCAGACACTGATGTAAGCTGGGCAATCTCCTCCGGATGTCTTGCATCTTCTGGTCTAGCTGTGACTGGTCACCGTTGTGTAGTTTTTCTTCACAAAAAGTTATGCAGCACACAGCACGCCATCACGACCCAGTCTATCTTGTCCACACGTAGGTTTATGGTAGTGTGGAAAATGCGGAACCGGTTACTCAGTATTCCAAACGCATTTTCCACAAAGCGCCATGCCCGGGATAGACGATAGTTGTAGATCCTCTTCTCTCTGGTCAGGCCCCTCTGTGCAAATGGCTTCATCACATGTTCATGTAAAGCAAAAGCCTCGTCTGCGATGAAAACTTAATTTAGGCCGTGCTTTGTCTCGTCCAGTGACGGCGAGTTGAGGGTTTTGTTGGTGAGTCTCTGGTAGAATGGCTTCTGTTTGAAGGACCCACCATCTGAAGCACGGCAATTCTTGCCAACATCCACAAACAAAAATTCATAGTTGGCATTCACCACTGCCATGAGAACGATGCTGAAGAAGCCTTTATGGTTGTAGTAATATGATCTGGTGTTGGCAGGTGGGTTGATGCATTTATATTTTCCATCGATGGCTCCTCCGCAGTTAGGGATGTTCCAACGTTGTTCAAACTCTTCAGCGATGGTCTTCCACTCATCCACGGTGTTTGGAAACTAGAAAAATAGTAAAAATTGGTTAAAACATGACTAATATTTATTTCTCCATTTTTTTTCCTATACAGACTCCCACCCAAGACCCTGATTTGTCCACAACTCCGGACATCAGTCTGATCTGGGACAGCGAGGTGGATACCGTATCCCCATGCCCACCGACCATTCAACCCCCCAACATCTTCCGCACCTCCCCAAAGAAAAAAAAAGGCAGGGAAGAGAGCAACAGCAGGACATATTCCTGCAGCAGGCAGAACGAATCCTCCAAAGACAACCAGACCATATTGATGACTTTACATCACATATAAATAGCGCAATGCGCCAAATGATGGGGCAAACACAGAGGGAGTTCCAGAGGCTGGTCTATGAGCTGCTGATTAGGGCTATAAATTCAGATCTCCATAATGCCACATATATAGCAGACCCTCTTATGTGCTCACCTGCCCCAACCGCCTCTGTGAGGCCCCCCCAGCCCAGTTGGAGGCTACTCCCCCACCCAGTACCCCATCCACAAGCCAGGCAACTTACACTGCCATACAGGAGGCAGAAGATGATTTGCCCCATTATTTGAAGATGTAATGTCTTGTTTTTTGTATTATTGTTGCCTGTACTAACACCAAATTTTATCACTCCCAATAGGTACTGTATGGTATGGGATACAGTGGTGATGACGCTGATTGGACAAGGTCACTACACACCGCGCAGGTACAGATTGATGGAAGCCGGGGCCACAATCTGTACTTGTGCCATGTGTATTGACCTGTTCAATCTGGCATCTGACCCACCGTATACCATACAGCAGCCTAGCTATTGGTACTGATAAAATTTGGTGATAATGCTGTTTTCTACATTTTATATGCATACTTAAAAATGTATATATATATAAAAAAAAATGTTTGTTATTATTGTGCAGTGTTGTTGGTGCAGTGTTGTTAATGCAGCCATATTGGCTGACAATACTGTTATTGAAAGAGTTAAAAGCCAAAAAAAAATATATAAAGTTTTTCTTTCACAAGAAACAAATGTGTAGTGTTTTTTTTTCTTACCTTGCAATACTGGTACTGCAGCACTTTAACAATAGCCTTGCAGGTCTCCAGGATTATGACACTCAATGACTATGGCAGATGAGCGTCCCAAACTTCAGGTCTTCCAGTGACTTTCCTGTAGCCAGGTATCTCAGGGTAGCCACCAGCCTCTCTTCAGCAGGGATTGCCCTCCGCAGCCTTGTGTCCTGCCTCTGGATGTGGGGGGGTCACCATACTCAGTAACTCCTGAAAGGTGTCGTCATCCATGTGTAGGTAGTTGCAGTAGTTGTCCGGGTTGTTCTCCTTGATCTCCATCAGCAGGGACATGTGAGAGCGAGTATCCCTTTGCAGCAGTCACTCCTTGGTCCAGTATGCTCTCATCACCTTGCCCCCAGCATAGGCGACCAACACTCTATACCGATAGGGATCCATCAGCACAGAATTCAGGAACAGGATAGAATGCAGGCAGCACACACTTGCAGGTAGAACAAACTTTGTAAAAGGCAAGCAAAATACAAAGCAGAGCACAGTAGCAATGTACAGGGTTCAGCAGGTATACACCTAGCCTCACTAGTTAGCAGAGCAGAGTTAAAATGGCGCCTGCTTTTTATACCCCCTAGCTAGCCCCGCCCATTATTTACATTCCCAACCAATCATGAAGATCCTCAAGTGCTGTTTGGTAAGCTCACGATCTATCGTGCACGATCTCACGATTTGGACATCCGACGCGATGCACTATAGATTGTGAGATCGTGTATTAAATTGGCGACTTTTTAGACCAAATCGTGACCACGACTGCCAGGGAGCTCCTGGGGAGAGTTCAAGGGAAATCGTACACGATGTCGGATCGTGAGCACATCGCCAAGTGTGTAGGCACCTTTAGAGTAAATGGCAGAGTATGGAATGGAAACATCCTCAATCGCCGGCCAAGAAAAAGTTCAAAAGTCAACCATCAGCTGGAAAATTGATGCTTACAGTTTGCTGGGATTTTCAAGAGCCAGTATTGGAACATTATCAGGAAAAAGATTCAACAATCAACAGTGCTCATTACAGTGAGATGCTCACTGAAGAGCTGAAGATTAAAATTCAAACAAAACGCAAAGGACTGCTATCCAAGGGTGATGTGTTGTTGCATGACAATGCACATCCACACTCCGCTGTTTATACTGTCTACACTCTCCAAAAACTTTGTTTTGTTGTGTTAAGGCATCCTTCCTATAGTCCTGATCTTGCCCCATTGGACT
Organism: Taudactylus pleione; assembly: GCA_031769625.1. Taxonomy (NCBI): domain Eukaryota; kingdom Metazoa; phylum Chordata; class Amphibia; order Anura; family Myobatrachidae; genus Taudactylus; species Taudactylus pleione. The sequence continues at coordinate 14,234,644 of JAUIMM010000009.1, read as the reverse complement.
AATACCTGTTTAGTCCCCTGAAAGAAGCACTAAGAGGACGAAGATTCACGTCTGATGAGGAGGTGAAGACAGCGGTGCATTTGTGGCTCGTAGTTCAGCCTAAAACAATTTTTAATGAGGAATATGAAAGCTTGTTGACAGATGGACAAAGTGTTTTGAATAGCAAGAAGATAATATAAAAAAATAATGTATTTGTCTTTTCTGAAAGCTGATTAAAATAAATTCTACAGCCAGAGTGTGGATAATTTTGTATCACCCTCGTAGATTATTAACAGTTACTTATACAGTGCCAGCATATTCTGTTGCGCTTTATAATTGGGAACAAAATAGTAACAAGACTAGGTAATAACAGACAGACATAGAGGTAAGAGGGCCCTGCTCGCAAGCTTACAGCCAGGATGCAGAGGTTCTTGGTGGGCTGTATGTTCGAGTCACACAGAAATGTTGGCCTAGGGTCAGCAGGATGTGAAAGTGAAGAAAGAGAAAATATGTAAAGTTATGTGTGGACTGTATAGGCAGTATGTAATTAAGTATAATAGCTTATGGCGGTGGTTTTGTAATTTGATAAGCTTGCCTGAAGAGGTGAGGTTTTAGGGAACACTTCAAGGTTTGGAGAAAGTTGTGCGTCGGAGGGCATTCTACTGAGTGGTCACAGCACGAAAAAAGTACTATAACTGCGAATGAAAGCAGGTAATGCGTGTGGATGTGACGCAGATCTTGTGCTGATTGAAGAAGTTGAGCTGGGAGATATTTCTGGATAGGTGAAAAGATATATGTTGGTGCAATTTGGTTAATAGCCATCTGTGTAAGTAAAAGAATTCGGTAGAATACAGGTAACCAATGGAATGTTTGACAGAGTGGAGCAGCAGATGATGAATGTTTAGCGAGGAAGGTCAGCCTTGCAAATGCATTCAAATAGGATTGCAGTGGTGAAAGTTTGTTTTGGGGAAGACCCATAAGGAGACTATTGCAATAATCAATGCGGGAGATAATGAGTGCATGAATTAAAGTTTTTGCAGTGTCTTGTGTAAGGTATTGGTGTATTCTGGATATGTTTTTTAGATGTATTTAACAGGATTTAAAAGCAGATTGAATGTGGGGACCAAAAAGCAGTACACAGTCAAGGACAACACCTAGGCAAGAAGCTTTGTGGGAAGGGTTGATTGTCGAGTTATCAACAGTGATAGAGATATCAGGTTAATAAATACTTTTAGCCAGAGGAAATAGAGAAAGGATAGGAAAGTTTGAGGAGATGAGATGACATCCAAGATAAAATGGCAGACAAATGGTGACAAATCTGAGAGGATAGGGAGATTTTAGTATCATCCGCATACAGATAATTCTGAAATCCAAAGGAGCTGATAAGTTTGCCAATAGATTGAGAAAAACAGAGGACCTAAGACTGTGCCTTGTGAGGAAGCGAAGAGGAGGTGGATTTAGAGAAACGAACACTGAAAGAGCAATTTAATAAGTAGGATGAGAACCAGGATATGGCTGTGTCCTGAATACCTATGTATTGGGGTGTTTGCATGAAATGAGAGTGGGGTCAATCCATATGAAGTGGTCCAACACTGGTTGCGTGACCATTTTTTATTTTTTTTTATTTTTTGTCAGTTATCTCTCCTATATGCCAATAGTTCAAAACCGCTATTTTTTTTTTTTACTTGCTTCTTTTTCGAAATGGTGGCCATTGTTAAATCATGGCAGAAAGCGATTTTCGTGTTTCTAGGCATTTATGCAAATATCTCAGGACTGGAATGTAGTAGAGCCTTGGGACAAAAAACATTGGGCTACATTTTTGTCCAGTGTTCACAGAGACGCTGTGCTGCTTCCAAGCTCTCCCGGAGCTTGAATGAATGCCATGCGCATGGCATTAATATTTTAGTGCAAAATATGTTTTATTAAATTTGTCAAGAGAAAATAAAAACAACATACATATTCAAGAACATAAACAGGTCCATCATAGAGAAAAGCATCATAAAATGCAGATACACTGGGAAAGATATAAAAAAAACTCTTAAGAAAATATAACAACAGTGAATCTACTGAACAACAAAAAGACCTACAGATATAACAAACAAACTACAGTATAAATAAGTATTGAAATAAAAAATAAAAAAACAACAACAAAACAATAGGGAAAAAGGAAGAGAGGGATAGAGTGAAAAAGAAATAGAACAGAGAAAGAGAAATAAGTCGCTCCAATCAGATGTACTGTATATACACAGCGGCCAGAACCTATAAGAAATGAAATTGGATGAAGCCAAAGCTATAATATAGACCTCATAACCAACAATCAGGGGCCACAATTTCCAATAGTGCAGGCCACATTCATAAAATTTAGGGGTGATTAGAGGAAATAATATATTTGAAGGTCACAGAGTCTTTGAAGTCCAACCAGCGGACCCAGGTATCTCTAAAGGACTCATAGCCCCAATCTGCGGAAGTCAATATATCATCCATTTCCATGTAGAAATCTATTTTAGTAAACCAATCCATTACTGTTGGAGGGGAGAAGGAGCGCCACCGCACCAGAATAACCGATTTAGCAGCATTATTCAAATGGCACAACAGAGATTTCTTATATTTTAAAATGGGTCTGGATAATAAGTGAAACAACCAAAATATAGGGTCTGTGGGGACTGGTTCCCCTAAAATGTTTGAGAAAGGGTGAGAACCTCTCTCCAAAAGGGTTGGAGTAAAGGGCATTGCCACCAGATGTGGAGCGGGTTACCCAGGGCATTCGAACAGCGCCAGCAAATATTTGGCACACCGATCCCCATCCTAGAAAGGGTATCTGGACATCTATGCCAATGGGAGAGCAATTTGTATTGGGTCTCCACAACACAAATGAGCAGGCATGAGCTAATTTGAAAATTTTTACCAATTTGTCTTCACCCAATTCGTCACCAATCTCACGGTCCCAAATTGCAGTAAAATGAGGGAAGAATAAACTAGCATCTACCGACAGAAGATTATAAATCGGGGAAATGGCATTTGTCAGGATGGCGTAACTGGCACATACTCGTTCAAAAGGAGTAGAAACCAAGCAGAGGGCCCCATAAGGACCGAGAGATTGTAGGAAATAGTGGACCTGTAGATTGAGCCAATGGCAAGTTCCACTTCTCACGTACTTCATTGAAGGCCACTAATTTGCCCTCATTGACCAGCTGTCCGACTCGAGAAAAGTCCTGCATCATACCAGGGGGCATATTCAATTGGGCGTGAGGTTTAGCAAGGAAAAAACCTCATGCCCTATTTAGGAATACCGCGGGTATGCTCGTTCCCGATACCCACGGTATTCAATTAAAAAAATAGTGGTTGTAAAAAAAAATTTAAATTCACTCACCTGTCCGGGGGTCTCCGTGGCTCCCGGTGGCCTCCCCACTATCTTCTTATTGGAGAGGGAGGGGGCTTCTGGGAGTCCCGGGGTTGCTGGTAGGCTCCAGGGGCTGGTGGGAGGGGCAAGAGCTGCTGAGAGATGTAGTTCTCCCAGTGCCCATTCTGGGTGGGCCACACATACACTGGGGGTCACACACAGTCACTCATACACACTTACAAGCACCACATACACTGACATAATGCAGAAGAGCCAGCTTCTGACACTGGATGAAGACAGCGCTGCAGAAGGTAAGTAATTAAGGACTGATTAAGCTAATTGGAAACTTCCAATTGCTTAATTAGTCCTAAGGGGGGTCCCACTGATTTTTCCTAAAAATAAAGATTTTAGGAAAAATCACACTTGCTCTGGATGTGCGTGAAAAAAAAACTCCCGGCTCACAAAAAAAACCAAAAACCCTGTACGCAATTGAATTGCAAAAAACCCGCACCTGCAGAAAAAAACCTCGCAGGTGCAGGCTTCTTGCAAATCACGCACCCAATTGAATATGCCCCCAGGATTGAAAAGCTCTGTACAAGGAGAACATTTTTCATTACACAGAAATTACATAAAAGAGGAATTAAGTGCTGATATTGAGGGGGGACCTTCTAAGGGTGTCACGAACGGGAAGTGGACCCGGACTGAGTGCAGGGAAGTCCTTGCGAGCAGTTTCCTGATATTGGAGTGAAGCTTGATGAAAGGGGTATTAGTTCATGAATGTTTCAGCAATCGCAGGATGATGCGGAGGGCGGAGATCCAGGGAAAGGGTGAAACCAGACCCCTGTTGAGTATTCTCCTGGAGACGCTGAGGTACAGGAACCAAGTATCGGTGCTGACTATGGTCGCTTGTGAGGGGAGACTCTAACGTAGCGCAGTAGTGGGTAGGATACCGGAACTGAGATGGCTGACCAGATGACAGAGGCACAATGAATCGGAGCAGATAACAATGATTTCTGTAACTGGCTATTGCACACTGGATACAAACAAGACAAGGGAGCACAGAGAACTAGCACACATACTAGCTGTGTAAAACATTGCACTGGCACCTAAGGACTCCCAGGAAGCCCTTAAGTACCTGAGGCGTGTGCAGGATTAATTGTCAGAGCTCACTGTGACACATGCGGACTAAGGCCCTCATTCAGAGCCGTTCGCTATTTGCGGTCGTTCGTTTAAAAACAAGGGGTGGCTATTCAAATGATCCGTACGCACATTGCAGTCTGTTCACACCTCTAAGCCTGAACGAACGAGCAAAACATACGCTCGTTTATTTGTTAAAAACGCCCCCTGGCCGCACGCACCATACGTCATGTCCGCTATTTATTAGATTAATCGAGTACATCGACCAGCGTATGAACTGCTCGCTATTCTTGTGGTTGGTGTTTGCTACCACAAATTTGCGAGCAGTTCTGGCTATAAAATAACCCAGTGACGTGGTCATTGACGCTGCTGTTTTAAATATACACACCCATAAAACGCCCGTTTTGACCTTTAAGCACGCCTGCGTTCGGATCTCCACTCCCCATTTTCAAGCACCTTCCCCTGTTACCACCCACATACGCCTCATTCTGTCACTCAAAATAGCAGGCACTCGCTATATAGCGTACAAACGATTTTCGGCCGCACTGACTGGTTCGCGCATGCGTACTAAAAAGCGTACGCATGCGCAGATGTGCAAACATCGCTCGGAACGAGCGTACTGCCGCTAACGTGCGGCTCTGAATGAGGGCCTAAATTGGCTATTTCTTGACATGTGACCAGATCAAAGATGGCGATGCGCAGCACTCGGCAATGTTTGTGCAGACTCCCAGTCACAGCAGCTCAAAAATGCCAGAGACCCAGCGGTGCCTCTCAAGGACCTGCCTGCACCCTGCGCTAACTGCCAGCAGCCTGGACCCCGCCAGAGCGCATGGACCCAAAACCCCTGCGCTGCAGCAGAACGGCCCATGAAAAAGGGTTTTCAGCAAATTAAGGTGGGTCCTATAGTAGAATGGGAGATATAAGGGAGAGCAGGAAGCCACAGAGCAATAGAAATGGGGACCGCTAACACTTGGTTCTCAATTTGCACCATTGTTTGATTGTATCTGCTCTAGACCATTCTAAAATTCTGTTGAGAAGACAGGCTTGGTAATAACACCGAATATTAGGAAGATGCAACTCACCTTTTTGCCTAAACATCAGGTCTAGCCTCAAACAGGGTCTACTACCTCCCCAGACAAAATACCTAATTAGAGCGTGAACGTCCAGAAACCACCTGGGAGATAGCATAATAGACAGGTATAGAATCCTGGGAAGATAGTTCATTTTAAGAATACCCAGCCTCCCACCTCCCAAACCACGAGGAGGGTCTGGACTTCCAAGACTGTAATTCCAAATGTATTTTGTTCAAAAGGGGAGTGAAATTAGGCTCAAATAAGCGGGATAGTCTCTAGTAAGAGTGACACACAAATATTTTAGTTGAGAGGGATGCCAGGTAAAGGGGAATGCTGTTTTAAGGCCCACTGCCATTTGAGGAGGTGCAGTAATGTTCAGTGCAACCAACCAAAAACCTTAAATTCATCTAATAGGTTGGGAAGGGAGATTATGGGATTTGTGATCGTGGCCAATAGATCATCAGCAAAAAGAGCCAATATATCTGGGTTTAAACTTATTGACCTTGCCAGGGCCTCCATACATAAAATAAAAATCAGAGGGGAAAACGGACATCCCTGTCTAGTTCCATTATTAATGTCAACAGAGTCAGAAAGGGAGACATTGATTCTAATTCAGGCAGAGGGGGAATGGTAAAAGGCAAGAATATGCTGAAAGCAGACAGGACCCAGTCCCAAGTGTCCCAGCACCCTAGACCTGAAACTCCAATCTATCCTCTCAAACGCCTACTAAGCGTCTGTAGACAATAAAATTGCTGAAGCGTCCGTAGATGAGATATGGTGAATGAGAGCTTTAATTTTGGAAGTATTGTCCTTAGCTTCACGGCCCGGGACAAACCCCCATTGATCACTATGGATTAGGGCAGGCAGAGAATGCTTCAGTCTACTTGCGAGAAGTTTTGCAAACAGTTTGATGTCCACATTAAGAAGGGAGATTGGATGGTAGTTGGGACATAAGGAGGGGTCCTTGCCTTCTTTGGGAATGACCGTAATGTGGGCATTCAGGGATTGGTGAGAGAAAGGGGTCTGGTCCGAAACACAGTATTGTAGACCTCAAAAAGCCTTATAATAATTGATAGTAAAACCGTCCGGACCAGGACTTTTCCCAGAGGGGGTACATGTAGTAGCCTCCTCAAGTTCAGGTAAAGTAATAGGCTTTTCTAAATCTTCGCTGGCAAGGTCAGCAAATCTAGGGAATCCAATTCTGGTAAGGTAGGCCTTAATGGCATGTTGCTTCCCAGTAATGTCAGGGTAGGCCAAGGGAGTAGGTAAATTATACAGTGAGGAAAAATAGGAACAGAAAGCTTCTGCTATCTTATTGGTGTTATGGAAGACCGACCCTTCTCGTCCTTAATAGAGGGGATAAAGGAGAGAGCTCTTTGAGCTTGCATAGCCCTAGCCAGCATCTTTCCCGTTTTGTTGTCCCAACAGTAATACTGACTACGCCATTTCCTGAAAGATTGTTTAACTTTGTCCAGTAGAAGTTTGTTTAACGCTGTTCACGCCTCCACTAGTTCTACATAAATATCAGAGGAAAGGGAAGGGAAGCTTCGTGGGTAGTCTCCAGGACCTGTATTTTCTGCAATAGTTAGTTAGTTGAATGCATTTTCCCCGTATGATGCATTTATGAGCTTGCCAAATAGTGAGGTTGAGATATCTGGAATTACATTGCAGTCTGTATCGATATAAATAGCCTCCTCTATTTGGGATCTACAATAAGGGTCATTCAATAAAGATTCATTAAAGCGCCAGGATCTACATTGAGGGTCAGTAAACCCAAGTCAAGACTAACTGGGGTGTGGTCGGACCAGATTGTTACACCTATAGAGGCTGCCTGAACCAAGTGAAGATGTCTATGACCAAGTATGTAATCAATCCTAGAGTTGGACTGATGAGGGCTAGAGTAATATGTAAAATCTATATCTGAGGAGTGGAATATCCGTCAAACATCGGACACTTGGTGAGTGTGAAGTAAGTGCACTACCCGTCTTGATGCATGGTTCAGAACAGTTGAGGAGCCCAATGATGTATCCTGATGGTGATCTAGGGCCCAGCTGAAATCCCCACCGACTACCAAGATCCACTGCTGAAGCAAATCAATCTTATCCAGAACCTTCTCAAGAAAAGGTGGTTGACCCTGATTTGGGGAATAAATACTGACAATTGTAAAAAGTTGATTAAAAATAGAGAATTTAACCAGGATACATCTCTCCTCCTCTAAGGAATGCACTTCAACATTCAGAACAGGCAAATGTTTAGCGAATAAAATAGCAACCCATTTGGATTTCGATTGGGAGTAGTTACTGTAATATGCTGTGAGGTAGAATTGGTTACTAAGCCGAGGGCCAGAAGGGGATTGACAAAAAGTGAGTCTTGGACCAAAACAACATTCGCCTTATTAGCATGGAATGAGCGGAGAGCTTTAGCCCTTTTCTAAGGGACATTCAACCCCCTAGCATTGACAGACACTAGAGGCAGCCATGAATCAAGTGAAGAGAGAGGCTTATACAGCCATACACATTGGAGCTGGTGGAGCAGTTTGATTAGTGAAGACAAGAAAAGGGGAGAAAGAGGGAAGAGGATGGGGGGAAAAGAATAGGAGAGAGGAGGCGGGGAGACAAAAAAGAAAAATTGCAATAACAACAATACCATAGGAATCGAGGTAGACCGCAACCAGACAGTAAGGGAACCATCAGGGTACCTAGGTCATGGGAAAAATACAGCGGTAGGGAGCACACAAGGGGGCAATGACTTCGCCATCCTAGAAATATAAATATATGGGGACAAAAACAAGAAAAGATACAAAATAGTGATAACAATAAAACAGTGATAGTAAGCAGTGATTTTTAGTAAATATCTGAAACTATGTATGACTCCTAAGTGAGACATAAAAACAAAAAGAAGGAAATAAATATCCACTATGGGCAAATAGTAGAAAAAAAACAGACAAACAATAGAAGACTGGACAATTAACTACTTTGTCAGACCGAAACATCCATACTTGAACCATGGACTAAGAAACTAAAAATAATGCAGAGGGTGACACTGACCAAGAAACTGGAGAGACTCGACTATAGTTTACTGCGGAAGTAAAATTGAGGGTGAATTTAAATAAGAACAACAATTACTGCCAGAGATAGCTATGTAAGAAGGCATAACGACTCAGCAATAACAACAGTAAATGCAGAGTAAAGAAAAAGCATCAGAGTCATAAAACAAGGAAAAGTAGCAGACCAGCAGCAGTTCATGTGGGGTCAGACGTTTGCAAAGAATCATCTCCTCTGGGTTTCTTTTTGGGATGTTGAACCTGTTGCAAGTGTTCCCTCCTGGGTAGGCCCAAAGGCACAGCACTTGGGAGCGAGAAGGCTTGTCAATCAGGAAGATCCGCGGGAGCTTGAAGATTAAGACTTGAAGAGAGAGTGGGAAGTCCCATCGATATTTGAGATCTCGTTTGTGAAGTGCCTCAGTTAAAGGTTTCCGCAATCTCCGCTGTTGGAGTGTGCGCCACGAGAGGTCTTGAAATATCTGTAGACGAGTACCATTAAACTCCACTCCCTCAAGATTGCGGACATTTCAAAGAATCTCCTCTTTTTGCGAGAAATAGTGGACCCAGTTTATAACATCCCGTGGACTGTCAATTGCCCGACCTTTCGGTCGGAGAGCTCTGTGTACATAGTCGAACTCAGTGGAGTCATTAGGGTCCAGCTCCAAGATTTCCCCGTATATTTTATTGAGAGCGTCAATAAGACCAGATGGAGGGAGATCTTCTTTAAGGCCATGGATTCGTATGTTATTCTGGCGGCCTCTGTTGTCTAAATCATCCAACCTGGTTTGCATAGCTCTCATATCTAGGGATTGTTGGGAGGCCTGCTTGTGAAATTGGGAGAACTGGTTATCTATGGATTCTCTCTCTTCTTCCAGGGTGACTACACGGCAACCCAAATGTTTGATATCGGCCTGTACTAAAGAAATCTGGGTCTGGAGAGACGCCTGCAACTGAGATTCAAGTGCCTGCATGTCTTGCTTTGAGGGGAGCGAACCGTACATGCGTCAGTACTTTCGCTATTTCACCTCGTAGTAGTGACATTTGAGCATGAAGGTCACCAGAGGAGGGAGAATGAGAGGGGGATGAGATTCGAACAGTCTCATATAGGGTGCAAGGAGGATCTGCAGAATGTGAAATAGACAGATAGGATCGCAGCTTCAGCTGGGAAGAATTGTCACGTGATTTTCAAGAATCCTTCGTCTGCGAGCCTTTGTCTCTGCCCATTAGGAAGACGTAGAAAGAGAATTCATATAGGAAGGTTGCACTGGAGATCTAATGGATGACGAAGGTCACATTCCCCCATTAGTGAGGCAGCATAATGAGCAGGGAATGTCTACATAGATGCACTAGGGGCAGCAACCATCGGTATTTCATGATGGACCAGCGCAGAGGGGGGCCAGGGAACAGACTCTGTATTAGGGGGTGGACAGAGTCAGGGAGAGATAACATGGCACAGTATCCCACTAGCTCTCGTAAATGTAATATCAATGCACTATGGACCTCATTCAGAGCCGCTCGCAAAATGCGAGTGCTCGCTCTGAATGAGGGCGGCTGCTTTTCTTTTGAAAGGCGGCCTCCTTGCCGCTCGCTAAGCTGTGGGTTACCACCCACAGCTTTAGCGAGTGACTAGGTGATCGCCGCGATGGTCTCGACCATCGTGGCTTGCGACGAGACCCTTGCGGTATGGTCTCGTCTACCGCAAGCCCCAGGTTGCTTCCTGCTCTAACAGAGCAGGAAGCACCCTACTGACGCCTCCGTTTGTCCAGCCACCCCCCCACCCCGCCTACAAAGCGGGGCGAGCTGTCAATCAACATCGACAGCCGCCCCTTTTGTAGTGAGCCCCGGAGCGAGTGCATTTGTCTCTCGCTCCGGGGCTTGCGCACGCGCAGTGCGAACGCATGCGCAGGCCCTTACCATCGACCCGCTTGCGAGCGGGTCTGAATGAGGTCCTATAGGAGGAGGACAATCTCAATATCATAGAAAAAGAGTGCACAAATTAAGTGCCTCCACTAAAGAATATACAAATGCAGAACTTCACAGTAGCTCAATAGAGTAGTGGACGGCAAGGTGTGCAACTACATCGATATAAGGAGTGACAGCAAGTGCGGCGAGCAGCACTTATGAAATAAACACTATATGATAGTTAAATATCCTGCCACAAGAGGGAGCCAAACCCTCAGAGAAGGATGTTCAGTGGCTTATATTATAGATATATGTTATATATATCAAATCTATCTTGCCCATATATATAAGGGCACAATTCGGTATAACTGTGACATAAATCTATGCCAGCATATGCAGGTGGTAAATGGGGAGGCAGTAAAGATAGGTTTACCAGGGATGGGTGGAGGGTGAAGGGGAGCTCAAGGACTCACCACAACCTGTTAGAGAGTAGGACAGAGGGGTCTCTTCAAGGTCCCAGGTATAGGCTGCAGCCAGCCTCAGAGGCAGCAGGGCTCAGCTAGTGACGGGAACACACAGACAGAAGCCGCTGAATTTGGCACTTCCAGTCTTGATGCCGTGATGTCGCAGTGCGGAGGTTAGATGGTCCGATCTTTACAGAAGCAGGGAGGCAATAGAGGACATGGGTGTCCCAGGCGTGTCAGGTATACAAGCGCATCCGTGATGTCAGCACCGGCTTCCAGATCTAATTGAGGTCCCAGCTTCTGTAGGTGAAGTAGGGTGCAACCTGCAGGGTTGCAGGAGGCGACCCCCAGATCTGTGGACTATACCACCCGGCATGGACAGGTAAAACAATGTGGATGGGGCAGGGTAGAGGTCTTCAGTGGGTCTTAAAGGGAGAAAATTAGTTCTAATAAAGGAGATAAGCCGCAGCTCATATGTAGCACGTCTGCTCCTGTTGCTCGCCAGGCATTCATTTTTTAAAATGGTCAAGCAACCAGAAAATGTATATTTGGACCACTTTGCATGGATCGATCCAGTGGTCAACAGTGTCAAATGCAGCAGAGAGATCCAGGGCCCTACCTGTGCGGAGTTTGTATATTCTCCCTGTGCTTGCGTGGGTTTCCTCCGGGTACTCCGGTTTCCTCCCACAGTCCAAAAATATACTGGTAGGTTAATTGGCTCCCAACACAAAATTAACCCTAGTGTGTATGTGTGTGCGCATGTGATAGGGAATATAGATTGTAAGCTCCACTGGGGCAGGGACTGATGTGAATGGCCAAATAATCTCTGTAAAGCGCTGCGGAATATGTGTGCGCTATATAAATAACTGGTAATAATAATAATGGCCTATAGACTTATCAGTGATCAAATCATTCACTACCTTAGTGCTGTCTCTGTTGAGTGTTGGGAAATAAAGCCTGACTGAAGTGGGTCCAATAAGTTATGCAAGTGAAGAATTTTATAAAGGATACGATTTTGTATTGCTTGAAACACCCTTGATGATGAAGGTAATTAAAATTTGTTGTCTTGATTTTACTGAGGTGCACCAATCTTTGACTAACCTTTCCTGTTCGTGAGTACTTTCTGGGACTAAAGCACTGGCATCAGGGGTGTTTTGGGAATTTAAATTGGCCCTGGAAGAAAATTATTGAAGTGGCCAAACAACAATACACGTGTCCTTAAACATCTTTGCTGCTGTCGCGTTAAATTTTTGTATATGAACCACAACTGAACTTGGAATGAAAAAAAAGCTGCGGCCGCTGCATTGTAGCACTTTGTATACAGATTTGCAAACAGATATACAAGTGTCGCATATGAAATTAATCAGAACAGTCTGCTGATGTGTCATAGTTGCATTGCGACTTAAGATGCCCAACACTAGCAGAGTAGCATGGGACCTGGCGGCTCACTCAAGCCAGACAAGTTGCACTGCGTATTGAGACTAGATGTATGTGGATGGTGGGAATTGTATACGGCTATCCCTAGCCAGATCGACAAGGTGCAACACAGAATGGAATCACAGCAATGCAAGGCAGAACCTGTCACAGTAGCCAGATCTGACAAAATTCGGTTAATATCCCTACGATCGGGATTCCAATTGGCGAAATCCTGGTACTGCAATCCCGATCACTGACAGAACACCAGCGTTGGATGCCGACATGACTGGGGATGCCAACGTCGGCATCCCGGCAACCAGCATCCCGATCGTAAGGAGACCAGGGCATGTAAGTATCAGCTACGGGAAGGTAGGTTTAGGCACCCCACGGGGACTTAGGGTTAGGCTGTGAGAGGGGGGAGGTTAGAGTTAGGATATAGATAGGGGGGGTTAGGTACAGGCACCACCAGTGGGAGGTTAGAGTTAGATACTAAGGGGGGAGGGTTAGGCACTAAGGAAGAAAGTTAGGTTTAGGCACTTACCGGGAGGGTTAGGGTGCAGGGTAGGGAGGGTTAGCATGAGGGTACAAAAAAGGAGGGTTAGGAAGTAAATAGGATAGGGGAACAGTACTCACCGTCGGGATGCTGCTGTCACTGTACTAACAGCCGGCATCTCCTCCGTCGGTATTTCATACCGATTCTGACCTAACATATAAAAAAATTCTCTAAAGTATTGTGCTCTACCTCAAGTATTTAAAGAATGTAAAAAACTAAAAATGTATAAATAGAGGTGTGACCACATTGTATTAATAAAAAGACATTTGGGGCCTGATTCTGAACCGCACACATTGCCCATGTTCATGTAGTTCAGCAAGTTTTTGTAACTGTGCATGCATGAAGATGAACGGTATCAGAAATGTTGTGGAAAAATTATGGGCATTCTTGGGCGGGATTAGAAGTTGGCTAGAATTGAATGTAAAAAAAGTCTGTTCAGTGGGAGAGTTATGGAAGTGTTGCAGGTGTGTAACAAGTAACTGCGTTCACAGATGCACAGCCGCAGGCATGGGAGGCCAGTCATACTGAGACACTGCATCTGCCATAGGGCTGGTGGAATTTTCAATAGTGGCGTCTAATGACGCACCAATTACAGCGTGCACGAACTTTAAAAGTGGGCATCTCAGTCCTTGCACATTGGGCCAGACAGATGTACACGAGAGAAGCACTTTGTAATGGCATTTGCATAAAGTTGTAGATGGATGACTGACAATAAACGCTGCTGAGTACGACTCAGAAGCAGGCCCTTGAGAATATGTACTCCTCAAAAACATTATTAATGGAACTTTAGCTACTCCATGCAGAATATTCCTTCCACAACACGTGAAGCTTTGTACATGTAACCCTTTGGTATATAGGCAGGATACACTCGTTTACGCAAGAGAAAGGGCTATTTAGCAATGCAGAAAAGTATATTTAGTAATAGATCCATATATCAATTATATTTATTTTATCAGCTGAAAGAAATGATTTTGCACTTACGTCTTCTAGTGCTAAGATATGCAGGATGGGGAGAACAAATTTTTTGGCAAAATACAGTAGGATTGCCAACTGTCCAGGATTCCTTCGGACAGTCCGGAAATTATCTAACACAGAGCACAGTGATAGCGTTGCTGTCAGTGTATCATGCCGTGTACTCTGCCTCCAGGTAACCCCATGACTTGCCTCCTTTGAGTAATACTTTCAGCTGCAGTCACAACTGGGGTGTGCGGTTTAAATCGCCAGGAAGAAGTATGTAAGTCCAGGCAAGCTGCAAGAACATGACAGCTCTGGGCTAGCATGAGGAGTTTCTGAGGCTGACATATAAAGAGGCATGTCTGAGGGGGCTTAGACTGGCATATAAATTGCCATGACTGAGGGAGCTCTGAGGCTGGCATATAAAGAGATATGTTTGATCGGGCTGAGGCTGGCATACAGTTTTAAAGGGCATGTCTGAGGAGATTCTGAGGCTGGCATATAAAGGGGCATAATACAAAAATGAGAATCTGCGCTAACTGCCGTGGGTTGTGACTGAGTATTATAAGTGGCTAGATGCAGTAACAGTCGAGATGATCCTACCTCGTAACATACACAGAATAAAGAATAGATACTGCGCTGAGCCTAAAGAAGGTGCCATAGATGTAAGAAAAATAGGTCATCAGCTGTTTAACATCAAAAAAGGAATGAAATGAACACAGTTGAGTACTAGCATAAAATAACTGAGTGTACATAATTGCACACCAACAAAATCTGGAAAAAAAAGAAGGCAGAAAAGAGAAAAGGAGAGAGAGGTGGGAGTGAAAGGAAGGGGAGAGTGAATATGCAGATACCAAGTCATCCATAGGCAGGCTGTGCTCATCTTCAAAAAAGGGGAGATCAAAAGAAGGAAAAGCAGCAAACGGAAGTCCCAGAGCGGGTTCAGGCCTGTAGCACAAGAGCTGAGGATTTGAAATCAATCTAACTAAACCATAGTGCCACGAATTCTGAATGTTTTTCAGGGGCTGAGAAGATGTCATCCATAGCCATATAAAAATCAAGGCATTAACACCATTCCCACGCTGTAGGAGGAGTCTGCGAATGCCAATGGACACACCAGTGCACCCCCCAAACGGGCCACTACATGTAACACAGGGTGTTGAAATGAGGACTCCAGACAGGCAGGTAATCAGTGCAGCAGGGCCTTTTTAATGGCAGCAAACACTGCACCTTAGCATACGTGAGCATAGGCCTGGATACACACAGGGGCCTATTCATTAAACATAAAAATTAGCTTTAGAACTCTCATGGAGTTCTAGCTAATTATAGGTGGAATTCATCATTCCACCTCTCCATAAGTATCTATTCCGAAAAGCTGTAATTTTTGCGATGACAGCTTTTCGGGAAATAGATACTCTTCCCTGCCTACACTACCTTATCGCATCTGGAAACAGTGCTGCGCATGCGCTGTTACATCTGTAAAACCAGCGCATGCGCAGCACTGCCTACAGATGCGTTAAGTTTCGTACCCCCCCCCCCCGACTTACCTGTCTGCGCAGCAGCCTCCTGCTGGTCTGTCATGTGGTTTCCCAGCAGACCACATGACAGATTAGAAAAAAAAAATTTTTTTTTTCTTTTTCTAAACTTTCTTGTGCTCTGCTGGGGAGCACACATGTCCGACCAGCCTCCGGAGCCTGAGGACGGAGCAGAGCACCGGAAGGACTCGTCGGGGGACCTGCACACGCGGAAACAGGTAAGTTTCACCTGCTATTCGCCACCTCACAGTGGCGAATAGTAACTGCATCAAATTCCAAAAATTTATATTTTTCGGAATTTGGAGAAATTACAATTTCCACATCCCCATACTAATGTATGGGGAGTGTGGAAATTAACGCAGGGGAACTTAGCAAGGAGATATCTGTGATATCTCCTGTGCTAAGTGGCTACATGAATACCAAAATAACGTTATTTAAGGAAAATGTCCTTAAAACCGTTATTTTAGTGTTGATGAATAGGCCCCACAGACACATAAAATAAGCAAATAATCTTAAAAGTAAATGTCCCAGCATTCCTTGTGCTTAACAGTCAGCAGTTACAATAGCTGTGGACCTTCCAGGTCCTGGCACCCTAATGCTAACCACCACCACCCCTGGCCTATCGCCTGGCCAGCTGGCTTTGTATCAGGTGCATTAGGTGTGTGAGTTTTAAACCCTTCCTGTGCTCCAGTGATTATTCCAGCTGAGTCTGTGTAAATGTAAAAACCTGGAGCATTATTTGGCAGCTTTGCAGTAGTGCTACTAGCTACACAGTGCTGTTCCAGGACCCCCTGCGCAAGCCACATGCAGGTAGTGTAGGGATGGACATCGGAAACTGATGGTTAGCTACCACTGATGTGTCAGATTCGATGGAAGAACTTTTTCCATCAAATACCGGACATTCAGTGGATGCCAGCCATCAGATGCAGCTTTCTGATGGCTGGCTGTGGGAGGGGGAGCACAAGCGCATGGCATCTATGCTCAGTGTAGGGGGAGCCTGGGGGTAGCCCAACATCTTGGAGTGCTGGGCACGCCCCCACAGTGACGTTTGCCCAAGGGAGAGCCTCAAGGCTCCGCCCCCTTTCACACAGGCTCCACCCCTTTTTAGCTCTAAAGTAAGACCATCGTGGTTATACTATCAAAATGTTGCAAAGCGATGGCTAGTTGCCATTGCAATGCATGATTTGATGTCAGAAGCCTGGCAACCATTCGATGCTGGGCTTTCGATGTCCATCCCTAGTGCAGTGTGGCAGCAACTGTGCCACCAAAGGGCACTGCACGACGCACAGGTCGCACACCTCTAGTTATGAACCTGTATCATACTTGCCGACAATCAGCTCACTCCTTCCGGGAGGGAGCTGATTGTTGGCTAACAGCGTGGGGTCGTGTCCGGACAGTTATGACACATTGGGGGCGGGGACACACAATTGTGGCCCCGCCCCCTATTCACAAAGCCATTATTTTCGACATTGTGAAGCAGGGGGTGGGGCCACGATTCAGCACGAATCGCGTCATCGGCCCCCCGTTGCAGGGATTTCTAGTTTATTCTGGGGGGAGGTCAGGAGGCTTGCCTGCCTTTCCGGGGGGCCGGGAGCGGCACCCGATATTCGGGAGGCTCCCGGCCAAATTGGGAAGGTAGGCAAGCCTGACCTGGGAAGAGGGTAAAAGCCGGAAACATAGTAAATGCATTGAAAAAGCCGGAAATCCATAGTGAATGTATTAGATAAGCCGGAAATCCATAGTAAATGTATTAGAAAAGCCGGAAATCCATAGTAAATGTATTGGAAAAGCCAGAAGTCATAGTAAATTTATTGGAAAAGCCGGAAATCATATTGGGTTACGTTTTCGCATGTGCAAACATTTTGCACCCTTCGCTTGAAAGTGTCACTTTTCACCGCTATTGTATATGCAGGTATTCGGCAATCCTATTACAAAAGATGTGATGCAGCATTTGCCTTAAAAAAAAAAATACGGCAAAGAGTGTGCCTGAAAATTGGGAAATGTGCCTGTACCCCCAGAAAAAATATAAACTAACATTTGGTAATAGTTTAGTTTTTAAATTGTGTCAAATGGCTGTTAATTATTCGTTTTTCTTTAACAGTTGTAAAATGATGAAAAGCAAGCTTTTTTGGCAAAATAAATGCTGCAGTTAAATTAGGGGTACATAAAACTGGGTGCTAGTATATTTTTTCGATCATTTTACAAAATGTTAAAAATACACCTGCTGCAGACATCTGCAATCCCAAAAACACTTTTCCCATCCATACAGTTCCCAAAATACCTACCACACTACTTAAAACCCATTTTCTAACACTTCTTTTACATT
Source organism: Taudactylus pleione (assembly GCA_031769625.1). Taxonomy (NCBI): domain Eukaryota; kingdom Metazoa; phylum Chordata; class Amphibia; order Anura; family Myobatrachidae; genus Taudactylus; species Taudactylus pleione. Next base: position 14,216,922 of record JAUIMM010000009.1, on the reverse strand, counting down.
TTGAACCCCAAAATTACATGTCATTATTATGGGGAATTCAGTTAATTAAAAAAATATCTTTGCTTAGTCATTAGGGAGGGCCCAAAGGGTTCTCAAACAAGCCCCACATTTTTATCCCAAAATAGGAGTTTTGTAAATTTTTTCACCTGCTCTGAGATGATGAAAACTAGTTTCTGCTTTTAGCTGCGCAAAATTCGCATGTTCGAAAACCCACGGCTAATGGGCTAACATGATACGCATTTTTGGTGAAAAGTTTGCACAAGTGTAAACTTTTCTACAAACCACAGCTTTTCACAGCTAATTGGATATGGCCCTTAATATGATTTCCACATTTTTTCAATACACTTTTTCAATGTATTTACTATGGTTTCCGGCTTTGCCAATACATTTACTATGGTTTCCGGCTTTTTCAATGCATTTAATAAGATATCCGTCTTTTTCAATACATTTACGATGATTTCTGTGGTTTTCAATGCATTTAATAAGATTTCCGGGTTTTTCAATACACTGTACATGGTTTCCGGCTTTTTCAATACATTTACTTTGGTTTCCAGCTTTTTCAATAAATTTACTATGGTTTCCAGCTTTTTCAATACATTTACTATAGTTTCCGGCTGTATCAATACATTTACTATGGTTTCTGGCTTTTTCAGTGCATTTAATAAGATTTCCGGCTTTTTCAATACACTTATAATGGTTTCCGGCTTTTTCGATGCATTTACTGTGTTTCCGGCTTTTACCCACACCCCGACCTGTATATACAGATAATAACAATAATACATTAAAGATAGAGAGGCTCTCTATATTTCTGTAATTGCCATAAGGTCATAATTACAACATTTCAAAAGTTGTTACTTAAGTCACTTTTAATTAAATGAGAATTACATTATTTGAGATAACATAATGGCAACTTGCACATCCGTCCATTTAATATATTATATACACACACACCAACACAGGGATACCGCATATGTCATTATACGCTTGTATAATGCTTGTATATGGCACGCAAACCCCATATTATATCTGGTATCGCACATATGTTCTCCTTCCCACTGACCATATAATTTCTCAACAGAGCTCTGCCATTTTAAGAACCGAACCGCCTAATTCCCGCCCCATTTTCAGCTGTTCTTCAGAGAGATCGGTGCGATCACGTGGTATCGCAACATCCGGGCATTTGATGGTCGCGTCTAGCGCCTAGAACGTCTAGGCGCCTCTTTCAGCTGCGGTCACATGATATAGTGACATCACTCTGAGCCCGGTCACATGACTTGTAATCTAGGAGCTTTGGAATTTGCAAAACGCTTTTACTTTTACCTCATTGTTACTGTGGGAACGTGACCTGTGTCTTGCAGATTCAGTACATGGTAAGAAGTATTATCTCGGTTGTGTGTTGCTGATGCTGCTGTATTTGCATACTGTATGTGCTTATCATTTTTTTTATATCATTCGCATAATTACTGAAATATTTTCTAAAACGTTTACCTAAGTCACCTACTGATATCACGCATTGACTCTGCATACTCATGTGCCCGTATTTATTTTACTGATTCCTATTTCATGTGCCAATGTTAAGCTGAGTGAATCAATATATGAACACATATCATAAGGCTGGTTATCCATTGCACCAAACAAGGATGGTATAAGGTCAGTGCTACAGTCTGGTAATAATCATTTTATCCAAATAGTCCCGTAAACTGTTCTTATGATCAAATAATAAACTCCAGCGCAATCCTGAACGAAGATTCCTGATTATTGGGAATCTGTGTTTGCGCTGGACCCGTTTTGCACATGTGCAGAATGGGTCCTGTGTGATTGCAAGCAGCTCTAGCTATGCCTCATTTTCAGGGGTAGAGACGGTCAGCGTTCCAGGGAAACGGGTTTTGTCAGCCCCGTTTTCTGGGAGTGGAAATGCCAGGATCTGCATCCACAGGCGCAGTTTCCTGGCCTCGCAAGTTGATCATCCTGCGTAAGCTCGGTCGCAGCGCTGGGATCACAAATGTAGCTTGCTTGTGTGCAGCTTTGCAATTCCGTCCACTACTGAATCACCCCTTGATTCCAGCTGCCCTGTCACTAATCGAAACAAGGTTTAAGACCAGACGGTTAAATATGTTGTAGTATAATTATGGAGGGACAGGCACTATTAGAAAACCTAAAATAAATCAAGAAAAAATCAAATGCAAGAATATACAAAATATATGCACTTATTTAATTGTGCTAAATCCTCAGAGCAGTATAGAATTGTTCAGAATCTGGCCTCACCTCTTTGAGTAATTGACATCCTTCTCATGGATGCAGGATAGCTAGAATCTTCAAGACCATTTTATTGTTAAGTTAATTATATAGTACACACACACATTCTGCAGCGCATTACAGAGACTATTTGGCCAGTCCCTGCCGCAGTGGAGCTTACAATCTATATTCCTTACCACATGTACACACACATATTAGTTTGGTTGTGAGGCTGGTACTGTCACACAGGACGGGTTGCCCTGGGAGTGGAACCCACCATGCTCTCCCACCCTCCTCCGTCTGCTACAGTGTGTGGTGAGAGACGTCATGACATCTTCCACAGTTCTGTGCATGGGGCCTGTGCAGCTGCTCGGAGTGTCCTCAGGATGCTCCTGGCAGTTCCGTAGGTACCCGATTATGGCCGTTACACCCACCCCATGAGGCGCGACTTTATGACTGTATGTGCTTAGGGGTTGGGGGCGGCAGCACAGGACGCACTGCTGCCCTGTTAACGGGGCTGACACTAGGGTTAAATTTTGTCAGAATTCAATTAACCTGGACGGACTGTGGCTGGAGCAGGGAATTGAGCTCCCTTTAGCCGGCCATGAATAAATGGGAGGCGGGGCTATTTCTGACTGCGTTGCCCCGCGGTCTCCCTGCCTCTATTCGCAGAGCTCACTGCATGCAGTACAATGCTTGCCCCGTAGTGAATGGAGGGTGTAACCATACCCTGAGCCACTGCTGAGTTTTAAAGTGGTAGGGATGGACATCGATGGTCGATGTTTGCCGACCATTGATGTTTTTCTTCAGATGTTAGTGTTTTAACCATTTGATGGCAGCATTCCTATGTTTGCTGCCATTGAATGGTAATCATTCAATGGTGTTGCGATGGTGGCTTCTTTAACTATTAAAAGCTCTGCCTCCCCTGGCTGCTGTGTGCGGTCTCTCTGCCTCTGATAACCTTCCTGGTTCATGTTGCTGGGATCGTTGAGGCTCTCTCACTGCCTCAGACCTGGCCCTCAGACCTCATTCAGAGTCGGTCATAGCGGCCACACGGTCATACGCCACCGATGTTCCCTAAACTGCTCATGCGTAAAGTTTGCAATGCGCTTGCGCAAACTAGCTGCTACGATCAGAAATTTCTCTCTCCTTGAACACAGCCAGGTCGGTAGTTTGAGTGACAGGATGAGGCGTTTGTGGGTGGTAACAGGGGAAGGTGCTTGAAAACGGGGGAGTGGAGATCCGAACGCAGGCGTGCCTAATTATGCGAACGGCGTTTTATGGGAGTGCATAATTAATAAAGTAGTGTCATAGTATACCTGACATGGGAGGTTTTTACACTGACATGATCGTAGAGCTTAAGAGAGGGTATGGTCAACCTTAAGCTTTACGACCAGTTCCGATGGTTCCCGATGGTCTTGATTAATCCTTATATGCCCGGAGATGACGTGTAATGCGTACGAGAAGGGGGCGTATTTTTTTTTTTGTCTTCCGGACGCTTCCTCCCCTTGGTCGGACAGCTACCAATCCGATCTTAAGGACACAACTTGCGAGTGCATCATTTGCATTTCCGGCCCCTTTTCCCGTACGACCGTGCGGCCGCAACGACCGACTCTGAATGAGGTCCTCAGTCCCCCCCCCCCCATCCTCTTTCTGCTAGTTCTGATTTGGCTCTCACTGTGTCAGAGAGCCAATCAGTGTGCAGCCTGGCCCTGCAGCAGCTGTCACTCACAGACACACAGAGTGACAGCTAACAACGTTTATACCAACAGAGATGGAGAGTGATTTCTCTGCTGGTGCTGTAAGAGGTTAGTTTTCATTGTGTTGTAAGTATATTTTATACATGTTTTTACACTTCACTTTCTTGTTGCTTAAAGTGCCCGCAGCAGCGTGGCAGGGGCGGTGTTTCTCATTCTCCTAGTGCTCAGTCAGCTCTGCCTGCCTGAGCTGGTTTTTTTTTTTTTTTTTTGCTTCGTGTCCGAGCCCCTCCCCTAACCCCGCCCCTTTACTATTTATATGAATAGTTTTTACCATTGAATGCTTTTGATGCGATGGTTAGTTACCATTGCATCGAAAGATTCAATGGTGGAAGCACTGCCATCATATGATGGTGGGCTTCCGATGTCCATCCCTAGTAAGTGGAGGTGAAAGCCCAGTCATCGCTGCTGGAGCGCTCATGTGTTTCTCTACTTTACAGCAAAGCTGCCTCTCTAATCAATATGAGAGAGGCACACATGGTTTCCATGCTATTATGAATAAGTTAGAGTGCTATAACAGCACTCCTAGGGCTCCTCACAGTGTAGCTGTAATTCCATAGGAGCCCTGCAGCAGCCACGAGCGAGAGCCTCTATGCTAAAGTAGGCTGAGCATTGTAACCTTCTTTAATAAATAAGGGTTATGTTTTATGGTGAATCCCCTTATCCAGTTTTGCTGCGTTAAATGCTCATTTCGGCAGCACATATACTAAAATTGGAACAAAACAGCCCACAGCCCGGTCTAATGGAGCTTAGCCTATCTTAGCATCCACATGCCGTCTAAGTTTTCATGGGAAGGACAGATCCTGGAACACTCCAACATGAAGAGAGGCGCATATGGGTAATGAAGCTCCCTTAGAGGGGAATTCAATATGAAACGTAAATTTCGCTGTCGAAGTTTACATTTCATATCGGAGCTTTTACCTGGGATAAAGTATCAGGCGCGCGCCCGCTTATCCCTGTATTCAATATGAAACTAACGAATACTGGACCTGGCGAAGTGGGATTTGCGTAAAGTTACGAAATTTTCCTTAATAAAATTGTAGGACCCCCCTAAAGTTGTAAAAACATGGGGGATCACTATGGGTACCCCCGTTTTAGCCTGTAAATTAAAGTCGGGGATTTAAATAGCCGCAGCAGGTTTTTTTTTCCCGACATTGAAGAAGTGTTGCAGAAGAGCACTTAGGTTATTTTTTTCGGTTTTTTTTAAGTGTTCCAATGAAATTCGGGGTACATGAAAATGGGTACTAGCATATTTTTATGTCCCTAAAGTAAGTTTTTTAAAATTCTGCATTTGTGCACCTGCCGCTATAAATCTATTCTAGAAAACACCTGCCGCATACTCGCAGAATAGCCCTGAACTTATTTCCCTATTTTTAAACACTTTTTTTCCCATTTTTTTTTTTTATTCACCCCAATTTTTATAAATTTTTGGGGTGTCCCTATTTTTTTTTTTTTTTTTGACACAGTTCTTTTTAAAATGTCATTCCCAGGGGTGCAGGCTATTTTTTTTAAGCCTGCACCCCTAAACCCCAATTCTGCACTTTTTTTCGCCATCTATTCAGTGGTGAAAAGTTATCCCCGTTTTTTTTCAAAGACTTTTCGAACCTGCGAAAAGTCTTTGAAATTGAATACAGTGTAAAAGCAAAACCTGCGATAATGACGTCATAGGGCGAAAACATCGCAAAAATGATGTTTTCGCTCCCATATTGAATACCCCTATTAGTCTAGTACTATAAAGCAGTACATATGCAGAAATACTGTAATGGTATTACTGCCTCACAACGCTGAGGTCGTAGTTTCTATTCACGCTAGGGACCTCACTGTGTTCTCCCGGCGCTTGTGTGGTGTCTCTCCGGGGCAACATACATGCCTATAATTATGGGCTGGGAAGTTGGTATTATATACAAAATTGTGGTTATGGTTCTATGTATTCTGATCAGTTTAATATCTGATACGCTCCCTATCTGGGGGCCATAATTTACAGGAATTTTTATGACCGGGAAAGATCTAGCTCTGTCCATTCCACATTGACCTGGTGTTGCAGTACTTCCAGGTCCGGTGCACTACATAAGCTCAGAGCGCTGGCACAGACGACAGCCACCTCAGATTCTTGTTCAGAATATGTACCGTATATATACTCGAGTATAAGTCGACGCGAAAATAAGCCGAGGTACCTAATTTTACCACAAAAAACTGGGAAACCTTATTGACTCGAGTATAAGTCTAGGGTGGGAAATGCAGCAGCTACTGGTAGTAATACCCCCCCTCTGGTAGTAGTGCCCCCAGTAGTAATATCCCCCCCCCTGGTAGTAGTGCCCCCAGTAGTAATATCCCCCCCCCCTGGTAGTAGTGCCCCCAGTAGTAATATCCCCCCCCATGTAGTAGTGCCCCCAGTAGTAATATCCCCCCCCGGTAGAGCCCCCTGTAGTAATATCCCCCCCCCTGGTAGAGCCCCCAGTAGTAATGTCCCCCCCTGGTAGAGCCCCCAGTAGTAATGTCCCCCCCTGGTAGAGCCCCCAGTAGTAATATCCCTCCCTGGTAGTGCCCCCAGTAGTAATATCCCCCCCTGGTAGTGCCCCCAGTAGTAATATCCCCCCCTGGTAGTGCCCCCAGTAGTAATATCCCCCCCTGGTAGTGCCCCCAGTAGTAATATCCCCCCCTGGTAGTGCCCCCAGTAGTAATATCCCCCCCTGGTAGTGCCCCCAGTAGTAATATCCCCCCCTGGTAGTGCCCCCAGTAGTAATATCCCCCCCTGGTAGTGCCCCCAGTAGTAATATCCCCCCCTGGTAGTGCCCCCAGTAGTAATATCCCCCCCTGGTAGTGCCCCCAGTAGTAATATCCCCCCCTGGTAGTGCCCCCAGTAGTAATATCCCCCCCTGGTAGTGCCCCCAGTAGTAATATCCCCCCCTGGTAGTGCCCCCAGTAGTAATATCCCCCCCTGGTAGTGCCCCCAGTAGTAATATCCCCCCCTGGTAGTGCCCCCAGTAGTAATATCCCCCCCTGGTAGTGCCCCCAGTAGTAATATCCCCCCCTGGTAGTGCCCCCAGTAGTAATATCCCCCCCTGGTAGTGCCCCCAGTAGTAATATCCCCCCCTGGTAGTGCCCCCAGTAGTAATATCCCCCCCTGGTAGTGCCCCCAGTAGTAATATCCCCCCCTGGTAGTGCCCCCAGTAGTAATATCCCCCCCTGGTAGTGCCCCCAGTAGTAATTTATCCCCCCCTGGTAGTGCCCCCAGTAGTAATTTATCCCCCCCTGGTAGTGCCCCCAGTAGTAATTTATCCCCCCCTGGTAGTGCCCCCAGTAGTAATTTATCCCCCCCTGGTAGTGCCCCCAGTAGTAATTTATCCCCCCCTGGTAGTGCCCCCAGTAGTAATTTATCCCCCCCTGGTAGTGCCCCCAGTAGTAATTTATCCCCCCCTGGTAGTGCCCCCAGTAGTAATTTATCCCCCCCTGGTAGTGCCCCCAGTAGTAATTTATCCCCCCCTGGTAGTGCCCCCAGTAGTAATTTATCCCCCCCTGGTAGTGCCCCCAGTAGTAATTTATCCCCCCCTGGTAGTGCCCCCAGTAGTAATTTATCCCCCCCTGGTAGTGCCCCCAGTAGTAATTTATCCCCCCCTGGTAGTGCCCCCAGTAGTAATTTATCCCCCCCCCTGGTAGTGCCCCCAGTAGTAATTTCCCCCCCCCTGGTAGTGCCCCCAGTAGTAATTTCCCCCCCCCCTGGTAGTGCCCCCAGTAGTAATTTCCCCCCCCCCTGGTAGTGCCCCCAGTAGTAATTTCCCCCCCCTGGTAGTGCCCCCAGTAGTAATTTCCCCCCCCCCTGGTAGTGCCCCCAGTAGTAATTTCCCCCCCCCCTGGTAGTGCCCCCAGTAGTAATTTCCCCCCCCCTGGTAGTGCCCCCAGTAGTAATTTCCCCCCCCCTGGTAGTGCCCCCAGTAGTAATTTCCCCCCCCCCTGGTAGTGCCCCCAGTAGTAATATCCCCCCCCTGGTAGTGCCCCCAGTAGTAATAGTGCCCCCAGTTGTAATATCCCCCCCCCTGGTAGTGCCCCCAGTAGTAATATCCCCCCCTGGTAGTGCCCCCAGTAGTAATATCCCCCCCTGGTTTTGCGCGCCCCCCCCCCCCCACCCAAGTAGAGAGAGACGTAATAAAAAAAATATATATATATACTTACCTGAAACCCCGCTCCTGGTCCCGACGCTGCTATCTGCTCCTCCGGCCGCTTTGCATTATGGAAGAGGTCATGACATCATGACGTCTCTCCCATTACCCACTGCGGGAGCCGGAAGATGGCTCCCGCAGTGGGAGCAGTAGCCGATGAGAGTCTGACAGACTCTCATCGGCTACTGAAAACTCGGCTTATACTCGAGTATATATAGGTGCGATATCGGTGGGTGTGTATACAGATTTGTGTGCTTTAGGGCACAATTAGTCAGATTTAGCGCAAAAGGTTGTTCTGGTTAGCATTCTGCCTCTCAGCAAGGGGTGTTTGCTTCTCAAAGCATTTTAAAATAAAGGAGGATTATATATATGTGCTACAAGGCTTACTTGCTTTGGAATTAATGCTGTAAGCCTACTACATTAGTCTATCTGTCTCTACTGACGAGATAGGCACGCTCTAGTTTCTCCGCACATAGATTGGTAATGGAGAACGTTTTGTTCTGTATATGTACATCCCTGTGAAGCACTATTACATTGCTTTGACTTTCCACGTACATGAAAAGCGGATGGAATTGAATACTGAGATAAGCATCCGACTGGCGAAAAGTCGCAATCGGCGATACTTTTTCGCGAATCTAGGCTTTTCTCTTCTAATTGAATACAGGCCTTAGTGGGACCATACATGTTTCACTAACAAATGTGCTAGTGTTTTCATGCAGGGCACATTTTCTACAGTAGCAGCTCCAGTCTCAAGGACCAGGATATACAGTGCAGGCATCTACGGATTGGTACTTATTCCATGCAGGAGCGTGCTGGGTCTGCAACGTTGTATAGAGGTCAGTAAGAATCCACAGAAGGAGCCAGAATTCTAGACAGACGCTAGAGACAGATCCCTTTATAGGGGAAACTAGCTATCTGCAGTAGAGCACACCTATCGGTGTACTGGCGCTGTGACTCAGCATGCAGGGTGCCAGCAACAATTCACAGGTAGACCCGGGGTTAAATCCTAGATTATATTTATTGCACATTACTACTGTAGTAGCAGGCATCTGTCCCAATAGGGTATCTCCTTCTTGCAGGCCCCTGCACTAGGATGCCATGCAAAATTCCTGATCTACACTCTAAAACCTTTTTCCTTTTACATCGTTCTTCACCCTGCTCTGGTTTACAGACACTGGGTTTTAGATTTATTGGTCGATTATTCCACGAGTTCTTTGCAACCATGTTGGATAGATTGTTCAGACAATCCAGGGATTTTCTATTCCTGTCTCTGCTCCCTCCTTCCTCGAACGACAGACATTGTCTGAAATACACTGTAGGTTTTGGATCATTCTGCCATTAATTACAAGTTATAGGCTCACTGCTAGGGTGTATGTTGTGCAGGGAGGCTGTGTCAGTTATGCCGGCAGTTCCAGTCTCGCATAATTGTATCCCTGCATATCCGTGTCTTCTTTTGGGAAGCGCTATTAATTCATCGTGGAGGGACAAGGGTTGTCTGTCAATTATCTTCTGTAGTTTTATCCTTGTTGATGGGATCGGATTCCCAATCTTTTCAACCTTGTGGCAGGATAGTAGTTCTCTTCGCAGAGACCATGAGGTTGTTTCTAGGTTGCTGCCATCTGTTCCCTTTATGGCTACTCCTTTTTTCCATCTATTCAATGGGAATGGAGGAGTTTTGATCTGGCTCACCTCTATTGGGTCGGTATACTTTTTATTACGTTCCGGGTCGTTCAGTTCTCACTTGACTTGCTGTATATGTCCTGTGACTTACCAGGTTTGTTTTCCAGATAGCGAGGACAAATAAGGTTTCCTGGTTCCTGCTGACATCTGACCTGCTCTGCATTATAGCAAAAAAAACATAATTTTAATTCTTTATCATTTCATTAACACTTATAGATTTATCTTTACACATCTTTTCTTTATACTTCACTATCACCTTTTTCCCCTTTTTCGTGTGATGCCCTGGGGATGGCCCTTGGTTGGAATTCTTTTGGGGTGCCTTGCTTCTCGGATGTGAACCCCTTAATGCTAGGGACCCCAGTATAGAGGAGCCTTGACGATTGGCCTGGCGCTTATTGATATGTTTGCAAATGTGTGTAACTAATACCTCTAAATCTCTATTATTATGTAGGATTTAAGTATTGTTTTTGCTGCAGTGTGCTGGGGGGGAAATCTCTCTTTTTTTTTTTCTCTGCTCTGCATTATAGGCATGCGTCCCTTGGGGCATGCCTTATTGCTTCCTGTTCTGGTTTAGCTGTGTTGGTCCCTTTTTATCTACCCATTGTTTTCCTCTGGGATGGGGGCATATACTGTATGTGATCCTATTTGATAGCTGTCAATTATCCTTGCTTGGCGCACATGCGCTCCCAGTTGGGTTTTCCCTAGGGTTCTTTCCCTAGGGTATGGTGGCATGGGCTCTCTGATTTTTATTTTAACGTTCTCTTGTCAGTACTACTGGTCCCCAGGGTTGGTACTGGCAAGCGACTCTTGACCATCCCAGGTTGGCTAGATTGTCTTACCAGTTTTTTGTTATGCTCCAAGCCCTGCTGTATCTTTGTTGTAGGTGGGTGGTTACAGCTGTGGTCCTGGGAGCTTGAGTGTCCCAGTTTATCTTTTTGCAGCTTGGTGCAGGAAGCCGCTTTTCCGGTATCCTTCCGTCACAATTGGAAGTCCACTGTAGCTTGCGGTTCACGCCGTGTTTTTCTCAACTCTCCGGCTGTCCAGGGTTCTTATTTTTCCCAGGAGGGAATAGATGCTGCTCTTCGCCTGGGCTTGCTGAGGGTGTAGATTCTGCCTACTCTATCTGTTTTCAGCATCAGTTGCCCTGCTACCTGATCTCCAAGCTTTCGGCAAGGAGTTCTTGAGTCTAATCGTTTTGGTACCTGCTCCTGCTCTATGGTATTCAACCTGGTGGGGTTTTCCTACATCAAGCCCATTTTATCTCTTCAATCGGATGGTTTTGAGTTCCTAATCTATATGGACCTCAAGTATGGTTCTGAGCCGTAGTTCTGCGTTTGTTCTTGCTTTCGCCTGATAGTGTCGGGGTTTGCGGCTCTGTCCGGTCATTCTCCTTATTTATTTTTCATTACATTTGATGTGCTTTGCATGAAGCCGGCATCTTTTGTAACTAGATAGGCCTTCATTCTTCTGGTATTTTTCTTGGTCGGCTGCAGATGCATCTTCTAGATGTGCTTATGTTTTTTTCTTGAGTCTTGTTCTCATATTGCTTCCATACTACAACAGTTTCTTGTTGTTGCTCTCTGTCACTTAGTGGTTTTTCTCTAGGGCGGTTAGGTAACGTGCTTCTGCTTGTTGGCTTGCCATTGAGCTGTTTAGTACACAGTTCATTCCTGTTATGTTCTATCGTTTTTTTTTTCTTCCGGCGACCCCTCTTTAATGTTGGTCGCAGGGTTCTGCAAGTTTCTCAGCGCCTTCCCACCCGGGAGGTCTGCTTTGGGACGTCCCCATGGTATATACTCCAGTGTCCCCTAGTGGCTGAAAGAGAAAATAAGATTTTGGTACTTACAGATAAATCCCTTTCTCTGAATCCATAGTGGACACTGGATGCCCTCCCAGCGCTGTTCGTTGTTGTTGTTGTTTTTTTGGAGAGTTTTTCAGCTGCATTTTGATTGTTTGCAGCGTATCAGTCTTTTTTGTTTTTTTGTCGCCTTGTTTGGCTGTTCTTGGTCTTGGACCTTCTTAAGCTGCTTCCTCCTCCTTGTCTCTCCTCCTATTGGTCTGCTATCCAGCTCTGCTGAGATTGGTTAATATTAACTGAGTTCGGGTGGGGTATAGAGGGGGAGGAGCCAGCTACTCTTATGAAGAAATTTAAAGTGCCAGGCTCCACTCATCACCCGTCTATACCTCATGGTATATACTCCAGTGTCCCCTATGGATTCAGAGAAAGGGATTTATCTAAGTACCAAAATCCTATTTTCTATGACTTACAACTTACATTAACACAGGGTAGCAGAAAGTGCTTGAAGATGCTGTAATACTAACAAACACTTCAGAAAGCAAACATATTTCCTACATCACTGAAACATTACACAAACACTCAACTGTACAGAATTACAACTTCTGAAATAGTTTGTAAGTGGAGTTGGCCAATTTTGTTTACATATCTAAAATGGGAAAACTTATAACAATATACCCTTTGTTATAACACAAATTGTTACAGTCTACATTCTTGTACTGTTTGACTCTTGTTTATATTTAGGTCTACAATGGATAGCGAGATTCAAAGAGATGGGCGTATTTTAGATTTGGTTGATGATGCTTGGAAAGAAGATAAATTGCCATATGAAGATGTAACCATTCCATTGGTAAGAGAAACCTCTACCTCATTAAGTTGAAGTAGCATTTGCTAACATGTTTATATCTTTTCAATGTCTGTTGGATAATGTCATCTTGTTTATACTCTGGATAACTTGTTTGCATACGTTGTCTGGGAAGGCCTAAAATAGGCCCTACATCAGAACGATGTCATCCCACATCCCAGTGTGTGGGAGCAAATGATAATCACTTGTGTGCTACCACACGCTGAAAAACGGTTGGTCCAACTAGCTGGGAGAATCAAACTTTCATCCAACTGAACAAGTTGTCTGTCCAACTAAAACTGTGCCCCACACACCTAACCAACTTTTTCATCAGACCAGCCAACTTGTGATGTCATAGAAGTAGGCAGACAGTGTCTGCCTACTTCATGTTTGAATAAATATTTGCTGCTTTTTATTTATTTCGATTAAAGTGGGGTATTTTTTATTTTATTGACCACGAAAGACAAAGGTCTATTTATCAAGCTTCCTGAGGATGTTGTGAGCAGCTGTCTGCCTGAAGCGTCCAAAGAATACCTACAATTTATTTAGATGAGACTGATGGCACTCAGGGACTCACTAGACTCAAATAACAAGCAGACACAGTTTTCTGGAATAGTCAACTTTTCAGAGGTATAGGCTCTTTTATCAAGACATAAAAACAAATTACAAAATATGTACTATATAAATACCTATACACCATGGTTGCGGCTAGATCCCCTTCAGTTAAATGATTCCGACGTCATAATTTACTATCCTCATGGACATCTATTTTAAATGATAACCTTTGGCGAGCGAAGCAGAGCGAGTCACAATGCCCGAAGTGTGGCGAGTGAAGTGAGCCCATGAAGGTACAAATTTCTACTGTTGATGGTCAGATACTACATTTGAGACAAAATAACAGAGGTTTGCCTGGTGCTGGTTTCTGTGGGCGGGATACTGGAAGTGCTCCTGCGAGTGGTGTGGGCAGTGGAAGATGCTGCTGCGAATGGTGATTGTGGAGGAGCCCGGTGATCCGGTTGTGTTGCAAGGAGCAAGCTACATTGGAAGTGCTGGTGGCGATCGTGGGGGACACTTGATCGCGGGTGGGGAAGATGCTGCTGCGGGTTGTGATCGCAGGGGGAGCCTGGTGATCGAGGGGGGGCAGACACCCCTGGGGAGAGAGTGACTGACTTTCAGCAGCAGTACTGTTCCTCTCCCCTCCCACTCAGCCACTGCTGCTGCCAGGGATCCTGAAGGTGAGGCAGGAGGACACTAGCCATCAGTGTCCGGCTACTTATCATTCAGTTGGTGGGAAAGCTGAAAACTTTTCTCCTACACTAGAACGATTAGCGGGCAACTAGTTGGTAAAAATCAAACAGGTTTGATTTTCCAAACTAGTTGGACCAACTTTTTTTCTTTTTTTTTTTTTTTTTTTTTACAGTTTTTCAGTGTGTGGAAGCAAACAAATGATTATCGTTTGCTCCCACTTACTGCCAGATTATCATTCCAACCTGCCAACTAGTGCCCCCCCCCGTGATGGCTGCCCGCAACAGCACTATCAGTGTCCCCTGCCCACATTCCACTCCCCACCCGCTGTCAAAGCGCCCCCTCCAACCCCCCTACGATGTCCACTAGCAGCAGCACTACCTGTGTCCCTTGTCAGCACCGTGCAAACACCCTTCTCCATCTCCCCTCACCCCTTTACCCAGTACAGCCGGCACTGTGCTCCTTGGGGCTGCACTGAGCAGCAGGTGTCTGGGGAGCCGTGTGCCCCGGAGCCCTCCTCTCTCCCTCTACCCCCACACAGCAGCCTGGGATGAGTCGTTAGGCAGTCAGTGAGTAAGCGCCCACCGCAGCCTCTCGTATCCATAGGATAGCACACAGGAACACCGGAGACTGGCAGTAGTATTTGCCAGGTCCCTTTATAACACCGCTACCTCAGTGGCTTCCTCAGACAGAAGCCGCTGAGGTATACCACAAGGCGGGGATATGCGTTACAGGCTCCAGCTCCACACTATCATCCACCAAAACAGGGCGCTCTGGTATAATTACTCACAGTGAAGCTGATCAAACAAACTCCTCTCAGTGAATATTATTACCTGGGCAATAGTAAGATTCTTGCCAAATATCTCTGCCTACAAATTGGGTGAATGAGAGCTGAGATTACGGGTACCTGGCTGAACATATAGATCCCACTAAGGGGGATGGGAAGATCCCTACCTCTCCATGAGAAATTTCTAAACTATTAAATGGACATAAAACATATGAGATCGTGTATTCACATCTATCTACGTCCAAGTCCTTCCAACCATTAAGGAACAAAAAGTACCGTTATACAATTGGTCCCTGACCCAACAAAATGGTATAGATTAATATACATTTGGAATCTTGAAGTGTAATTTCTTTTGGGATATAATCCAGAGGAATGTCCAGTGGACTGTGGAGCTGTTTCATGTATATTATATTATTTTGTTTTTATATGTTCACTTCCACAATATAGCAACATATGTGGAGGTGTTGGCAGCTGGCTTTATAACCACATGCTCTGATATAACCTAGTATTCTAGAAGTATTTTTATACTTATATATTGTCATTTTATGTAATGTGTCTTGTGTTTTAACTATGTGTATTTTATACATGGCCATTTGTATGTTATATTAAACTGCAATTATCATGATAGAAGGTCTCCAATCAGCAGCGCGTTTTATTATTATTATTCTTTTTTCTTGGTTCTCACTGTTAAGTGGTGTGACAAATACCTCTATTCAGAAGCTGCAGTGCAGATTGGATAATAAGTTTGACATTTCCTTATTCAGATCAGGTGCCTAAGTGTGTGTGTTTTGGTGTTCGTATATAATGCCACCACATCAGATCTGTAATGAGCCGTGAGCCCCCTTCCCCCTTTGTGATTGCGGCAGTGATGGGGAGTGAGTTCATCAGCGGCCGGATGGAGGAGTTAAGCTACTGCCAGACACCGGTAGCAGGTGATGGGGCGGCTGGTGTCAGAGATGGGGAGTGAACTGAGCTCGTTATCTAATGTGTCCACTCCATCTCCCATCATACTGCCTGACACCCAGTGTGCCAGTGTAATGCCTGACACCCTGTTCCTGAAACGTGCATCCATATAGTACCTAACCCTTCCTCTCCTGTCATCCTGTATGCCCATACAGCAGTGGTCAACCTTAATTGAGGTGTGAGCTACTTTAGTAAAATGAAACCTCCTGAAGAGCTACTATAATTGTAGAAAAAAAATCTGGCTAATAACCGAACAATTGAAAGTAATTTAAGGAAAATTTGAAAATGTTTCATAGAAAACAACAATGCATTTAATTATTACAGTGATATTGTTGTAGTTTGTAAATAAAATTTTAAGCAGTTAATTACTGTAATCACTGTTAATTGCCAGCTCCAAGAAGGTACGAGCAATAGAGGAGCAAAAGATAGTGTATTGGCAGGGCTACTGTGTCACTTTCCGGCAGGGATGGGCAGGAGTCACTCGCTCTGCCGTAGCGTAGACGCCGTTAGTGGAACCACAGGTGCGGCAATCGCCTGACGTGCTTCCCTGTGGCTCCACCCATGGCGTCAAAACCACGGGGGAGCACATGTCGGAGGTCACTTCCTCCTAGTTTACTCGGCAGTACTGCAGCTAGGTGAGCTACCAAATTTAAGACAGCGAGCTACCGGTAGCTCCCGAGCTACAGGTTGGAGTCCACTGCCATATAGTAACTGACACCCCCATCCGGCACCTTGTGTGCCCATTTAGTACCTGAATGCACCCTTTCCTGTCACCATGTGCGCACACAGAGTACCTGACACTTTGTCCTGTCATTCTCTGCGCCCATATAGTAACTGATGCCTTCCTCCCCTGTCACCTTGTGCACCAATATAGTTCCTATCCCGTGTGCCCATATAGTACCTGACACCATGTCCTCCTGTGCACCCATATAGTACTTTATACCCTGGGCATCCATATAATACCTGACGCTGTCTCACGTCACCTGGGCACACGTGACTCCCCCTCTCCCTGTGCACCCATATAGTGCCGTACATTCTGTGAGCCCATATTATTATTATTATTATTATTATTATTATCCTTTATTTATATGGCGCCACAAGTGTTCCGCAGCGCCTTACATAGTACATAGAACTAATAGGTGAACAAGAAACAAGTAACTTACAGTACATTACAGTGCAGGACAAGGACACGACTTATATACATTGATGAAATAGTGATTAAAGCACTCACAATAAGCTGCCGGGAGTTGGCAGTCCCGTGTTAGGTGCCCTAATGGGGAGTAGAGAGTAGAAGAAAATGTAAAGAGAAGCACATGAGGGAAGAGGTCCCTGCTCATGAGAGCTTGCATTCTAACGTTTTGGTCACATTGTTCACAAAGTCGTGTAATGGATAGCTGGCAAGGGCCAGCGATTCGCGTGCACGCTGGGTCCTTGCCGACCCGACTATCTACTAAACATGCCCGTCAACCTGACAACGCTAGTGATCCGATTGCATTGTCTAGTAGATTCATGCTAGACAATGAATCACAATGTCCGTGCCAGCTAATGGCCTACAAAGAATTTATAGGATACCGTAGATGTGTGATATGCCGAAACTCTCTGGAAGTAACATCACAGACCCTGGTGAGCAAGTGTGTATGCACTTACAGATGCCGGCACCCCTGCCGGGTCCGTCGCTGACTAGGTCGCTGGGTACACACATCATTTAGTGTGTACCCAGATTTTGACTATGATTCTTGTATATTTTGAAACTAAGGGAAACAGCTCATTATGGGGGAGATGTATCCAGCCGTGGAGAAATTGTGCAAAGCAACCAATCAACTTAGAACTGTCTTTTATCTAGCACAGTTTTTGAAACGACAGAAGCTGATTAGTTGCTTTGGGCAACAACTTAACTTCATTGGTGGTACCTTTTGCTAGGTGGCAATCCTATTCCCTAGAGCACATCAAGCTTGCAGGTCAAAGAATCCATTTACAAAAAGAAAACAAAGTATTCCTATTGAGGGGCACTCACGGACTGATATCAATGTTTCCTATACCACCTAGTGACCCTCACTTTAGTGATTTGAAGTCAGATCCTTTGCTGCAAGGGCCTTCTGACAGAGCCTGCGTCTTTTAAAGGTGCACAAAACACTAACTGGACTTTTATAGTGAGATGTTATCACTTCAATAAACAGGTTATGATCTACAACCCAATGTTTGGCATACAATTATGATGGATGTGTCTTTTCCGTTACCTGTGGAGGGTCCTGATGGGCATTCGTTCCCAAAAGGGAGATCCTTCATACTGGCTGCTGGTGGCCTCATGATGCCACCTTTGGTAACACAGGCAGGTCTGGTGCGTTTGCTCTGGAAATTAGATGGTTGGCAGCTAGGGTTGATGCCAGGGACTCATGTGCAGCTACCTGACAGGCATGTTTGCATCAGTGTTTAATAAAATAAAAAAGGTTCATCTTTATTCAAATGTTGCAGTTGAGATTCACATGAGAAGAGAGGAGGATAAGGGAGTATGTCTGGAACAAAGTTCTTCCTCCGAATCTGTCCAAAACAAATTGGAACCAATATCTTGTTTATTTTATAAGCATTATGTAGTTGAAATCAAGCAATAATAATAATTTACAGTGATGATGATCTATTGCAGTGGTGGCCAACCAGTCAGAGGCAAAGAGTCAAAAAATATCTGTAGTGAAGCTAAAGGGGACGATAACATGCGTGTGCAAAAATGGGGCGTGATCGTGCTGTCACAAGGCCACGCCCCATTTTTGTGCGCATGCCTTTGGTATGACATTTGCTGGAGCATGACCTTGTGTCACACCCTCGTTTTTAGTCACACTGGGGCCAAGCCCAGCACATTGAAAATACTGTATTTGTGCCCCTTATGCAGTGCCCCCTGTATTTGTGTCCCCTGTAGTTTTGCCCCTTAAGCAGTGCCCCCAGCCCAGTACTTACCTAACCACACTGGCTCTGGCTGCCGCTGCCTCTGAGTGGATCTAACTAGATCTAACCTGCATGCGCGCAGGGCAGGCTCCTCACGGTTGATGTCATGACCTCACTGGGAACGCTGGCCTCTGGCTTCTTTAGCTTCTGACCGCTTCAGAGGCCAGCGTTCACAGTTCCAGTGGAGGGAGCTGCATCACAAAACCTAAAGAGCCGCAGGTTGGCCACCCCTGATCTGTTGATTAGATTGACCCTGGAATTCATGCTCCATTTGGCATGTTTAACCACTTAACAGGCTAATAGTTTTTCCAAACTGACATAATTGTCTTTATTTAAAAATAAATATCAAATTTATTATCAAATTATGTAAATATTAGCTATTTAAACCTGTTTGAGTATGCGGATTTGCTAATGCTGTTATACTGATTAATGTTTATATAGCTATTTGTCATTTGATGATAAAAAAAAATATAATAATTTTGGGGACATATTTGGAAAAAATTGTTTTATACAATTAAAAATAAAAAACCTTTTGCTGTGTTAACACAATATATATTGAAGAGAAGCCAGCAGCGGGTAGGCAATCCTCCCAACACTGCCTGGGAGAGTGGGGAGCCGCTTGGGGGAGGCCCAGCTGCAGGGAGCTTACACAGAGGCTGAGCAGCAACGTCAGACTGTGGGTGATCCTAACAGGAATGCCGATCAGTCTGGGTGGAGAATGGTGCCTGTAGCTGTGGCTGCCCTGAGCCCTCTGAGGTCTGGTTGCAGCCGCGGCTCCTTCACTGTGGCCGGGGCGGGGGGGGGGGGGAGTCTAGTCTGCCGTCAATGCCTCCTGAGCTCAGCTGCTGGTGGGCATTTCTGACGTGGGCGCATGGGCTGACATTAACCCCTTGCCCAGCTTGGCAAGGGGTTAATACTTATTTTTAACCTCTTTTCCCTGATGAATGCAGACCTCCCAACTATCCCAGTTTTTGGGCTCTCTCACCGTCCCTCCCATGGGCTGCTGTGTTGGTGGGGGGGGGGGGGCATTCTTTTTCACCTGCTGCTTTGCAAAGTGGGAAACTGGTGCAGCTGGGGACGCATTGGGCACACCCCCAGTGTGACATACAACATGGGCGCAATGCACCAAGCGCTGAGAGAGGTGTGTGATTGAATGCTACATACAGATAAAGGTAAATAGGGAACGTTTGGGGAGAGGGGGAAAAAATAGGTAGCTATGAAAGCTTGTTTTAGGTAGCATACATTCTTTTTCACTTACACAAAAAAGTGGCATCCATGCAAAATGGATGTCATGCAGTATGGATTGACACAATCTTGATGAATGGGAACAAAGTTGGTTTTAGGAAGAGTACTTATTGCATCTACTAGGAGACAGAAAAACAAATAATGCATCATTTGCCTATTAAGGCCATAAGGCCAGCCCTTCTCTTTATTTTTTTGGTTATTGAACAGCAAAAAAAAAAAAAGGATTCCAAAATGTATATAGCAGCGATAACACATTTCACAAAATCACAGGATTGCATAAAGACAATATCTGCCAATAGCCAAAAATGGTCATTGCTGTTCTTCTTTTTTTTTTTTTTTTAAACAATACAAACATATGAAAAGGAAATGAGAACAGAGAAATAATAAATAAAGTAATACTACTGATGCACAACATAATGGCATTCAAATTATTAGATTTATGAAACCAAATCTCTGTTACCAAGTTAGTATGTGTAAAGTTAACATCTTTCACAGGGAGACCCATATTACTACTGAATTCAAACATAGAATGATTAGAGATGGGGGGGACGAGTAGCATATGAATATGCAGGATACATATCTTCTTAGACTGAGGAGGTTAACAACCAATCTGTATGCCCAAATACCTTCCAGATGTTTTCCTGCAGTTGGTTAGGTAAGTGGTCTATGTATGCTTCCCATTTTTTTTTAGAAAAAGCTAGAACCCTTTCTCTCATATGTGGCCATACGCCACTCATGGTATAACACGTCTAGCATAGCAGTTTTCCATTCAGATAGTGTGAGTGCAGATCGGGAAAAGCCAATGCTTAAGAGAGGCCAGCCCTTCTTGAAAGGAGTTCCACTGATATATCACAGATTCCACAGCATTCCACTCGGAAGCAATGTTTCTGCATTGGCAAGTATGCACTCAGATCAACACTATGGGCCCCCATTTAGCAACGAATGTTAATACCAGTGGTAGATTTTATTTAGTATCACAATTATACTGGGTGATATGCCACTGGTATTCATCATTACTTACTTTGCTGGTGAAGTCCAGTGACGTCCCCCTCGTTGGCGGCATTTTCTCAGCTGCTGGCAGCCCAACACTGCCAGCGACAGGCTTCTGTGTCATGTATGTGCTTAACGGCCAGTCTGTGCATGTGTATGATGGTTTCACCCGGCTGGGATCTGGCAGTGCCTGGAAGGCTTCTTTGAAGCCAGAAAGGCTACTCTGGACCCCCTTTACCGGCAATGGGGACCGCATCGCTCTCGCAATCTATAGATGGCATAAGCGATACAGTGACAAAGGTAATCTAAGATGATGTTACTAAATATTGAAAGGAGGATTTAAACCTTTAGTGAGTGCTAAAGCGGTTATGTTTCGTTGATGACTGGGGCCCTATTTCTTAATAATCATTTGACAAGAACTGGATCTAACCGTACAGTGCTGGAAGCTGAATTTGTCAGTGGCATCCTTGTTATTGTGTGATTGAATAACAGCTAAACAATTTTCTGTATGCTGCTTCCTCACCTGTGAGGTTTGGGGGTTGGAGGTTTATTTGTGGTAACCACGTGTTGCTGTTGTGTGCACAAGTGCTTGACCACCTACCACATTAAAATGCAGTAACTTTATTGTCCTCTATTTACAATTCCAACTCCTCTCTCATCAGCTTGGTGACCACCAACTTCCTAGTAATCAAAATATAGCAATAACTTTAGAACAAATTCAATTGGGCAGGTAGTTGTATGCTTATTTATATTGGATTAGAAATAGCTTGTAAAGAGGATCTGATTATTAAAGCATAATATACTATTAAGATTGATTATTGTTTGTATCTCTTACCTCTATGTTGTGTCTGTTATTACCTCTGTCTGTTATTACCCTGTTTTGTTCTATAAATGTTTCCAATTGTAAAGCGCAACGGAATATGCTGCGCTATATAAGAAACTGTTATTATATATTATTTAATTGAAAATATTTATTTATTATCACTAAATACCTCATATTGCTGCTGCATTATAATCCTTACTTACGTTTATTTTTTGGAAAGCGAGGGTGAAATACAGTACAGTAAATTTGATTTTCTTTTTCTCCTCCCTCCAGAATGAACTTCCTGAGCCTGAACAGGATAACGGTGGAATAATGGAGTCCGTGAAAGAGCAGGAAATGAAATGGGCAGATCTGGCACTACAGTATCTGCATGAAAACATCCCATTGTCAGGGAGCTAAATGTTCCTAAATGCCTTGGTTCTTAGAGGACTGTAAGGAAATTACTAATTATTCACCTTTTTTTAAGCAAAATAAATTGACTAATGGTGTGGTTTTGTGTCTGTGGGGCTAAATAATTCCCTTATTGTATTGTGACTGAGGGCCTGATTGAGATATGGATGTGATGCCAATATTTATGCAGATTGAACAATTATTTTCCATTGCACATGCATGTAAACCGTACTGTGCACGCGCAGCAATTGAATTGTGATTTTGCTGACAAAGCTGATTCATATGCAAAGTGAGTGACAGGTAGTCAGCATTTGAGGGAGGTAACTGGGGTGGTTAGAAAAATGCAGGTGTGTCGGACAATTTATACACTATTTTCTGTACATCCATATATTAGTCATTACGTTCTTGCTCGCAGCAGGAGAGCCCTCTTCATGTCTGGAGACCCGCTATGTCTGTGACGGCTTAGACTTACTCAGAGGGCTAATGGCTGCCTGACCTGCAATGTTTCTGGTTTTGTGTGTGAGTGGCGGATGTGAGATGCTGTCAGTGGACATCTCTAATCACTGGGCGGCAAGTGAGTCATTAGCATATTTTCCCAATTGTGATCTTTGAGAGATTGGGGCTGCGATGGCGTTTGCGTACATCTCTGAATCAGCCCTGAGTGTACATAAGAGAGCCGATGCAGAGTTGAAAGCAAGTTGGCTGTAATTGCCATCTGATTACATGCACAGAAATATTTTTCCATTTGTAGATACGTACACACATCCGCAGCTGAAGCATCCCTAGCCGATTGCTTGGCTTTCTAACTGTCATCCAGGTCAGTGTGCACTTTCATCAGCCCTATCCTTGTTGCAAAAGATCTATCTGAAAACAGATGTATTTATGCATACACATAACTTTGCATACTCCACAAATCTGTTGACATGTCTAGTGTTCCTTCTAGCTCCGTCGGGAGGCAAGGCGCCGGAGCTAGAGAGGGCATGCGAGCGTCCGAGAAGGGGGCGCGGTCATCGGAAAAGGGGGCGTGTCTATAAGGCGCGTCCCCTCTTCGTCACTCTTGGGGCCGTGCCCGGCACTTACGGACACGCCGGGCAGCCCCCAAGCCCTGCAGACAGGGAGAATAGATGCCGGGCGCATGCGCCCGGCGTCTATTCTCCGGCGGTGACCGGGTCACCGCATGTTTCTCCACCCGCGGGACACTGCGTCCCGCGGGTGAGAACGGCTCCCGCAGGCTGTGAGGGCAGGGCGCTTTTTGCCCTCCAGAAGGAGGGCAGGGCGCCGCGCCCCGCTAAAACAGCCTAGAACTTCGCCTACGTGAGCTCGTCCCATTACAACACAATTAAACCCCTTAAGTCACAAGTGGATATTAGTTTGGTTTGTGTATGACTGCATTGGACGTAGGTGCATATGCTCGGTTCTTGAGCATGCACAGAGCGGAAACACACAAGATATGGTTCGAAAACAGACTTGTGTTTGAGACTGCTTCAGCCCCAAAGTGTTTGCTGTCAACATTACTTTCACAGTGTTTGTTTAACAAAATGTCATGCAACCAGTTGATCCTATAGATGTGATGAAAAGACATTGGCCTGGATAACCCAAGTGTTGGAATATAATGGGCACCGCAGTTTTCCCTCCAGTACCTCCACATGAGAGTTAAACTGCCTGAATTAATGAATTTTTTATTTTTGTGCAACAGCCTATTCATGCTCCATGTCGTTTTTTTTTATCAACGCCATCTACACCTGTTCTATTATTGCAGGGGTTCCCAACCACGGTCCTCAAGGCACACTAACAGTCCAGGTTTTAAGGATAGCCATACTTGAGCACAGGTGACTTAATTAGTACCTCAGTTATATTGATTTAACCATTTGTGCTTAAGCATGGATATCACTAAAACCAGGACTGCTAGTGTGCCTTGAGGACAGAGGATGTGAATCACTGTACTACGGTCTACTTACTTAATCCTTGTGCTGCTAAGAACCTTGTGAAGAATTTGGAACCAAGGTGGCCCAGCAATTTTTCAATATATTTGGATTCACAACTTTAGGGCTGAACACTGTTGATGTTTTTCTATTTACACAATAAGTTTAGTGTTTTGTTTGTATCTCTCCTGTACTGATTTATTTATTTTTGCATCATAAAAATGTTTATATATAAACAGAAGAGTCTTGTTAAATAGAAATGAAAAATGTTTCTTTAAAAGTACCCTGATTTGTATGTTAAAATGAATTGGAAGAAAAAGAAATAAAATGAAAATTAAACTAAAATAAGGAGTACAAACATGAATGTAAACATATGGAGATAACCAGATTTAGTTCAGAATGTGCAAAAATGAAACAAACCGCTAAAGCTATTGTAAATTTTAAGTCTGGACTCTCCCAAATATATTATTACTATATGCCTACACCTCTCATATATAATATTTGCTACATTCGTGCTATCTGCAAATGTAATGATCAATAACAGGAGTTATGTAATCCAAGAGTATAATCGGAAGCTTAAGTGTACAGCCTGTGTATAGAGAGACCTCCTGCTTCATATGGCTGAGGGGCAGGAATATAGTGCCAATAGGCAGAAACAGACAGGACTTGGGAAAGTGACCGTAAAATGAATGGTCACTAGAAAAGCCAGCATTAAGAATCCAGAGATGGTAGACAAGCCACAGGTCTGATTCATCATAACAATACTGGAACAAACAGAACACAGGCACAATACAGGTTAATAGGTGACAAATGCTGGAAAAACTCATTGATTGGGAAGGTAGAAGGACCTGATGCTATTACTACTGCTATATAGCTGAGGTACTTTTCTTGGTGCATGTTTCTGCCAAGAGCAGCTAACTTTTACCCCAGGCTGTGCCATACGGTAGTCGTGCTTCCAGGACTTGGCTGTACAATATAGTCGAAAGTATGGCAGTGAGGGTAACAGCATGACAAGGAATTGTGATATAGACACTGACTTCTACAAAGGCTGGTAAGGCACAGTTTGGGTGTGCAGCCCCCCCTCTCCCTTTTTTTCCTCTTTTTATATTTGTGTATATAATATACATTTGAAGGTCGAGACTCCTGCTTGGTATTAACACCCCTCCCATTTTCCATTAGGTGATTTTAATCAGCACAGGTTCCTGCATTGATATCTACATATTAGAATGGGCATTATGTGTTAGTATTAGGGATGCACAAAATGGACAAGGTGTTGTGCTCAGCCTATTGTGTAATATAAAAAACAGTGGCTGTTACTAGATGGTGAGAATTCTTTGTGGCCTCTTGGGTTCTTTTCCACACTGAGTATAACATCAGCCTGGTTTAAGGAGTAGGATTTTAGGTGCAGATATATCACCTGCAACTTTGTATTGAGTTTATATCTTTTTATTTTGTTCTTATAAATAAATATATTTTACTTGCGGAGTGGAAATGGTATCACTGAATCAGGAGGACCAAAAGAAACCGCTATATGAATATAAAGCGCTTGTTATATGTAAGCATACATGTAAGCACTTTTTCTCTACAACTGTGAACACACATTGGTGATTTGAAGTTCTGGTCTGTGTAAATACCACAAGGAATAGTCAAAAAAAGATACCTTTTATATGACTACAACATATGCTTTGATGTGAGCATTACTAGATCTCATCCCTTTTTTCACGAGGTGACCCATTCCACAAATCCCGCACGTGGTTGGGAACCTAATAGGAAATTGACCTTATCTTTAAGACTTCACTAAACCCTCCCCGTTTTGAAATATTGTCATACAGGTTGAGTCTCCCATATCCAAATATTCCGAAATACGGAATTTTTTGAGCATGACTGAAATAGTAAAAACTTTGTTTTGTGATGGTTCAATGTACACAAACTTTGTTTAAACCACAACATTGTTAATAATATTGTATAAAATTACCTTCAGGCTGTGTCTATTAGTTGTATATGTAACATAAATAAATTTCATGTATGTACACAAATTTTGTTTGAGCCACAAAATTATTGAAATATTGTATAAAATTACCTGCAGGCTGTGTGTATAAGGTGTATATAAAACATAAATGCATCCTGTGATTAGATTTGGGTCCCATTCCCAAGATATTTCATTATTTTATGCAAATATTCCAAAATACGGAATATTCCGATATCCAAAATGGCCCTGGTCCCAAGCATTTTGGATATGGGAGACTCAACCTGTATATGTAGTACACTATTGTG
The DNA here is from genome assembly GCA_031769625.1 of Taudactylus pleione. Classification (NCBI taxonomy): domain Eukaryota; kingdom Metazoa; phylum Chordata; class Amphibia; order Anura; family Myobatrachidae; genus Taudactylus; species Taudactylus pleione. Next base: position 14,190,878 of record JAUIMM010000009.1, on the reverse strand, counting down.
ACCTTTTTTTTATTTTTATGTACGGGATTCCTGATGTAAGAAAATTTGATGGGAGATTTGAAGAAATACAAGGATGCATTAGTATTTTATTGTGAATTTATTGAAATAAATTTTGTGTGTGTGTGTGTATATATATATATATATGTGTGTGTGTGTGTGTGTGTGTGTGTGTGTGTGTGTGTGTATGTATGTATATATATATATATTTGTAACCCCACAGTGAAGCGCAAGGTTCTGAGATATTCTTTCTATTATGTGTAATACAGTCAGGTGCATAAATATTGGGACATTGACAGAATTTTCATATTTTAGCCTCTATTCAGCACCTCAACTTTGAAATGAAACAAACAAGATGTGCTTTAACTGCAGACTTTCACATTTAATTTGAGGGTACTTACATCCAAATCAGGTGAACGGTGTAGGAATTACAACGGTTTCTATATGTGCCTCCCACTTATTAAGGGGCCAAAAGTAATGGGACTATCAACTCAAAAGCTATTTCATGGACAGGTGTGGGCTATTCCCTCGTTATTTCATTATCAATTAAGCAGGTAAAAGGTCTGGAGTTGATTCTAGGTGTGACATTTGCATTTGGAATCAGTTGCTGTCGACTCTAAATATGAGATCCAAAGAGCTGTCACTATCAGTGAAGCAAGCTATCATTAGGCTGAAAAATCAAAACAAACCCATCAGAGAGATAGCAAAACCATTAGGTGTGGCCAAATCAACTGTTTGGAACATTCTTAAAAAGAAAGAACGCACTGGAGAGCTCAGCAACACCAAAAGACCCGGAAGACCACGGAAAACAACTGTGGTGGATGACAGAAGAATTATTTCCCTGGTGAAAAATAAAACCCTTCACAACAGTTGGCCAAATCAAGAACACTCTCCAGGAGGTAGGTGTATATGTGTCAAAGTCAACATTCAAGAGAAGACTTGACAAGAGTGAATATAGAGGGTTCACCACAAGATGTAAACCATTGGTGAGCCTCAAAAACAGGAAGACCAGATTAGAGTTTGCCAAACAGCATCTAAAAAAGCCATTACAGTTCTGGAACAACATCCTATGGACAGATGAGACAAAGATCAACTTGTACCAGAGTGATGGCAAGAGAAGAGTATGGAGAAGGAAAGGAACTGCTCATGATCCAAAACATACCACCTCATCAGTGAAGCATGGTGGTGGTAGTGTCATGGCGTGGCCATGTATGGCTGCCAATGGAACTGGTTCCCTTGTATTTATTGATGATGTGACTGCTGACAAAAGCAGCAGAATGAATTCTGCAGTGTTTTGGGCAATATTATATGCTCATATTCAGTCAAATGCTTCAGAACTCATTGGACGGCGCTTCACAGTGCAGATGGACAATGATCCGAAGCATACTGCAAAAGCAACCAAAGAGTTTTTTAAGGCTAAAAAGTGGAAAGTTATGCAATGGCCAAGTCAATCCCCTGACCTGAATCCGATTGAGCATGCATTTCACTTGATAAAGACAATACTGAAGGGAAAATGCCTCAAGAACAAGCAGGAACAGAAGACATTTGCAGTAGAGGCCTGGCAGAGCATCACCAGGGATGAAACCCAGCGTCTGGTGATGTCTATGCGTTCCAGACTTCAGGCTGTAATTGCCTGCAAAGGATTTGCAACAAAGTATAAAAAAGTGAAAGTTAGATTTAGGATTGTTTAGTTTGTCCCATTACTTTTGGCCCCTTAAAAAGTGGGAGGCACATATAGAAACCGTTGTAATTCCTACACCGTTCACCTGATTTGGATGTAATTACCCTCAAATTAAATCTGAAAGTCTGCAGTTAAAGCACATCTTTGTTTGTTTCATTTCAAAGCCATTGTGGTGGTGGATAGAGGCCAAAATATGAAAATTCTGTCAATGTCCCAATATTTATGCACCTGACTGTATGTTTGTCTAGTAACTATTTATGGTAGCTTAACAGTACTAAAAAGCCAGGTGTTAGCCCATATGATGGATATGTGACTCTGTATCTTTGAGGATATGGGTAAGGAAAGTAACTAATTCGCTATAGGTGTAAAGGTAATATCTTTTACTTCAAATAGGAATAAAACACAATAATACAATTCAAGATATCATGAGCCGATTAGTAGTCTCTTTTCATGCTTCGCAGGGCATGAATACTTCAAGTCAATCAACTGTAATCCAATGTGCTGTTTTTCATATAATCAGTGAAATTGGTGCCAGAGCCATTTTCCTAGATATCTGCACATGTGCAGTAGGCTTTTGCACAGTGTCAGACAGTGCATGAGCCGTCACCTCTCTTAAAAAATATTAATGGAGGGGGGTGTGGCCTGACTGGCTTACTGGACAGCAGCACTTCTTTGGAGCTCCTGGTCCTTGTTCTCTAAAGGGAAAATAGACACTGCCTCCCTGAGCCTCCTCTCACCTCCAGCGTGTGCCCGCTCTCACCCTGACCCGATTCCTGCACTCTGGCACCATTCTGCGGGGTCCAGAGATCTGTGGCCTACTGCAGCTCCAGAAGCCGGGGGCTAAATTTTGGAGCCCCCATTGGAGTACCTGGATGCTGCCTGCTGAGACACTGCCAGCTCCTGTTAATGTACAGCTCTCATGTCTCCTCTCTACTCCTGCACCCAGGTTGGTGATTGACTGTTTATTTCTACTTCAGGGTCCATAGGGTATCCACAGGATACCTTGGGGTATAGGCGATGGCGGCAGACATCCAGGCACCACAGAGTTAAATTTTCAGCCTCCCAGGATGCACTGGGGTCCCTCTCCTATACCCCGCCCCCGAGCCTCAGTTTTCGTAGGTGCCTGGCCGGACCAGTCGCACCGTACAGAGGGGGGTCTTTTTAAGGCCCCCGAATATTTCTTCGCAGCTGTGGCTGCACAACTAGAGTGCTCCAGCATAGGACAGTCAGTATTGACGTCCATGCTGTCACTCCTACACCCCGCCGGTACCGATCCGGGGATGCTGGTAGGTAGCTGGGGTCACAGCTAGCGGTGATCCCCGGCTACCTGGACTGTGGCCGGATGCACGGGGAACAAGGTAAGCGGCGGGGTCCCGCAGTGGGCACCCGCCGGTAACACAGTCCTGTTTGGTCCCCAGGCAGGGGGCTCCCTGGGGACCGGCTGCGCGTGGGGCAAGGTACTGATCCTGCGCCTTCCACTAGACCACCAGGGACAGCGGGCCGCAGCATGTGCGGTACAGCGCGGCGTCCCAGGGGTTGATGGCACGCCAGGGGAGAACGCCTTCCCTGTCTCACAGCCGGCGTCTCCCCCGTTGCACAGTGCCATTCCACAGCGGTCTGAGCGGGCTGTGTCAGTGCTCCTCCCCCGGGCCCTGCCTTCTCTCTGCTCCTCGGTGGCCATTTTCTCACTACATGTGCTGGGGATGGCAAACGCTGCTGGAAGCTGATACAGATGCCATTGCGGTCCGGGTCCCCCGCATACCTCTCCTTCAATTAAGGTCAGTGTATGCAGCACTGTTTCCTACCAGGCTCTGGTCTGTGTAGTTGATCGCAGTGCCTGTAATGCAGGATGCTATCTGTGCATTGTATGTGACTTAAATGCTAGCGCTGTTTGCCTGTACTTTCATTTCTGACTGTCAGCCTTTTCCTATCCCTGTTCTTCTGCTACAGCCCTTGCGGTGCGGTGTCGCAGGGTGTTTATTACCTCACAGTAAACGTGGTTTTTCTGTGTGGGAGGTCACATACGCTCCGTTCACACTCCTCATGTCGGAAAGTGAACGAGGATATCCTCTTCCAGCTATAATGTACTGATATCATGTGCAGTTAGCGGAGGGATATGTAGACGCTGAGGGTTTATGGAGGGCATGTTGTATTCTATATCACGTCCCATTTCTGTCACTGTGCCTGCACAAAAAAGGGGACCGCCCTCGGCTGGCTAAAATGCTTACAGCCTTTGTGGGCAACGCCCCCTGCGTTTCCCCAAGGGGTTATCTCAGCCTGTGGTGGTCTCATCACATGCAGGGGTCCCTGGACAGTTGATGGTACCCCAGTGTATCCTGTTTTTCGCCCCCCCAGGTCTCACAGGAGCCTGTGTGGGTGAATTTATTGTCCAAATGGTATAGCACCTGATGGACGTTTTACAGGGGGAGTCACCATTTCGGCCTTCTAAACGGCCTTTCGGGTCTCAGACGGGTAAAGACATGACGTCTGATGACTGTGACATTATTGACTTTTTCAGACACGAGCCCCTTAGTGCAAAGGAGGCGTTGTCTAGGTCTAAAGTCTATATACCTGGCCTTCTACGGGCAGTCCGTGCAGCTTTGGTTATTACATATCCCCCGTGGCTAAATCCAAATATGCCTTCTTTAAGGATAAGGGTGTTGCCACTGTAATTCCTCTATTTGGTCAGGTGGATCATTTAGAGGAGGCGTGGAAAATCCGGGTAAGCGGTTCCAGCCTCAAAAACGGTTGACCTTTTGCATACCCCTTTTGCGGATAATTACATTTCCGAATGGGAGTTACCTTTACGGGTAGATTCTCATGTTACACGCCTAGTGAGGAGTGCTACGTTGCCCATGCCCTCCAGGTCCTCTTTGAAGGAGGTTCCAGATTGCAAGGTGCAAATCTATCTAAAATCCAATATTCCCTTGCTGGAGGGGCTTCCAGGCCGGCTATGGCCGTGTGCTGAGGGGCCAGAGCCATGGAACACTGAGTAGGTAACTGGATCTCTGCACACTGACTCTCCAGCAGAGCAGGTGGATAGTGGCAAATTCTCAGAGACTTTGCCACGTTCATAATGAGACGGTCTTACATATAGCCTACTCCTTTCCAGAATCTCCTCGGTAGCAGTAGCGGCTTGCCGCTCCCTGTGGTTGCGCTCTTGGAAAGCGGACGCAGATTCCATTTGGAATGCTTTGCCTTTTACGGGACAAGTCCTGTTTGGCCCTCGTCTGGACGCAATTGTGGCCCTGCAGGCAGCAGCTACATCTGCGTGTCTGCCATCGGCTACAGTCCCATCAGGGTCTGGGACTTTGTCTTTTCGGCCCTGTGAGGCCAGGGTATGTCTAAAATACAGCTTTCCAAGACAGTCAGTAGCCAGGAAATCTGCTCAGCCATAAGAACAGGCTTGGAGTACAAGACGTCCTACTCCCAAGTTGGACTATAAGCCTTCAGCCTCACGGGACGGGCCTCCTCTCGGGAGCCCCCAGAGTTGGAGGCCGGCTTCTCCAGTTCGCCCAGTGCTGGTGTCTGACCACCACGGACACTGGGGAAAGAGAAGTATTTTCTTGAAGGTATGTCCTTTCCTCCCGGTAAAAGCCTCCCAGAAGGTTTTTCGTTACAGGTCTTCTGTCAATTCAGGACAAAGCCCTGTAATTTTTGAGGGTGTTACACTCTATGCTCCAGGCAGGAGTTATAGTACCTATTCCGTTGCCCCAAAGGGGAACGAGGTATTACTCCATCCTCTTTCTGGTACAGACACCCAATGGGTCTTACCAGGACATTCTCAACCTCGAATCCTTCAACAAATTCTTAAGGGTTCCTCGGTTCGGGAGAGGGACCCAGCATTCCATCATTCAGTGGAGCCTGGGAATTTTGTGGTGTCGTTGGATATATTCAGGGTGACTACCTGAATATCCCTCTTTTCTTAGCACACCAGTGTTTTCCTCAGGTTTGCAGTGGTCGATAAGCATTTCCAGTTTCTGGCATTGCCCCTTGGTCTGGCCTCCGCGCCTCACGGTTTACCAGGGTCATGGTAGTTATGGCAGCCCACCTGCGGATGCAGGGGGTCCGCTTGTTACCCTATCCGAGTGACCTCCTGTTGTTACCACGGTCTCCAGAGATACTTCAGTGCCATATGCAACGGACAATATCTGTGTTGCTACGTTAGGGCTGACTGATAAACTGGAAATGGTCCTCTCTGATTCTTCACAGAGGATGCTCCATATCCCAACATCTGAGGATCTTTGTGATTGAGGAAAAGATCTCTGCATTACAGGCAAAGGTACGCAGTTGCCTGCAGAGTCGCCGAGTGTCTATTCACTTGGCAATGTGGTTCCTGGGTTCCAGGATGTCGCTGTTCGACATGGTGGAGAGTACCCAGCTTCACTCTAAAGAACTTGATCCTCTCCGGATGGGATGGGTTGCCCCATAGGATAAAGTCAATAGGCTTTCCCCGGAGGTTTGTCTCTCTCTGGCCTGGTGGCTGCAGAAAGCTCACCTAAAAACAAGGGGCACCCCCTTTGGGATTGCGGACAGGGTCCTTCTGACGACGGACGCCAGTATCCGTGGCTGGGAAGCATGACGGGTCCACACTTGTTCCAGGGCAGGTGGACACCAGTAGTTTTTGCGCTTCCCATAAACATCTGAGAACTCTGAGCAGTATTCAGGGTTCTCCAGCATGCAGGACAGGTCCTCCACGGAAATACCGTGCAGGTACAGTCTGACAACGCCATCATGATGGCTTATGTAAACCACCTAGGAGGTTCCCGAAGTCAGGCGACACTAACAGTGGTGTCCCGAATTCTGGCTTGGGTGGAAGGCTATATCCCTGCCATTATCGGCAGTGTTCATTCAGGAATCCTCAGATGGAAAGCAGGCTTTCTCAGCCGTCAAGACGTGCATTCAGGGAAATGTCCTCTTTATCAGGAGGTGTTCAATCTTCTGGTGAACAAGTGGAGCCTTTCAGAGATGAGACTCTTCTGATAGACGTAGGTAGGTCCAGTGGACCTTCCAAGTTGTGTACCTCGTCCCTCCGTTATCCCTTCTTCCTCCAGTAATAGCAAGAAGGAGGCACGCTCCTGCTGATAGCTCCAGTGTAGGCCAGATGGCACTATTACTCAGATCTTCGGAGCCTCTCAGTTAACACTCCGAAGCTGTTGCCTCTACGCCCGGACCTGTTGTCTCAGGATCCTGGTTGATACCCAGACCTGGGTTGTCTGTGGTGGAGACTGCCCTCTTAAGGTCTAGGAGTTTTTTCCAGCTCTATAGTTAGCAGGGGCTGTGTCCATGCTAAGAGCTCGGAAGTCCTTATCTGCAAGAATTTACCATTAGGTATGGTATACTTTCTTTCAGGTGTCGCCCTAGAAGCTAGGCTCCTCGGGTATTCCGGATATCCAGAGGTTGGCTTTCCTACAGGTGGCCTTAGATAATGGTCTTCGCCTTGCTTACCTCAAGGTGCAGGTTTCTGCCCTGTTAGTATGGTTTCAGTGTAGGATTGCTACTCTTCCTGATGTCCGCACCTTTGTGCAGGGTGTACGTTATATTCAGCATCCCTTTGTTCCACCTGTGGCTCCTTGGGATTTGGCTGTGGTCCTTAGGGCTCTCTGAGGACCGCCATTTGATCCACTGGGCTCAGTGGATTTCAAATGGCTTACGGCTAGGACTTTATTCCTTCTGGCTTTTAATTTGGCCAGTAGGATCTCAGAATGGGAGGCTCTGTCATGTAGACCTCCCTTTTTCTCATCTTTCCTAGGAACAGGGCAGTTCTTGCCTTTACTTTCCCAGTCCTTTCTGCTGGTGAGGCCTATTTGGCTGTGGTACGGGCGCTAAGAATTTAAGTTGACCGTACCAGTCCATTTAGGAAATCAGACTCTCGGTTTTGTCCTTTCTGGTTTCCATAAAAAGGGTTGGCCTGCCACTACGCTAACTTTGGCAGGATAGATTCACAGGTCTTCCTGTTCCATCCTCTATTAAAGCTCTTCCACTAGGTCTGTGGGTCCTTCGTGGACAGCTCGACGTGGCGCTTCAGCGGTGATTGGCAGCCACGTGGTCATCTGTCCATATTTTTGGTAAGGTATTATGCTTTTGATACCTTCGCCTCTCAGGATGCTTCCTTTCGGCGGCGGATTCTCCTTACAGCACAGGAGCATCCCCACCCTTAAAGGATACTGCTTTGGGACATCCCCAAGGTATCCTGTGGATACCCTATGGACCCTGAAGTAGAAAATATGAGATATGGTAAGAACTTACCCTTGTTATCTCTATTTCTACGAAGTCCATAGGGTTCCACAGGACTGTCGCACCTGTACTGCAGATGGGCTTTGATCTGGTCACCGGTTTTCCGTCTCCTTCTGGTGAGAATGTGATTCTTGTGTGTTCCAGACTGTCTTCTCTCTCTTTTTTGCTCCTGCTCCGGCCTATGGCTTGTTACGAAACTGAGTGGCCTGAGGCTCGGGGGCGGGGTATAGGAGAGGGACCCCAGTGCATCCTGGGAGGCTGAAAATGTAACTCTGTGGTGCCTGGATGTCTGCCGCCATCGCCTATACCCCAAGGTATCCTGTGGAACCCTATGGACTTCGTAGAAATAGAGATAACAAGGGTAAGTTCTTACCATATATCATATTTTTTCACTTGCCTTTCTGAAAGGCTGTGATCCCTTGCCTCACCATGCTGTTCTAGTGATATTATGTTACCCTGCCCCATGAGACCTCTTCAGCTCCTGCTCTTCTGATTGAACCTCTGCTACTACTATCCTCCTAATGTGATCTACAACACTCCATACCTACTTGCCGACATATGTATCCATCTCCTCCCTATATGACACCATAATCCAGCATCTCTAAAACCAACTAACGTGCAGCCTCTATTTTTCTGACACTTGTGCCTCCAACCTCTGAAAACCGTTACGCCTGCCAAACGAGGCAAGCTCTCTACCCTTGCACCCCCTATTAAATTTGTTTCACAAAAATCTCCTGACGCTATATCTCCTGGGAAGACCTCGGTAGCGTCCACCTCCATGGCCACTTCCCCATCCAGTCTGGACCCCACTACTGACGCACCGCTTACAGTCCGTATGCTCCATCAGATGCTCCAAGCGTTCCGGACAGATCTCACCTCTGACTTCCAAACCTCCGTTAAACAATTATCTGCTGAAGTAACGAATGTGGGTGACCGCACTAACCATTTAGTAATAAAGATGCAAGAACTTGTGTCCTCCCATAACGATCTTCTCACCTCCCATAATTCTGTCCTGATGGAATTAACAGCGGTTAAGGATATATTCGCTTACTTAGAGGACAGATCCAGGAGAAATAATATTAAGTTAAGAGGGGTCCCAGAATCTGTGCTTAATGATGGTCTCCAGGACTTTGCCCTGACCCTTTTCCAGAAATTATTACTGTCTGTTGAGGTCCGCGACCTGTTAATTGACTGCATCCATCGCCTCCCTAAACCCCGCACAGCCCCTGGCAGTTCCCCCCGAGATGTTTTGCTACGCCTTCATTTTTTCCATATTAAGGAAGATGTCCTTAGAGCTGCACGGTTGGCAGAAGACACAGAGGTCCTTAATAATCTCCAACTATTCCCAGATCTCTCGATCCATACCATCAACAAACGTAGATCTTTCCAACCTATCACCAAGGCTCTTCGTGATAATGATATCCAATATCGCTGGGGTTTCCCGGTGAAGTTCTTGTTACGGAAAGATGGCTCTACGTTCGTCATTTCGTCTTTGGAGGCCGGTGCCAAGTTGTTATCAGAGTGGAAAATCCCTGTCTCTATTGCATCAGCGTCTCCTAATCCCATTCAGTCGGAATGGACCCAAGTTGGATGAAGATTTCCTGGATTTATACTATCTCATTTGTTATTTTATTGGTTGAACCGTTAATTTTCCCGGACTGGGTTGCTACCTGGTAGCTTATTGTAGCACCATCAATGTTTGACCCTTCCCGGACAAGACATTCCTATTGTTCCTGTTTCTGTTGGTCGCTCCGCTCCAGGACGCTATGCATTGGTCTTCTTCTTAGCCGCAAGTATATATAGGTCTTAGACCTTGATTTATTGATAACTTTGGCCTATGTTATATCACAGGATTTGCGACTATGGTGCTTGTTATTTTATTACATCCTATTTGCTATAGTAACTAAGATGTCAGTTTAACGTATAGGTTTTGAGAAATGTCATATGTTGATATTGTACTGTTTATACTGTTTCTATTTTATTTCTTGTCCTCGGCAGTACAGATTGAAAATAAAACTATCATATATGATATATACTGCCAATATTGTATTTTCTATGTTTTACAATGTTTGTATGTTTTTATATATGAGGTCTCTCGGTGGGTATTGGAACAGTCCACCCCCCACATGTTAACCATTTTGCCGTTTTTTTTTCCCCCCACGGCAACTACTGTGGCCCGATATACTGGGCTGTTGGATTTGATTCTGTTTCACCCTTTTTTTTTTTTTTTCCCTTTTCTTAAAGATATGTTTTTTTTTTCGTTTTTTTTTTCGTTTTTTTTTCTTTTGTTTTTCATAACAGGTATATCCACGGTGCTCACACAACTGTATGAGCATAAATGGTTATAGTTTTTTCCCTAAATGTCAAGGGACTTAACTCCCCACATAAACGTCGATTAGCTCTCTCCATTTTTCATCAACATAGAGCAAATATTGTGGCCTTGCAGGAGACGCATTTCTCTTCTGCTGCGCCCCCCATATTTAAAGACCATAGGTACCTACCTGCTATACCGCTAATGGCCCATCCAAACAGAATGGGGTTGCTATTTTATTTCATGTAAATACCCCATTTCTACTTCAGGGTCCATAGGGGGTCCACAGGGTTGACCTTGGGTATAGCTGGATCTGGATCCACGGGCACCATGCAGTTAAAGCTTTCACTGCTCCCAGGATGCACTTGGGTTCGTCCTCTATACCCCACCCCCGAGCCACAGGCACCTCAGTTTTAGTTGGTGCCCGGCCGGAGTCGGGTCACTCTGTCGCACGCTGCCGCTCCTCCCCACTGGCGACGCCAGTACAGATCTGGAGATCGCGGCGGGACCCCAGAGTCTGTACTAGCCGGGCTCTGGGGACTCCCTGTGACTGCTGCCGGATAGCCGGGGATCAGGTAAGCCACGGGTCGCCGCGTGCGGCGGCCCGTGGATACTTCCTATGCAGTCAGAAGCCTCCGGTCTCTGGAGACAGACCGGAGGCGCTAGCAGCGGCGGCGGGCTCCCCCTCTATAGAGGAATACCCCGCGTGTCTGCTAGACCACCAGGGTGACAGGCTTTAAGCGGGACCGGCAACCCAGGGGTTAAATGCTAGCCAGGGGAGGCAGCCTTCCCTGTCTAGCGGCTCCTCAGCTCAGCGCGCCTTTCAGCACGCAGTTTGGCGTCGCTGAGCTGCTCCTATCTCTCGGCCACTCCTCCTCTGAGGTCTCCGGCGGCAATCTTTACTGGCAGGCATCAGACTCCCAGGCGGTATCAAGTTGGCCGGTCCCCCTGTGTACCGCTCCCCTGCTAAAGGACAGTGTACATAGCGCTATAGCCCTCCCAGACACTGAATCTGGGCGGTTGATTGTAGCGGAAGGTGCAGTGAGTACTAACTTTTCTGCATTGTATGTGACTATTGCTAGTGCTGCCTGTCTGTGACTTATTTCTACTTACTGTCAGCTTATACCTTTCCTTCTCCTACGGCCCGGCAGGTGTGTGGGGGAAGGGCGTTTTTCTGATACCCTCACTTATATAAATCACGTATTTGTGGGGTCAGTCACATACTGTTGTGTGCTACACAGAACCATATCTGGGCTGTTTGTGTTGCATACTGGTGAGTGCGCGGGTGTTAACACCGTAATTCCTCTGGTGATACGTATTTCTTGTGTATTTACTGTATCATGTCTGATGAGGAAACTGAGCACTCCGTGGCTCCTGTGTTTATTTTCCTGCAGACGCTGTGCTGCTGGAATTGATGGGGAGGACTTATCTCAGGATGGTCTGTGCGGGCGGTACCAGCTGGTACCAGGCCCTTCTAAAACCCCTGTGTCACAGGATCCTCCTTGGGCGATGTTTTCGCAGGTGCTGGCATCCATTGCGGACCGGTTATTGGTCCCATCAATGGTCCCTTCTAGGGCGTTGCCCCAGCCCACCATTCCCCGGGTATTCCGCAAATATTGCAGTCTCCCCCCGGGGCCCAGACTGTTGGTCCTTATTCGGGACTGCCTGTGTATGTCCAGTCTCCTCCTGTGACGCAGCAGTCTGTGGTGCCTTTTCAGATTTTTCCTCAGACGGCTCCTCCACCTTGGGTGGATGTTCTCTCCAGCTCTGTACAGAGTCTGGCGGCCTCATCCTTGGCATTTCAGTCGATGTTGCAAAGTGATGTGCCACCAAGGGCGTCCAAACGTCCTGTCGTGAGTTTACTGGCTGCACAGTTGTCGGACTCGGAAGTGTCATCCATGAGGACTCTGACTCTGATGCCATGGGGGAGGAGGTGGAGACTAAGTCCTCCATTAATGTTCAAGCATTAGTTAGGGCGGTGCGGGCTATCCTCCATATAGAGGATGATGCGCCGGCTCCTAGGTCGAAGTTCCCTAATTTTAAAAAAGCTAAGGTAACTTCGAATGTGTTTCCCCTGTCTGATCAATTAACGGATCATATGGCGGCGGCCTGGCAATTACCCAGTAAGAGGTTCCATCCACTGAAGAGGTTGGTGTCAAATTATCCTTTTCCTGAAGCTCATTGCAGGAAATGGGAGACTCCACCGGTGGTGGATTCCCATGTCACCCGCTTGATCAAAAGCGCAACGCTGCCATTGCCGTCTATCTCCTCTTTAAAGGATCCCACGGACAGGAAGGTGGAGACTTGTTTGAAGTCCATTTACTCTCTTTCCGGGGCAGTGGCTTGCCCGTCCATGGCTGTCTCCTGGGTGGCTAAAGCTATTGAGAACTGGGCCAATGCCTTGGAGGATACCTTTACTGACGATGCTCCTGATATCCAGAGACCGTTAGTGGGACAGATGAGGGATGCGGCTTCCTATATTGGGGAAGCGTCTTTAGATGCCAGCCTGCTAACTTCTAGGGTTTCGGCTGCAGCTATGTCTGCTCGGCGGTCCCTGTGGCTGAGGTCCTGGAGGGCTGATGCAGATTATAAAAAGGGTCTGGAGGCCTTGCCTTTTAATGGAGAATTGCTATTTGGTCCAGATTTGGACCAAATAGTTCATACCTTGGCTAAGTCCAAGTCGGCTTTCCTCCCTTCGCCCTCTGTGCCAGCTAAAGTGAGGAGCTCTGCTTTTCGGTCCTTTCGGGTTCAGGGTAAGGCCAAGGGTCAGTCCTTCCCAAGACATTCGGCGACCAAGGCCGCACCCAAGCCCAAGAAGCAGGCATGGAGTGCTCGGCGCCCTTCTTCCAGGCAGGAGGATAATCCTGCTGCCTGATGGGACGGGCCTTTCTCTGGGGGACCCCAGAGTGGGAGGCCAACTTCTCCAATTCGCCCAGTGTTGGCACAATACCACCACGGATGCCTGGGTTCGAGAAGTAGTCTCTCAGGGGTACGCCCTGTCTTTTCGGTTCAGGCCGCCCTACCTGTTTTTCTGCACGAGTCCTCTGGACAAGACCAAAGCTGTCCAGATTCAGGTAGCTATAGAATCCTTGCTACAAGCAGGGGTCATTGTTCCCGTTCCGCAGTCTCAGCGCGGGACGGGGTACTATTCTACTGTTTCTGGTGCAGAAACCCAATGGTTCTCATCGTCCTATCCTAAATTTGAAGTCTCTGAACACATACCTCAGAGTTCCCAAGTTCAGGATGGAAATGTTACGTTCCATCATTCTGGCGATGGAACCCGGTGATTACATGGTCTCCCTCGATATCCAGGACGCCTATCTCCATGTGCCCATAGCACCGGCACATCAGCGGTATCTGAGGTTTGCTATCCTGAACCATCACTACCAGTTTCGGGCATTGCCTTTCCACGGCTCCGAGGGTGTTCACCAAGGTGATGGCAGTTATGGCTGCCCACCTTCGGGGTCAGGGTATATGGCTGCTGCCGTACCCGGACGATCTTCTGCTGCTGGCAAGCTCCCCGGAGGTGCTTCTTCGACATCTCCACCTGACCATTGCTTGTCTTCAAGCACACGGGTGGTTGATAAATTGGAAGAAGTCATCTCTGATCCCATCACAACGGATGGTCCATCTGGGAGCACTTCTGGATTCTTGTCAACAAAGGATTTTCTTAACTCTGGAAAAGGTGTCTTCCCTACAACTGAGGATACACAGTTGCCTGAGCAGTGGCAGGGTGTCGGTCCATTCGACAATGAGAGTCCTGGGGTCCATGGTGTCGGCATTCGACATGGTGGAGTTTGCCCACTTCCATTCCAGGCCCCTGCAGGGGCAGATTCTTTCGGAGTGGAACGGGTTATCTCGCCGGATCCATTCTCAGATGCTGGTCTTGTCCCCGGAAGTGCGCCGGTCTCTGGCGTGGTGGCTTCAGTCAGCTCATCTCATCCAGGGTCGGCCCTTTTGGATCCCGGACTGGGTTCTGCTTACGATAGATGCCAGTCTCCGGGGTTGGGGGGCAGTGACCGGCTCGTTGTCTCTTCAGGGCCGTTGGTCAGCGGAGGAAGCCGTCCTTCCCATAAACGTTCTAGAGCTGCGGGTAGTGTACCGTGCTCTACTGTCGTCAGGCACCATTCTTCACGGAAGAGCAGTTCAGGTGCAATCGGACAACGCTACCACAGTGGCGTACATAAATCACCAGGGAGGGACTCGCAGTCGATCTGCGATGTCGGAGGTGTCTCAGATCCTGGCTTGGGTGGAGTGCCACCTTCCAGCAATCTCTGCAGTCTTCATCCCGGGAGTCCTCAATTGGGAGGTGGACTTCCTCAGCCGTCACGACGTGCATCCCTGGGAATGGTCACTTCACCCAGAGGTGTTTCAACTTCTCGTGGACAAGTGGGGACTGCCGGAGTTGGACCTGATGGCCTCCCGTCACAACTGTAAGTTGCCTGTGTACGGCTCAAAGACAAGAGAAGCAGGCGCAAGCCTAGTGGACGCCCTGTCAGTGAAATGGACGTTTCACCTAGCGTACCTGTTCCCTCTGATCTCCCTGCTACCTTGGGTACTCAGAAAAATCAAACAGGACGGGGGCACGTTTCTGCTGGTGACTCCAGCGTGGCCCAGACGTCCTTGGTACTCCGATCTCAGGAGGTTGTCCGTAGACGCTCCGTTCCTTCTGTCTCAGTGTCGGGACCTGCTGTCTCAGGGGTCCTGCCTTTACCCGGATCTGGGTCAGCTGTCTTTGACGGCGTTGCTCTTGAGACAGCCGTCTTAAGGTCCTGGGGTTTTTCTAACTGTCATCAGTACCATGCTGAGGGCGCGTAAGCCTGCCTCTGCACGGATTTACCACAGAGTGTGGCACACTTATTTTCAGTGGTGTGAGTCCAGAAACTTTGATCCTCCCAGGTGTTCAGGGTTTCTAGGATTTTGGCATTTCTGCAGTCAGGTCTTGACCTGGGCTTGCTTCTTGCTTCCCTGAAGGTTCATGTGTCGGCTCTGTCTGTATGGTTCCAACGTCGGATCGCTACACTGCCTGATGTTCACACCTTTTTCCAAGGTGTTCTTAGAATTCAACCTCCCTTTGTACCTCCAGTGGCTCCATGGGACTTGGCGGTGGTTCTTCGGGTCCTGCAGGGACCTCCCTTTGAGCCTCTTGAGTCCGTTGACCTCAAGTGGTTAACACTGAAAACTGTGTTTCTCCTGGCAATTGCTTCGGCCAGGAGGGTATCCGAGTTGGGGGCACTTTCCTGTAGTCCCCCCTTCCTAATTTTTCACCAGGACAGGGAAGTGCTTCGTACTCGTCCTGAGTTTTTGCCTAAAGTAATCTCTAAGTTCCACATCAATCAGGAACTTGTGGTACCAGCTTTTCAATCTCCTGATTTTACAGCTGGTATTGATACCGTTTGAACAGCATCGGTATTAGAGAGATTTGATTGCACAGACCAGATTGCCCATACCTCCCATTTCAATATAAAATAACTGTCACACAGAAACAGTTTGCGGTTCCAACACACACAAAGGTACTATATTGTAAAAAGGGTATAATCAGCCTTAATCTATACAATGCAGCTATATACAGGATAAAGACAAAGATACAATTACCAACACTTCGCCATGCGGTCTGGATCCTAGACTAACAGCTGTCCATCAGGATTGCTGTGTGTTTCTTTAGAGTCAGGTAGAGAGGAAAGGGGGTTGGGATCCAGACTGCATAGGAATTTATAGTTGTACAATTTCCTTTGAACATAAGCTGAATACTCAGAGGGGTTCCCTATTGGCCCTTTATTACTGAGTCACAATGGTTGTTGCTATTCATTGGTTAGTAGATGGTTGACGTCACTGGAGGTTGAACTGTGTTAGAAAATCCCTTTGTCCTAACATTTGGCATGCAACTCTACAGGGGATGTGTACAGTGATTTTTACAGTATAGAGTATAATTCTTGGCAGGTCTTCATAACTCGATAGTGATCCCTTCCATATTCATTCTGTTGGTTTCATATTCCTGTTGAGACAGAGGGAAATCGGTAGATACTACTCATGACCCATTTATCTTATTCCTAATCCCAGGTATCATATAACTGCTATTTAACATGTAACATTCACTGTATACCTTTAAAACACATAGCATTGTGCGTATCTCAGTCAGTTTAGGGTTAAATGGGATATAAGTTTATTGTAAGGAAAGGCTGCTGTCCATCGGGATAAGGTTTCCGACAATAATACTTAAAAGCTGGCTATGCGATTGAAACGCAAAACAGTATTTAAACAGTATTGCTGTACTAACTTTGTTATGTGTTTATGTAATGTAAAAATGGCGCTTAACCGTTGTGAGCACAGAAGCATGGCTAGCCATTCACAATATGGCGAGTTGCGGGGGCATGGGATGCGTGTGCATGTATAGCGAGCATGTGCAATTGCGCGTGCGCAAGTGCGTGCGCGAATGCGGCGGGAGCGTGTGTTCGCATAAAAATGGCCGTGGACGATCAAATAGTCCAATGGATGTCGTGTTGCGATTCGTGCGCAATTAAGCAATCGCAACCAATTTATACGGTTTAGACAGTCCACCCTTTGATAGCAATTATACGCTATCACCATACGCAAGCAACAATTAATAATTGGTTATCTGATTAGCCATACTATAAGACATTAGTTAATGTTATGGGATGGCATGAGTTGTTAATTTACCCATCAATGAAGCGCTCTTGGGGGAAGGGACATAAAACTAGCCTTATGTGCACACCACAGGCCAGACTGAAGAGGTCGTGACCATATGTTAGATGTGGGAATGCACCTAACCCATAAGGATAATTTTGAATTGTGTAGAGACTTCATTTTAAGATGTTTTGAAATAGCATTAATAACACTTTTATACACTGCTAAACAAATCCAAATCACATCATTACAAGGTACTTGTTCTTATGGGACTTCTACTATCATTCGGATCTTATTTCATGTGGACACTATATTTTAAAGTATTGTTCAATGTTCTTAACGATATGACTCCATGTGGTCTTTTGAATCGTTGAATAATGCGCCCCTGGGGACATAAAGTAGCCCCTCGTAAGCATACCACGTGGACTCTAAGTCAAGGACCAATGGGGAGCTAGTGTGGGAAAGCACCACTCCATGGAGAGGACAACCTTGGAAGAAAGGGGAGATGAAGACAACATTTAAACTAGGGTGTTCTAAAGAAACATTGACAATACTTTATTATACATGGCAATATGCAAGCAAACATTAGATCGTACTCTCTAATTCAGGGTTATAATGTAGAGTATTAGTACCATTAGTATTCACAGCATCATGGGTAACTACCATCATTATTTCATTTTCCTGGTTTCCATTGGAACAACCTTTTGCACACTTCATAGCCGCTGAAACACATCTGATACATATGCCAATTATTAGGATGACCACCAACACTAGGATCAGGAGTTTCCCTATACTTGCAATCAGTCATTGGACCCACTCTCCTAGACCCGAGAACCATTTCATAGGGTTCAACCAGGAGAACCACTCTTTGACCTGTTCCTCCACTTCAGTGATTGAAGCATTATGGTTCTTCCGAAATTCCCATTTCAATTGCAGAATTTCATCCATTTTCCGGTCTATCACCTCCTTGGGGTCACTAGTGCTATTGGTGATATAAGTACATCATTTAACACCAAACTGGGTGGCTAGGGTTACGCAATACCCTCCAGTGACAGCAGTTAAATAATTCAACACTAAACGATGTTGGACCAGCTCTTTCTTGTACGCTTGCAACTCCTTACCAGTGTACCTAAAGGTGTCATCATATAGCTCGGTGATATTATCTATTAATTTTGCGAGATCTTGAATATACCTAAAATTTAGAGATCCCCAAGCAATCCTGGTGGGATCAAGTGCAACTAAAATCTGGAAGCCAGTCGTCTCACTTATCATTGAGTGGCTTTATGCACATCACCAGGAATCATGTTTCTCTTATTTCTGTGTTCATAATGCGTATGATGGTATGGAGAAGGTATGTTCCTATGGACATCAATCATTTCATTATGTGCAAGAGTCATGACTTCAGGGAGTACCTTTCCCAAATAGCATAGTCCACTGGAACTTGGAGAGAGCCATTTATACGATTTTCTACCACAAATATAATATACATCATCTGGGAGGATGAATGGGATGGAATGTTTCATGATACCGGTACACATCTTTTCTATGAATGATCCCATCCCTATCTCCTCCATTTGGCTAATACAAGTATCAGGTTGTATGATCTTCGCACACTACTCCGCGTATACCTGTACCTATAGAATTTCCCACTTGTAACAATGTTGTATAAAAGTGCTGAGTCTATAGATACATTATCTGCTCTCAGTGAGAAGGTCATTGTCTGATTAATTCCTGTGACTTCCCAATTCCCAGGTTTGTTGGGATTGGTGAAGTTGAAACATAACAGGGATTTATCTACTTGATATTGGTGGAGCTTCAAATTAGGGGAATCGGATATGTAAAATTTTCTGTCCACCGGTTTGCCTCCCTGTAAGTCAATGACTTCAGAGACCTTTAAGGGGAATGGGACTAACCCTACATTATGCTGTCCTTGAGGAACCTGGGAGCATACCCAACATTCGGTTTGGTTCAAAACCTTGCCTACTAGGGAATGGTAGTCCTCTAACGGATGCTCGCCCAAGTATAAATTACTCCTGGGTCTGACATCGTAGGATGCATTTATCATTGACTACAGGCCCACAATTTGCGCATATACAATACTCTTCAGACAATAAACCTTCACACTGCCTCTGAGATTCCAAGAGAGCAGATCTTTTAACCATTACAGTGCTAATATTGGTCAGGTACTAGCCTTGTTTTTGCAGCTCTTTCTCTCCCAGCTCCTCTCCACCGACACCACTACCGATCTCTCTCTCCATCCTCCGACCACCAGCACAGAACCAGGACATCCCGAAACACAACCGTATGATATGAACTCTGGGAGGATACACAAAAGCAGTTACAACCTGAAACCCCATCACCATACCAGGTCTTACCAGCCTTGTTCAAGTGCTACTAATACTATTAGTAGCTTTCACGGAACAGGCTTGCAATCGACAGGTCCAGTTTCTCTGTCTCTCCCCTGGTCTGGTTCTCCTCAGGATTTTTGACTTTTCCGACAATGGCTGGAATGGACCCAGGTGTCTCTCTCAACTACTTTCACGGATGTTGTACTTGTCAGTAGCACTTGGTATGATCCTTCCCAACGGTCAGTCAAACAACCTGAACGTAAAAAGTTTTGGATCATAACATACTCTCCAGGTTCAACATCATGACAGTTCATTTCAGGCATATCAGGTGATAACAGTTTTAGTTTCTGCTGCTGCTGTTGGAGCTGCTTACTCATCCCTATAAGGTACCTCACAGTAACCTCGTTGTTACTTTTCAAATCTTCCTGAGGACTTATAATTAAATGAGGTTGCCTCCCGAACAGTATTTCGAATGGGGAAAGATTAAGAGGGGATCTAGGGGTGGTCCTGATGCTATGGAGCACAAGAGGCAGAGCTTCTGGCCATCCCAAACCAGTTTCAGCCATGATTTTACTCAGCGTGTTTTTAATAGTACCATTTACCCTCTCCACCTTGCCACTGGCCTGCGGTCGATATGGGGTGTGAAGCTTACTATTAATACCCATCAACTTACACATACATTGAAAAACATCTCCGGTAAAATGGGTACCCCTATCACTCAATTACTCTAGGGATACCATACCTACATACAAACTCCTGAACTATTTTCTTTGCCATGAATGCAGCAGTGTTGGTAGCAGCTGGGTATGCCTCTACCCAATTAGAGAATACATCTATGCAAACCAAAACATACTTCAAGTTCCTGCAGGGTGGTAACTGGATGAAGTCAATTTGTATGACCTGGAAAGGGCCGTCTGCTGGAGGGATGTGAGATGGTTCGGTGGGTACAGTTTTTCCTATATTCTTCCTTAAGCAGGTCAAACAGGACATTGCCCTCTTCTCTGCTTGGGAAGAAAAGCCAGGTGCATACCAATCTGCCTTCACTAACTTACACATACCCT
Organism: Taudactylus pleione; assembly: GCA_031769625.1. Lineage (NCBI taxonomy): Eukaryota > Metazoa > Chordata > Amphibia > Anura > Myobatrachidae > Taudactylus > Taudactylus pleione. The sequence continues at coordinate 14,170,598 of JAUIMM010000009.1, read as the reverse complement.
GCTTACCCAGATGGGTCAGACCATGTGCTGCTTCTGCTAATCTTGGGTAGTATGCCTTAGGAGCTACTGGCTTCCCTTGTCCATTTCTCCAGAGCCCAGAGGACTCTTGCTCACATCTCTTGGATCTCCAGCTTGCCTTTTCCTGATGGGTACACACACCTTGCATTTCAACCAGTTTCTGCATGTCAACCGTTTCAAATACCAACACTTTATCCATTTGATTAAGTTTTAAACCTGCTGCCCATTTGGCAGCTTCATCAGCCCTGTTGTTACCAAATGATACTGGATCTTCTTCGCAGGTGTGGGCTTTACACTTAATGACAGCTACTGTCTTGGGTAGCTGTATTGCCGTCAACAGTCATTTTATGTGATGTGCATGTGCAACTGGTGTGCCTGCTGCTGTTAGAAAATTTCTTAGACGCCATAGGGCCCCAAAATCGTGCACCACCCCAAAAGCGTACCTGGAGTCTGTGTAAATATTGCCCGTTTTTCCTTCGGCCAACTCACACGCTCTCCTTAGTGCCACGAGTTCCGCCACCTGCGCTGAATGGGGTGGACCGAGTGGTTCGACCGCTATAACGTCCTTGTCATCAACCACAGCATAACCTGTACATAACTCACCTGTATCAGTCTGTCTATGGCAACTCGCATCCGTGTAAAACGTTAAGTCTGCATTTTCTAACGGTGTGTCATGAATGTCAGGCCTAGCTGTAAAATTTTGATTTAAATACTCCATACAGTCATGCCTATTAATTCCTGTACCAAACTCACCTTCTACCACTGGTAAATATGTAGCAGGGTTTAAAGTATTACACCTCTTTATAGTAATGTTGGTCGGTGCAATTAACGCTAGTTCCCATTTAGTGAACCTAGCGGAGGAAACGTGTCTGGTCTGGGCCGAATTTAACAGGGCAGAAACAGCATGTGGTGTATGTACAGTCATGTCATGGCCTAACACTACATCCTCACCCTTTTCCACTAAGAGTGCGGTTGCAGCTACACGTTGGGAGTGCTCTTGCCACAGCGTCCGACTGGGCACTGTAGTATGCTACTGGTCTATTGGCATCACCATGTTTTTGTGTGAGAACTCCTGCCGCACAACCAGCAGCCTCCGTACAAAATAAATCAAAGCGTTTCCCATAGTCTGGAATCCCCAATGCAGGTGCTCTTATCAGACTGTCCTTAAGATTAAAGGAAGGCTTGCTCAGACTCTTCAGAGTGCAAGACACGGTCTGGTTTTGTGGAAGATACTAACTCCTTCAGTGGTAAAGCCAGAATGGAAAAACCGGTATCCATGACCTGCAATACCCACACATGCCCAAGTAGGTACGGATCTGGTGCTGGTTCTGCGGTAGTGTCATGGTCTGTATGGCGTGGATTCTGTCCGCTGTCAGATGTCGGAGGACAGTGTCCCAAGTATTTAACCCTGGTCTGGCACGGCTGTAACTTGTCCTTAGCAACCTTATGCCCTGTGTGCGAGAGGTGAAGCAACAAAAGTTTAGTATCATTTAAACATGACATATACGAATCAGAGCATAACAACAAATCGTCTACATATTGGATTAGTACCGATCCATTGGCAGGTTGAAAAGACTGTAAACAATCATGTAAGGCCTGGGAGAAGATACTGAGGCTGTCAATGAAGCCCTGGGGTAGTCGTGTCCATGTGTACTGTACGCCTTTGTATGTAAAGGCAAATAGGTATTGACAATAAGGATGAAGGGGGACGGAGAAGAAAGCGGAGCATAAATCTATTACCGTGAAATGGGTTGCGGTTGATGGGATTTGCATAAGGATGACAGCTGGGTTAGGCACTACGGGAAATTGTCTTTCTACCACCTTATTAACCCCTCTAAGGTCCTGTACCAGCCTGTACCCCCTCCCACCACTCTTTTTCACAGGGAAGATGGGACTGTTGGCTACACTGGCTGTACGGACTAAAATTCCCTGCAGTAGTAAACGCTCAATTATGGGGTGAACCCCTTACTCCACTTCTGGCTTTAAGGGGTATTGGGGAATTTTAGGAGCGTGTCTACCGTTTTTCAGGTTTACCATGACTGGAGCTACATTTGCCATTAACCCAGTGTCCTGTCCATCCTTAGTCCAAAGGAAACTAGGTATTTGTTCTAACATTTCATCTACCTGAGCTGAACCCTTGTCTGATGTTATGGTGTGCAGCATTAACCTTTGGGGAGTGTCTAGCACATCCCTTACCTCGTGTGCAAACCTTCCTGGGACATCCATAAATATCCCGTCAGGGGTACAATAGATAATACATCCCATTTTGCACAATAAATCTCTTCCCAGGAGATTAGTAGGGGCTGTTGCTGCCAGGAGGAAAGAATGCCTGGCATGCAAAGGCCCAATGGTAACCTCCGTGGGTTTGGTTAAAGGGTAATGCTGTACGCTACCTGTTACACCCATTGCTGGTACTGTCTGGTTTGTTATCTGTAGATTTTCAAGAGATTTTAAAACAGACCTAGTCGCCCCTGTGTCTACTAGGAAGGAACGTTCAGTACCAGCTACATTAACCTTTATTACCGGCTCTTCCCTAGTACCTCCCATTATCCTGACTGCCTGCAGACTACAGGTATGACCTAACCCCTATAGTTGGCTATCTTCCCCCAGCAAGGCATTTGCAGCAACTATGTGGGCAGGATTTATCTGGTAGTTCTTATGGTTACGAGATGCATCAATATGTTGCTGCATGTGGGGTTCCTGAATTATGACTCTACAGTCCTTCCTAAAGTGTCCTACTTTAAAACATTTACAGTTAAAACATTTCTTAGCTGATCTGTTGGGGAAATTTCGTTGAAGTCCGGGAGGAGGGGATTTTGAGTGTAGGTATGATGGTTTTGGGTGTGTGTGAAGAGTGTGTTGTGATCTGGTGTGGTATGTGTGAGGGAATTGTATGGGTTGGGCCTGCGCAGGATGGTAGGTGTTTAAGACTTGTAACTGTGCAGGTGGATATGTGTCTGTTGGCTGTAAGTGCATATCTTCTAGACCTCGAATGCTAACAGCCATCAATTTCTCGCTCTGAGCTTCACGTTTCCTGGTGATATTCTTGTCATGGTCTATTGCAGTTTCCCTGAGCGCGTCAACTGTTATCCCTCTCCAACCAGGGTGTGAGGTCTGAACTCTGTCTTTCAAACTGTCTTTTAGACCGTCCATTAGAACAGTGATGACCATTCCCCGGTAGTGCGTGCTATCCTTAATGTTTTCGATCCCAGTGTACTGAGTGATCGTCTGCAGCCCACGATTAAAGTAATCTTCTGCAGGATCACTTTCTGCATCATAGACATTTTCCAAATATTCACTCAGGACCGGGTACAACTTACTTGGTTCAGTTACAACATTTTTATTGTTTTTGTTATGTGGTAATGTATCATCACCGCCCACCACATAAGGTGGCGGGGGTGCGCAAGCGCGATTCGCAATACCTTTGGCAACGCCACTGTGCCACAAGTTTGCATTTCCCTGTGATGCGTACGCTACGCTGTGTAGCGTTGCGTGTGCATCACCCCCAGGCATGCACATGGCTCCACGCGGTGCCCCATGCATGCCATTAACCCATGTGCGACTGTCATTCAGCCAGAGTTTCAAAGAATCATCATACTCCACTCTTTTCGTTAGGGATTTCACTCTACATATGTGATCCCTAAGGTTATTTAAAATCTCCATATTAAAGCTTACAATTTTTGGGAAAGGTTTCTCACTCTTACCCATCATCTTAACCCACACAGTACAGTGTGTCGTTGCGTACGCACCATATTTAGTGTACATTATATGAAGAGCCGACCCGGTCGGACCTTGCATACACAGCGCATCGTCTACCATCCCTGTTGACTGTTTTGCGCCCATTTTGCGAAAAAAAACAACAATGATGAGACCGGTGGAAGAATTAACCGATAGGCTGCCTCCACACACCTATTCTACAGTCAGCTAATATCTAAAAATAGGGAACACAGCAATACTTACTAAGGCAAGCACAGTACCACCTATAATAGGGAACACAGGAGTTATCTAGCTATAAATAAAACCACAGTAACCACCTATTGTCCTTTTGTCCCCGCAACCAGCCTCAGTCAGAGATGCCACACTCGTATGGTCCGGTCGCAACACTCAAAGGCCCTAACTGACCGATGAATATTACAACTACACTGGAAGCTATATTTTATCGTTAACTCTCTTTAACGATAGGAAACCAGGAGGATCCCCTCTGCCAGTATACCTGTTATGTATACCCTATATTTATTACCTAAAATAGGGACCACGAAGGCACAACCTATTTCACAATCTCAATCATACACCTTACACACTTCTATATTGTGGCCAAATAACAAAAATTAAAAAAAATACCTTTCTTTTGATTAATAGCCTTTTGGAGATTACAGCCCTATCAATATGACGTATTTCAGTCTTGATGATTTATTTGAATTTTAACAGAAATGCTAGTCACATGCTTCACTTGCTATTGTGCGTTCGGTTACAAACAATTAGATGTAATCACTACACGTGGCAGGAAGTGGCCGTACATCCGGTCGCATGCACTATGCTGCGACTGTTTGCACGTGGTGTACACTAAAACCTTTGTGGCGTTATTGTGTGATCGGTTGCGCATGCAATGCGCGGCCGTTCTACAACAACGTGGGCAAGCACAAATCTCTCTCCACTATCCCAGATTCTAATCAGCCCTCTCTGAATTTGCAAACTGCGAGTCTCCGTCTCTGAACAAAAATAGGAACGCAGGAAAAAAGTCTGCGGGCGCCTTTCCACTCTTTTGTTCCAAGACGAGGGGAGCAGTTCAAAAACACAGCGATGGGTGATATCTAACTCGATGAGCCCCCATTTATTGATACCGTTTGAACAGCATCGGTATTAGAGAGATTTGATTGCACAGACCAGATTGCCCATACCTCCCATTTCAATATAAAATAACTTTGTCACACAGAAACAGTTTGCGGTTCCAACACACACAAAGGTACTATATTGTAAAAAGGGTATAATCAGCCTTAATCTATACAATGCAGCTATATACAGGATAAAGACAAAGATACAATTACCAACACTTCGCCATGCGGTCTGGATTCTAGACTAACAGCTGTCCATCAGGATTGCTGTGTGTTTCTTTAGAGTCAGGCAGAGAGGAAAGGGGGTTGGGATCCAGACTGCATAGGAATTTATAGTTGTACAATTTCCTTTGAACATAAGCTGAATACTCAGAGGGGTTCCCTATTGGCCCTTTATTACTGAGTCACAATGGTTGTTGCTATTCATTGGTTAGTAGATGGTTGACGTCACTGGAGGTTGAACTGTGTTAGAAAATCCCTTCGTCCTAACATTTGGCATGCAACTCTACAGGGGATGTGTACAGTGATTTTTACAGTATAGAGTATAATTCTTGGCAGGTCTTCATAACTCGATAGTGATCCCTTCCATATTCATTCTGTTGGTTTCATATTCCTGTTGAGACAGAGGGAAATCGGTAGATACTACTCATGACCCATTTATCTTATTCCTAATCCCAGATATCATATAACTGCTATTTAACATGTAACATTCACTGTATACCTTTAAAACACATAGCATTGTGCGTATCTCAGTCAGTTTAGGGTTAAATGGGATATAAGTTTATTGTAAGGAAAGGCTGCTGTCCATCGGGGTAAGGTTTCCGACAATAATACTTAAAAGCTGGCTATGCGATTGAAACGCAAAACAGTATTTAAACAGTATTGCTGTACTAACTTTATGTGTTTATGTAATGTAAAAATGGCGCTTAACCGTTGTGAGCACAGAAGCATGGCTCGCCATTCACAATATGGCGAGTTGCGGGGGCATGGGATGCGTGTGTATGTATAGCGAGCATGTGCAATTGCGCGTGCGCAAGTGTGTGCGCGAATGCGGCGGGAGCGTGTGTTCGCATAAAAATGCCCGTGGACGATCAAATCGTCCAATGGATGTCGTGTTGCGATTCGTGCGCAATTAAGCGATCGCAACCAATTTATACGGTTTCGACACTGGTGAGGCTTCGTTGGACGTTGTCCGTGCTCTCAGAATTTATGTTGATCGGACGGCTTCTGTACGATAGTCCGATTCCTTGTTTGTCCTCTTTTGTTTTCATAAGAGGGGTTGGCCTGCCAACAATCAAACGTTAGCCCGTTGGCTTTGTTCTGTTATTAGGGAGGTTTATATACAGGAACGTTTACCTGTTCCAGCCTCTGTTAAGGCTCATTCCACTTGGTCTGTGGGTTCTTCTTGGGCTGCTAGACGTGGTGCCTCTGCTGTTCAGCTCTGCAAGGCAGCCACTTGGTCTTCAATTCAGACATTTTTAAGGTTTTATGCGTTCGACACCTTTGCCTCTCAGGATGCATCCTTCGGGCGCAGGATTCTCCTTTCTGCTCAGGAGCGTCCCCGCCCTTAGTTGAACTGCTTTGGGACATCCCCAAGGTCAACCCTGTGGACCCCCTATGGACCCTGAAGTAGAAAACAAGAGATATGGTAAGAACTTACCTTTGTTATCTCTGTTTCTACGAAGTCCACAGGGTGCCCGCCCTGACGCACCTGGCTTGAAATGGGCTGTGTGGCTGGTCACCGGTTTTCCGTCTCACATTTCTGTGAATATGGTTTCTTGTGTGTTCCAGTCTTCCTTCTCTCTGTTTAGTCTCCTCCTCCGGCCTTGGCTGCTTACCAACTGAGGTGCCTGTGGCTCGGGGGCGGGGTATAGAGGAGGACGGACCCACGTGCATCCTGGGAGCAGTGAAAGCTTTAACTGCGTGGTGCCCGTGGATCCAGATCCAGCTATACCCAAGGTCAACCCTGTGGATCCTATGGACTTCGTAGAAACAGAGATAACTAAGGTAAGTTCTTACCATATCTCTTGTTTTGTACTACATAGGAAAATTGAAGATAAAAATGGGCGTTTCCTTATCCTTACTGGCATTGTTGAGGAAGTTCCAGTTACCCTAGTCTCTATATATGCTCCCAATTCTCGCCAGGTCCCTTTCCTGAGAGAAAGTTTTGAAGAAATTGCTAAGGTCCGTCAAGGCGCCCTAATACTGATGGGTGACTTTAACCTAGTCCTTGACCCCAAACTTGATCGCTCTTCCTCGCATGGACACTCTTCTCCCCCCCGTGATGTGGGCCCCTCACTTGCTTTTAAGAAACTGTTAGCTGAGTTTGACTTGTATGACGCCTGGCGCACCCTTTCCCCAGATGAGAGAGATTATACTTTCTTCTCTTCTGTCCATGATTGCTACTCCAGAATAGATCTTATTCTTCTGGATAAAAGGATCCTCCAGTCTACTAAGAAAATTAAAATTCTCCCCATCACTTGGTCCGATCATGCTCCCCTCCTATGGTCCTGGAGTACTGATAAACATTTTTCCCCTACACGCCCATGGCGTTTTCCTGACTACCATCTCCATGATCCTGAGATTCTAAAGGCTCTTACAGATTCTCTTACGCTATATACTCAGACCAACTCGCCTTCGGACACTTCAGTTTTTACATATTGGTGTGCCCTGAAGGCGGTACTTCGCGGCACCTCTATCCAAAAAGGTGCTCAAGTTAAAGCTCGCTCCCGTAATTCACAAATCGATTTGGAGTCTTCCCTTCGATCCTTGGAATCTCAGAATCAGGCCCACCCTACTTGGTTGTTACGTAAACAACTGCAAGAGGCCAACAGCTGCTCCAGAACTGTTTATGCCACACATGCACACAGCCCTTACTCGATTACATCACAAGTTCTATACTGCCGGGAATAAAGCTTCTCGCCTTTCAGCTCGTAAACTCCGCGGTCACCAAGCCAGAAATAGGGTTAAGTGTCTTCTCTCCCCCTCCGGTTCCAAATGCCTTAATCCCCTCGACATTGCCAATCTGTTCTCAAAATACTATGCAAAATTGTATAACCTGTCTGAAGATCCCTCAACCCACAACCCCTATTATTCTTTTCTAGATAGTTTGTCTCTTCCTACCTTAGATGCAGGTAGCCTGGTGTCCTTAAACGCCCCTTGGTCACTGGATGAGATACAGTCTGTAATTAGGCAACTCCCTAAGGGTAAGGCCCCGGGCCAAGATGGCTTTATTAACTCTTTTTACTCTGAAATCAGAGGCGTCCTTTCCCCACACCTTTTACAGCTATATCTAGAGGCTTCTAAAACTGGCTTCTTTCCAGCCGAAATGCTTGAGTCACAAATTGTGACTATCCCGAAGCCGGGCAAGGACCCCTCTGACTGTAAAAACTACAGACCTATAGCACTTCTTAACACGGACATTAAAATCTATGCTAAATTAATAGCTAATCGTCTGAACCCACTACTTCCTCAGTTAATACACCCTGACCAGGTGGGCTTCGTTACTGGACGTCAGGCTCCCGACAATACACGTATGGTTCTGGACCTAGTGGAATGGGCCTCACATACTAAACGACCACTTCTCCTCTTATCACTAGATGCTGAAAAAGCATTCGACAGACTCCATTGGGACTATATGCGCCAGGTGTTATACAGGTTTGGACTCCAAGGCGATAGCCTTAGCTCCATCAATGCTCTTTACACTGGCCCCTCAGCCCGGATTTTTAGCAACGGCTTCCTTTCCTCCTCCAGATATCTAACTGCACTAGACAGGGATGCCCTCTCTCCCCACTAATCTTTGTATTGGCTATAGAACCCCTCGCCCAAATGATTCGCTCATCCACTGATTTCCCTGGTTTCTCAGTAGGTAACACTTCTCATAAATTGTGTCTCTTTGATGTTTTATTGTTTGTGACTGACCCGGCGACTTCGTTGATTCCCCTCCACAATATTTTAAACAACTATAGTGCTGCTTCCTATTATTGAATACAACTAAAACGGAAGCTCTACCTATCAACATTCCCCCTACAATCCTTCAAACCCTGAAAGGACGTTTTCCTTTTTCTTGGAAGGACTCTTCCCTATCCTACCTAGGCATTTCTATCCCCTCCTCTATTAGTAATGTTCACATTGTTAATTACGCCCCTCTGCTGATACAGTTGACAACTTTAACCACTGCTTGGATGAATCATGAGGTCTCCTTGTTAGGCCGTCTAGCAGCATTCAAGATGATGTTACTGCCCAAACTGATGTACCTGTTCCGTGCTATACCATACGCAATACCCCGTAAAATGTTACAACAAATGCGGAAACCGATGACGTCTTATGTATGGAAACACAAAGCTCCTAGAATAGCTTATAACCATATGATACGCTCTAGACAACAAGGAGGCCTCAATCTCCCTGACCTACCTAGGTACCATGAAGCTGCCCTCCTTTCTCAGCTGTGTGATTGGTTTCCCCCCCCCCACACTAAGCCCTGGGTGGACCTAGAACGTGCCCTTTTTCAAGAATTCCCTTTATCGGACCTCCTATTGTTACCTAAACAACTACGCCCACAATCCCCATTACTTCCCAAGTCTGCCCTTGATACCCTAAAGATATGGGATGTTAGGCTCCCAACTAATTTTAATTTCACTCTCCCTTCTAGGACCATATCCCTCCAAGCATTAGATAATTTGTTTCCCAATCTCCATATGTTTTACTGGATGCAATTAGGTATTCAGGGCCTGATTCAGACCCGCTCGCAAGCGGGTCGATGTTGGCCCAGTGCGCATGCGCGAGACCCGGATAGCGACGGGCAAGCTGTCGCTCCGGGTCTCGTACCAAAGGGGGCGTGCTGTCGATGGTGAATGACAGCACGCCCCCTTTGGTGGGCGTGCCGAGGGTGTGGCTGCCCAGACGGAGGCGTTCCCATGGGAACACCTACCGTCTGGGGCCGGCCCCACTGACATCACAAGTGATGTCAGTGGGAGTGCTCTCGGCTCTGATAGAGCCGAAAGCACTCCAGGGCTTGCGGCAACGAGACCCTACCACAAGGGTCTCGTCGCAAGCCCGATGGTTGTGATGGTCTTGACCATCGCGACCATCTTCCTGGCCACTCGCTATAGCTGTTGGTGGTCACCCACAATTATACGAGCGGCCAGGAGGCCGCTCTAAAAATTAAGAAGGACAGCCCTGATTCAGAGCGAGCGCTCTGTCAGAGCGTCCGGCTCTGAATCAGGGCCTCAGTCCCTAGCAGATTTTCTTTCCCCGTCCTCTATTTTACCGTTTTCTGATTTATGTAGCAAATTTGAATTGAGCCCATCAGCTTGGTTTTATTATCTTCAACTCCATCACTGGATAGCTCAATTTAATACCGGCACCTCCATGCTCCAAACACCACCAGACCAAATTCTAAATAGACTATCTAGATCCTCTTCCCGTGGGGCCATCTCATTTTGGTACTTACTGTTGTTTCCTGCTGACCAGACGACCAAATCTTTTGTTCAGCTTCGATGGGAGGCTGATCTTCAATGTTCCTTTACCCTTAAACAGTGGGAATCTATCCATTTAGCCTCTTTTTCCCTATCTAAATGCACTAATCACGCTGAAATGCATATTAAACTCCTAAACAGACTATATTTGACACCTACTAAACTACATGGCATATGGCCTACGGTTTCTAAATTTTGCTGGCGTTTATGCCACTCTGAAGGTACGATATTTCATACTTTTTGGGACTGCCCCTCTTTACGCCCTTTTTGGACAGAAGTATTTTCCCTTATACAGGAACTTTTAGGTCTCACATTGCCTCCAGATCCCTCTCTAGCCCTTTTACATTGGTACGCTCTCACTATTCCCAAACCTGCTCGTTATGTTCTTGGTCATATTTTAATATCTGCTAGGGCTACAATAGCCCAACATTGGAGGTCCCCCCCCCCCCCATTTGCCAAAGTTGTTACAAAAAGACTAGGGATGCTAGTTACTCGAAGGCTCTGTCTTCACCTATTGTAAAGTGGTACCCATGGCATATCTATGTCACTGATGGTAGAGGTGCCCCTTCTGCGAGAATTAGCCCTCTGGACCCGTCTTCCCCTTGCAATCTAAATGAACCTCCCTTGGGAGATTCAGATGTTTAGTCTGTCTATTTGCTATATTTTGTATTGTAATAATTGTTTGATATTTATGGATGTCCTTATAATTTTCATTGTTATTGTGTTTTCTTTTACCCCCTATACCCCTTTCTCCTTTTTCTGTACCCCATTTTTCCATTTTTATTCTCAATAAAAATGTATTGATGGGGAAAAAATTTTTTTTTAATGGAGGCCAATATTTAAAAAAAAGTAACAATAACTTTTTGTTTTAACATTGCTAAAAATAAATATCTAATAGAACATGATCATGTTTCATGCTGCTGAGAATAATATAACTCATCAGAGATAAAGAATACTCTATTTGAACAGTTATCAGCAAAAAGATGCTTAAATAGTTTTTTTGGAACAGATCATTTTTTAGTACTTGACATTTAAGGCGGGTATCCACTAGGCGATTTTGACAGGAGATTGCATGATATCAACGTCGTTATCATGCAATCGCTTGTAAATCGGGCATGTAAATGACAAAAACATCCAGCGATGCGCTTGCCCACTGTTCGTTTTTGCCATCTATCATCGCCTGTACATGTTGGTCACCCTGACGATCCTGTCAGGTTCAGCATGCACGGGGATGATGGATGTGAACGTTTAGTATAGGCACATCACTAGACATACAAACGACAGCACGATTCCAATGTCGTAATCGTGCTCTCGTTTGTATGTCTATAAGTGGATACGTGGCTTTACAGATTCAATACTTCAGATATCTTTTAATATGCAAATATGTTTGCCATATGTGTACAGTGTCATATTAGACACCTGGGGGTTTGCCAGAGCAGCTAATTATCAGTGGCTTTGACCGATAGGCGAAAGCAAGCCTGGTTTAGCATTAATTCATATTGCTGTTTTAAAACTGTTGATCAAAGATCTGTGGCTTTGGCAAACCGCAGCAACGGAAATTTTAACCCTGGCACCTAATGTTTGAATGTTATATGGCAATTATAAGAGATTTGCTCATTACTTGGTATATTATTCTCCAATTCGATCTTTGAGTGGTTCAATGTAGGTCACTGATGTAGGAAACCTCTGTCAGAGGTGCTGGTCCCCATAGATGTCTTCCTGGATCTGATATTGTGCTGTACTCGGGCCTTGGACATGGTGTTGTTTTAGCGTGGGAACAATGAGGAGGGATTTTGCTCCTTTTTTTTTTTTTTCTACCACCTCAACTTCACTCCTTTGTACAGCTCGAATAAATAATGGACATAGGATACAGACATCTTAACACATTTTTCTGCCTATTACTAGCCTTTGTAATGGCAACAATCAGTGTCCGCACTCTGCTGGAATCAAAGATCACCATTAAAAAAACTTGAACATCCATGCAGCCACTTTATATCAAATATATTGGGTATTCATGGTATAGTAAAGATAGTGGTGTCACAAGGGGGGTGCGGGCCGAACCCTTGGTCACTTGCCAAGGGGTGACACCAAAGTGCAGACTCCCCCCTCAGTGACAGGAGCAGGGTGTTGCACTATAGGATTATGTGCAGCACTCGTCTCCTGACACAGTGAGGGACCCGGCGCTGCAAATACTCTAGTCCCCGGGGGCAGTCCGCACCTCCGGGACCCCTTGAGACACTAAAACAGGGGTTTGGTCTGCGTGGCCATGCCCCCTACCTACAAGGTGACACCCCCTTATGGAAAGGCCACGCCTCTTATTTACCTGTGTCACGAGGTGGAGGGACTAGACTGATTTAAAGATTTTTTTTAAACCAGATTTTGATAACCATTATATCTTCCACCTCTGATGTTTAAGGCTTAGGGCCTGATTCAGAGCTGAACGCTCTGACCAGAGCGCTCGCTCTGAATCAGGGCCCTCCTTCATGAAAATGGAGCGGCCTCCTGTCCGCTCGCATAGCTGTGGGTGACCATCCACAGCATATGCGAGCGGCCAAAAAGATGGTCGCGATGGTCTTGACCATCGCGACCATCGGGCTTGCGACGGAGATTCTGCGGTAGGGTCTCCCAACCACAAGCCCTGGAGTGATTTTGGCTCTATCAGAGCCAAAATCACTCCCACTGACATCACTAGTGATGTCAGTGGGGCCGGCTTCAGACGGTAGGCGTTCCCATGGGAACGCCTCCGTCTGGCAGGCACGCCCACCAAAGGGGGCGTGCTGTCAATCAACATCGACAGCACGCCCCCTTTGGTGCGAGACCCGGAACGATGGAAAGCCAGTCGCTCCCCGGGTCTCACGCATGCGCACGACAGAGCTCCCTCTGTCGTGCGCATGCGCAGTGGGGAACATCGACCCGCTTGCGAGCGTACTGCCGCTCACGAGCGGGTCTGAATGACCCCCTTAGTCCAATATATGTATCAATATCAGTAAGGCATATACCGGTAATTCAAGTAGCACTGAACTCAATGGATACTTTTCAACTTCAGATTTGCCTAATATTTAAGACTTCATATCATGTAGCCAACTATGTCACAAGCCATTTCCTATTGCATAAAGCGGATTGGAGAGCAAACCCGCCAGCCAGATACAACAATGGGCCTGATTCAGACCCAGTTGCAAGCGCCGCGCGCTCGCAACCGGGTCGATGGTGGGCCAGTGCGCATGTGCACACGAGACCCGGATAGTAATGGGCACTCCATCACTCCGGGTCTCGCAACAAAGGGGGCGAGCTGTCGATGTTGAGTGACAGCTCGTCCCCTTTGGTGGGCAGGCTGGGGGAGTGGCTGCCCAAACGGAGGCGTACCCATGTGAACGCCTCCGTTTGGGGGCGGCCCCACTGACATCACGGGCCGAAATCTCTCTGGGGCTTGCGGCAGCGAGACCCTACAACAAGGGTCTCGTCGCAAGCCCGATGGTCTTGACCACCGCGACCATCTTCCTGGCCGCTCACTATAGCTGTGGGTGGTCACCCACTGCTATGCGAGCGGCCAAGAGGTCCGGCCCTGATTCAGAGTGAGCGCTCTGTCAGAGCGACCGGCTCTGAATCAGGCCCAGTGTGTGCAAGCTATTACATTCCTCTCTCTATCTTTCAGCAATTTATTATCTTCTATCTACAAGGTACACCAAACTATATTACACACACGTATCAGCATTACATTTTTCTCTGATTAATACTAATTGAATTACTATTATATCAAGATGTTAAATTATTAAATAAATACTTTGACACTATAATAAGCTTCATAGTATTTAAACTTACATCTACACAAAGCCACCTACTGGATACTAAAACTTATTTACACCTGGAGGGTTCAGAGTTTGGAAGCAGTTAATTCAATACAATTCCCACAATAGAAGTCTTTTATTTTGTTGTCTAGTGAACAATCATTTGGGATATTATCTGTCCCTATGCATCTCTATTAATTGGGACTGGAATGATGGTCACGTTTTTTAATCTATAAGATTTTGGCTCGATGTTTATTTTTTTTTAAGTGAAGTTTCCCTCCAGCACACTGCAAAAAAACAGCAAAAAGGCATGTACACTACATGATTCCCTTCCCTTTACAGGCACCTGTGAAAAACCATTAAGCTGATATGTATTGCTCTATGTTCACTTAGTTAAAACTTCAATGTCGAATGGTACAACCTACAGGTATGACATGCCGTGTATAACAGTTTATAAAATGTCAAGCCTTAGTATGTGTACATTGGGCCTGATTCATAGATCTATGTTATACCCCTTTCAGACATCTAGAGATTCCCGGGAATTTGGCCTGCCTCAGCCAAATTCCTGGGTAGCCGCGTCTGTCTGAAAGGTACCTACCCGGGAACACGTTCGACCAGGGTTTTTCCCGGGAAATTACCCTGCTCTTGTGTGAATGGTGCTACCTGGGAATTTACTCCCGGGCTTCACCAAAAAGCTCCTGATTGGCCTGCACGCGGCTGCCTATTGATGAGATCATCAGCAGCAGCCGGACAGTGGTGGGCAGACGCACACATAGCACTAAAAAGGCAGTGCAGTGCAACAAGGCAGATTCAGGTCCCAAAACAGCTGCAGAGAGACCCGCAACACTACGATGTGACAGAGGAGAGAGTGCAGTACCAGGTGGTTGGAGAGTGCTGCCAGGTGTGTAACATTACTGTTTTATTACCTTTTTAAAAGAGCTTGTTTCTATTATTATATATGGCATATATTTTAAAATACTGAAATACATTATTAATACACCATACAAGAGATTTATTTTTTATTCATTTGCTTATTTATTTATTATCTACATTTTCTGGGTTTTCTTTAGCGCGGTAATCTTTCTTTTTTCTGTGTGCAGGTGGATGCTGATCATGGCACATTGGAAGGACGAGGAGGTCCGTGAGCTCTTACATGTGAGGGGAGAGGAGGAAATAAAAGCTCAAATCACAGGCACTGTTAAAGATGCCATGATCTATTGCAACATTGCCAAAATCCCAGGGTATTGTGAAGGCACAGCAGCAAGTCCTTAATAAGCTAAAGAGCCTAAAGAAACAATACACAAAGGTCCATGACCACAATCGTAATCGCAGTGGTGTGGGAAGGATGGAGTGGCCCTTATACGATTTATGCACTTCCGCTTTTGGGCATACAGCACTATGCAACCCCATTGCTCTATCTTCTTCCAGTGATGCTGGCACACTGTCTGCAACAACGACATGCACGCCTTCAACAACTCCTGAGAGCAGCCAGCAGAGCCCGGCATTATCGCAGGTTCTATTTGATGACGCAGATGAGGACTCATCTAATACCATCATCATTGAACCAAGCACTGGCACAGATGTGATCTCTCCAACGCAAAGGCAAGATTCTGAGTCTGAGCCACAGACCCAGGGAGACAAGCCCACCCTACGCGGTAACAGTAAGTTTAATTCAAATAGATGAATGCAGCAGAACATAAGTTATGTAATGTTGTAGTTCAATTTCTAGTATATAGTAGAAACCGTATTGTTTTTGCGTTTATCTTGTAGTGGAGGATGGGCACCGCATGCAAACAGACGTGCTGCTTTTTGAATTGGGACCATTTATTGTTTTGTATTTCAAATATTTTGTACATGTGTTGCTCAATGTTTTCTCTCTTTTACTTTCAGTTTTCACAGTGCCAACATGTAAAAAGAAGAGCAAAATTGATGTTGCTACCAAAGCCATGACAAATATTCTTTGTGAACAACTACGCGACCTAGATTCGGAATGGCAGACACAAGAGGATGCCAGACTGCAGCGGTTCATGGCCAATGAGAGAGAAATGCAGAGTAATTTGGTAAAGGAAATGATGGCTATGCAGGAAATGCTTAGTCGCGATAACCGCAAATTTTTTACTCATATGTTGAGCACAATCCACTACAAAACACCACATGTTCCACCACCCACCCATTTTGGGCACCAAGCTAATTATGCAAACTAATTTGGGGAACCATCCCAATATGTGGAACAACCTCAGTCTCCCACCTCATTTGAGCATACATCGCAGTATGACCAGCACGCTAATTTCCCCACAGCATTTGGGCAAACTACATGCAAGTATGCTTAACAACAAGCAAAGCCCCCCCCAGCATTTGGGCAGACATCCCAGTATGCGCAACAAGTAAAGTCCCCCCCAGAATTTGGCAAAACATCCCAGTATGCGCAACAACTAAAGTCCCCCACAGCATTTGGGCAAACTACAACCCATATATATAAGCATCCGCAAACACCTCAGTCATCCTCAACATTTACAGATAATACATTAGATAATGTACTCGAAGGTCAATTTAAAGATACTTTGCCAGCTAATACTCTGTCACAGGAACTTAGGGCCTGATTCAGAGCCGGACGCTCTGACCAGAGTGCTCGCTCTGAATCAGTGCCCTCCTCCATGAAAATGGAGCAGCCTCCTGGCCGCTCGCCTAGCTGTGGGTGACCACCCACAGCATATGCGAGCGTGCATGATGATGGTCGCGATGGTCTTGACCATCACGACCATCGGGCTTGTGACGGAGACCCTGGAGTGATTTTGGCTCTATCAGAGCCAAAATCACTCCCACTGACATCACTAGTGATGTCAGTGGGGCCAGCTTCAGACGGTAGGCGTTCCCATGGGAGCGCCTCTGTCTGGCAGACATGCCCCAGGCACGCCCACCAAAGGGGGCGTGCTGTCAATCAACATCGACAGCACGCCCCCTTTGGTGCGAGACCCGGAGCGATGGAGAGCCCGTCGCTCTCCGGGTCTCGCGCATGCTCACGACGGAGCTCCCTCCGTCGTGCGCATGCGCAGTGGGGGAACATCGACCCGCTTGCGAGCGTCCTTTGCTCGCGAGCGGGTCTGAATGACCCCCTTACTCCTATCAAAAACCCAGAGTTTACAGTTTACCAAAATATTTAACTGTGGTAATCAAATATACAGTATCTAGTGATGTTAACTAGACATGATGTTGAAAATGTTATGGTTACTGCTTGTCGTTTTTTTGTTTTAATGCCTCACAGCTATATGCGCACTTAACATTATTCTCATTGTCTACGCTTCGACAATATCAATCCATACATACATATGGAGTACTTTTGGGTTCTGAAGTAAATGTGCACTTTTATTTATTTTTATACTATTGTCTGGTTTTGAATTGTGTTGTATTTTGTGCAACATTATTTCCTATGTAAGAAATATGGAAATGCTTTCAAACTTCGTATGCAACTTAAACAAAAGGCCTTTATTAAAATAAAATATTTTTTGAACAATTCAAAAATTAAGTTTTTGTATTTATTACAATAACACCATAGAATTAATGTTTTTTTTAAAATGGTGGTTCTAATCAATTCTTTGTCATTGGTTCGATAAGCAAGTGAGGTTGATGAAAGGGTAGAAGAATCACTCCCAACAGGCTCCTCCACGATGTCCCACTCTGGCAGGCATTCTTCTCGCTGTATCTAACAGATGTAGCGGCATGCTGTATCTTGCATAACAACATCAGTAATCAGCCGAATGTCCACATCGTTTCTTTTTAACAAGCAGCGCCAACATCCCTTCAGTCTCCCGAATGCATTTTCAACAACCATTCTAGCTGAACTGAGGGTATGGGAGTAGGCGATCTGCTCGTTCGAAAGCACAACCTGTTGGCTGTACCCTTTCATCAACCACCTCCGTAGTGGATACGCAGCATCCCCAATGATGTGGACTGGTATCTCCACTCCATCCACAAGCTTAGACTTCTGCAAATGGAAACAAATATTAGTTATTATTAAAGACTTTACAGGTAACAGTGTTGTATGCAGATACGGTATATTAGAGCAAATTGTAGGTGACATCCCAAAAATCATGTTGTGGTTCGATATGGAAGATAATACATATCGGTTTTGCAATAAAAAGCATGACATAATGTGTGTATAGTTACCTCACGAGGAAACAGCCAACCATTCTGCCTCTCCTCCGCAATCTTGTACAGGTCAGAATTGGCCAGAACACGAGCTTTATGAGCACGACCAGGCCAGCCAATGAAAACTTCAGTGAAGCTGTGAGAGCAAGATAATATCCAGTTAAAACTAGACATATAGACCATGTGAAGTAGAATCTGATTGGTTGCTAGGCCCAACATCTCCACTTCAAATAACCCTAACTTTATTAAATATACCCCTAACTTTTAAATACACTACAATATACAGTCAGGTGCATAAATATTGGGACATTGACAGAATTTTCATATTTTGGCCTCTATTCACCACCACAATGGCTTTGAAATGAAACAAACAAGATGTGCTTTAACTGCAGACTTTCAGATTTAATTTGAGGGTAATTACATCCAAATCAGGTGAACGGTGTAGAAATTACAACGGTTTCTATATGTGCCTCCCACTTTTTAAGTGCCCAAAAGTAATGGGACAAACTAAAGAATCCTAAATCTAACTTTCACTTTTTTATACTTTGTTGCAAGTCCTTTGTAGGCAATTACAGCCTGAAGTCTGGAACGCATAGACGCTGGGTTTCATCCCTGGTGATGCTCTGCCAGGCCTCTACTGCAAATGTCTTCAGTTCCTGCTTGTTCTTAGGGCATTTTCCCTTCAGTTTTGTCTTCATCAAGTGAAATGCATGCTCAATCGGATTCAGGTCAGGGGATTGACTTGGCCATTGCATAACATTCCACTTTTTAGCCTTAAAAAACTCTTTGGTTGTTTTTGCAGTATGCTTCGTGTCATTGTCCATCTGCACTGTGAAGTGCCGTCCAATGAGTTCTGAAGCATTTGATTGAATATGAGCATATAATATTGCCCGAAACACTGCAGAATTCATTCTGCTGCTTTTGTCAGCAGTCACATCATCAATAAATACAAGGGAACCAGTTCCATTGGCAGCCATACATGCCCAATCCATGACACTACCACCACCATGCTTCACTGATGAGATGGTATGTTTTGGATCATGAGCAGTTCCTTTCCTTCTCCATACTCTTCTCTTCCCATCACTCTGGTACAAGATGATCTTTGTCTCATCTGGCCATAGGATGTTGTTCCAGACCTGTAATGGCTTTTTTAGATGTTGTTTGGCAAACTCTAATCTGGTCTTCCTGTTTCTGAGGCTCACCAATGGTTTACACCTTGTGGTGAACCCTCTATATCCACTCTTGTGAAGTCTTCTCATGATTGTTGACTTTGACACATATACACCTACCTCCTGAAGAGTGTTCTTGATTTGGCCAACTGTTGTGAAGGGGTTTTTCTTCACCAGGGAAATAATTCTCCTGTCATCCACCACAGTTGTTTTCCGTGGTCTTCCGGGTCTTTTGGTGTTGCTGAGCTCTCCGGTGCGTTCTTTCTTTTTAAGAATGTTCCAAACAGTTGATTTGGCCACACCTAATGTTTTTGCTATCTCTCTGATGGGTTTTTTTGATTTTTCAGCCTAATGATGGCTTGCTTCACTGATAGTGACAGCTCTTTGGATCTCATATTGAGAGTCGACAGCAACTGATTCCAAATGCAAATGTCACACCTAGAATCAACTCCAGACCTTTTACCTGCTTAATTGATAATGAAATAACGAGGGAATAGCCCACACCTGTCCATGAAATAGCTTTTGAGTTGATAGTCCCATTACTTTTGGCCCCTTAAAAAGTGGGAGGCACATATAGAAACCGTTGTAATTCCTACACCGTTCACCTGATTTGGATGTAATTACCCTCAAATTAAATCTGAAAGTCTGCAGTTAAAGCACATCTTGTTTCATTTCAAAGCCATTGTGGTGGTGAATAGAGGCCAAAATATGAAAATTCTGTCAATGTCCCAATATTTATGCACCTGACTGTATACATTTATTTATTTCTGATAGAAAGTGTATATAAGATCCGGTTACAACTATACATATAAACTTTTTAAACACACAACATTTTAGATACTTTGCTTTGCATGCAGGTCGCAATATATATCTAATTAAAAGTAATAAATGTGGCTTACCAATACTGATGGTCAACGACGGCTTGCAGAATGATGGAATGCCATCCCTTTCTGTTATAGTAGTCTGCTGGGCTGTATGTGGGAGCAATTATGGGGATGTGGGTGCCATCAATTGCCCCAGCACACTGTGGGTAACTGTGGCGCAGAAACCCGGACACTGTCTCATCCAGTCGCTGCTTATGGGGTAGGGCAATAAACCGGTGGTACAAGGTATCCAGGATGGCCTGGGTCACTTCACGCACCAAAACACAAACCGTGGAGATGCCTACACCAAACAAGCAGGATATTGTGCGGTACTCGCCAGGGGTAACATACCACCACAAGACGATCGCAAGTCTCCTGCTCGGGGCAATGGGCTGTCTCCATCGAGTAGTGTGCCTGGTAAGTGATGGGGTCAGGAGTTCCAGGATGTAATTAAAGGTGCCTTGCGACATCCTAAAATTTGCAATCCATTGGTTCTCTGTAAACTTCTGTACCGTAGCCCAGAAAGCCTCTCCATGTTGTCGATCTTGAGACCATATTGTGCGAGATGACCCTCCGGTCACTCTCAATATGGATGAGACGCTGGACATTACCAAGGCTCTCCTCCGGCGTAGGTAATGTCAGCGCTTGGATGCCCTCTCCACCACAAAATGTTCCTTTCTCCTCAGGATCTCACACTGTACGATTATGAACAGTGTGAGCAGCTTCAGCCATGCCTCAGTTGCTGTGTAGCACACCAAATCCACCAGACAATACAAGGTCTCCATGCTACACAAAAGCTTGGAAATACAGCAATGCCTTATAGGTGCCTCTCCCAGTCCCCTTATACCAAACCCCCACCTTTGCATGACCTCATTAATGTGTGCCAGCATAACGTCCACTTAAAATGGCAAAGCTGTGATTTTTCTGAGTAATACTCTGAAAAACCCTGCTCTTGTCTGAAAGGGGTCTACCCGGGAATTTCCCGGGTAGACGTTGTAGTGTGAAAGGGGGTCTTGACCTAATACCCGGGAATTTCCACAGGAGAAATACCCGGGTCTGAGCAGAAAATTTCCCGGGTCGTATGTCTGAAAGGGGTATTAGTGGCACTGCTGTTGTGTCTTTGTACACAGTGTCTGTGCTAACATATGCAAAAGCTGGAGGAGG
Source organism: Taudactylus pleione (assembly GCA_031769625.1). Classification (NCBI taxonomy): domain Eukaryota; kingdom Metazoa; phylum Chordata; class Amphibia; order Anura; family Myobatrachidae; genus Taudactylus; species Taudactylus pleione. Next base: position 14,149,144 of record JAUIMM010000009.1, on the reverse strand, counting down.
CATCTTAGGTAAAAAGATGTGTCCAAAAATGCAGCATCAGATCCTCTTGAACATCAGACATCTGAGTAACTTTTAGGTTATTCAGGATGTCCAGGAAAATCACGCTACCGGGGCCAGTGAAACTACAACTAAGGATACAGCTACTAGCTTTGGCTCGCCCCTAAAATGGGATCAATGCCCCTGTTGCCACCCCGATACCGCCTCCCAATCTTATATACAGTTTGCAGTTTTCTGTATGCTTGCAGAATAACTTCCGTTCTCCTGAGAAATGGTTTGGGAGGTATAGATTCCACCAGAAGAAAATAAGCATACTAATTTGATCTGAAGACCTCTTGGGCTGATAACATGACTGGATAGCTAATGTACAGTGCTTCTTGCAACAGTGTCTGGAGTTTGTACACTAGACTTTAAGCAGAGTTAAGCTGTCCAGTTTCCATGGGGACACCTTCCCCTCTGGCCAGTAATAATGTTAGGGCTACTGCTGTAAACTAGATTATTCCCCAAAATCATATGCATTGACTTTTTCCATTTTAGAGCATTATATACTAACAGGTACTCGGATGCCGCCAAGACTTCAAGCTCAGAGTAGTGGTGAAATATCAAACTGTCCGCTACAGTAGCAGAGGTACTAGATGGACAGCAGACTCTGTAGTACAATAGTACAGCATAAATTAGGCTAATTCTGAACAGGAGAATAACAAGAAGTAGGCTAAATGTCTACAGAGCGGCACATAGTGTATTCCAGTAAACATACCCAAACTAAGGGCAGGAGCAGACAGTGTGTTCCAGTTAAATTTAGCCATGGTCAAGGTAGTAGCACACAGCATAATCCAATAAACAAAACCAAAGTTAATTTGTATATAAATGACTGCTGATCTGGATTTGCTTTCCAGGGTGGAACACTCAATGGGTAACAGTTGAAGATGTGCATGGGCATTAATTTGTTGTTACAAGTTGCCGGCACAACTTGTCACTCTCCGACACTGCGGACATCATGTCCACTAATTCTGCCTCCCGTGTGCGAACTGCACCACCGGTTTCTAGGCAACCTGGATGCTGGACAACGTCACTGGTTACTGGGAACACCGGATGATCGTCCATTAATCTTATTGGTTCCTCATCCGTTTTATACCAGGCAATGTCCTCATGGCTTTGCCGGCTATAGCGTCTCCGTACGTGCCCTTCCGGTCCCTGTTGCTAGACTCACTGTTATCTGTGATTATCTCCCAGAACCTGTTATTTCAAGTGGATTCCCTTTTTCCAGCTTCCACGTTGCTTTCCCGGCTCTCAAGCCGCACCAACGTCCCTCAAGCTACACTACTGCCACTCAGTCAAACCTCTGGCTCTCAAAGCCGCATCACATCACTGGCTCTCAAGCCACACCACCGGCATTCAGCCGCACCTCCGGCTCTCAAGGCCGCATCACATCATCGGCTCTCAAGCCACACTACCGCCATTCGGCCGCACCTCCAACTCTCAAAGCCGCATCACATCACCGGCACACAAGCCACACCACCGACACTCAAAGCCATGTCGCACCACCGGCTTTCTAGCCATACCACCAGCACACAGCCGCATCTCAGGCTCTCTAGCTGCTCCATCGGCTGGACTTACTGTGCTTAATTCACTGGCTCTTTATCTGTCACATTTACTCCAGTCTTCCTAGGGGATATGTGTAAACCTCTACTACCCAGAGTTTAAGTCCAGGCGGCCGCCTAAGTACCGGTGAACGAACTTAGGAGCTGATTCAGAGCAGCTCGCACAATGTTTATGCAAATTGCGTATGCAGTGCAATCGCACAGCAATGCATTAGCACGCCCACTACTTCTTAGAGAGCGATCACATAGTGTATGCAGACACCCACCAGCCTGTTTTAAGACGCCCACTTGTGCACATCATGTCCAGGAAGTGTATGCAACTATCGGTACATCGGATGCTATTGCAGCGCTTGAGGTTGGCCATGCCCTGCCTGAAGCACTGCGAGCACTTCAATGTAAAAACAAGCCCAGTGACTTGTACTATGATGCTGTCTTTTAATTATGCACACCTCTAATATGCCGTTGAGATGCTAAGGCATGCCTGCATTTGCACCTCCACTCCCATGTTTTTAATGGCCAGTCCCTGTTACCACCTACAAACGGCTTCCCCTGTCACTCACTCTGCTGGGCTAACTGTGCAGGGAGCTAGTGCATTGTGAACTTTCGCTAAGGTATGCGCATGCGCACAGTGCATACACACTGCATACCATCGGCAGCAGCGAGAGTATGCATCTTAGAGAGCGGGTCTGAATGAGCTCCTTAGGTCTAAGGGAACAGATGGCAGTTGTTAGTGGCGGAAGACCTCGTCCATTGGGTTCTAGGGGTTTACACGGGGTACCCTAGGTAACCAGAACATTTGCCTGGCATGCATTGTCTGGAAAGTGTAGTGAGCATAGCTCTTTATATAGTAAGAACCGGGGTATGCGTTCCAGTCTGAAGCACATTGTACAATATAAGCGCGGGTGCACATCCTCAGTAGCAACTTCTGGCTTGCGTTTCAAGTGCGTGGTATGGATGGGGAATTCTGTTGCTGTGCTGTGTTTTTGACACAGTGCAGAGTGGTTTGTTGTGTCTGTCTGATACTGGATGGGTCTAACTGGTCAGTTCGTCCTTAGTTTAAGTTTTGGACTATATTTAATTAATTTATGTATTTCTGATAGTTGGGATGTGATCTAATTTCCTGTAGATGATACGTGTCATGCTGTAACGCAGGTAGTTTGTGTGGCGCTGATTGATTAATTGATACACAGGTATTTATAGGGAGGCCATAGGCAAATGTACTTTATGTCTTTCTCTGGATGGAAACTTGGTTACTGCTGATGTAAAGTGATTTATGTCTTGACAAAGGTCCTGTGGGATCGAAACGTCAACTTTAGATTCTATATTTGTTTGGCTGCTTGGAATGAAAATAAAACGCTGAATTAATGGTGAAGTCTGGTGAGTGCCGTCTTTTCTTCCTATTTGTATGTGTAGTATTTGTTTGGCCTGTCTTTTGGTGGCCCTTGGAGAAGCACCCCAATGTGGAGCTTCTTGAGATGTAAGTGCAGGATTTTCTCTCTCTCTACTACTAAAGTTTTTCCTTGTTCCTTCACTTATTCTCGTTGGAATGTAAAGCAATGTAGCAGTGCAGCTCAAATAATCTGAAATAGTTGTAAACAAATAGGAGGTGCACAATTGTGCAAGTACATTTTACCATTTATCAGTTTATATATTTAATTTTATTGCAAAGCTTTTATATATGCCTGCTGCCATAAGGACTCCGGTAAAATAGCTATTCTGACAATATTGAAATAGTTTACAGCTACTATTTATTAGTGATGCACATGAGACTTCAGTGTTTTCCTATGATTACTGCTAAAATATTCTTTTATATAATTACTGTTCATTTGTTTAAAATGTGTATTTAGAATGATTATAGATCAGTAATGGCTGCCAACATATAGACTCCAAAAATGGAACACAGAGATTATGTTTCGTATGTCTAACCATATATGTGTATTTTTTGTAGTTGAAAATTGCAGATGCATCTGTGTATTTTTTATTGTATAGTGCTATAATAAGTCCTTTTATAAAAAAAAAAAATGAAATTATAATTGAAGAAATTACCACTTGTCAACAATTGACCAATAAGGAATTTAAACCTCAGGGGGCCCTAGGCAAGATACCGGTTTGGGGCCCCCTCCCTCGAGGTTAGGTTTAGATACTAGGGAGGGAGGGTTAGGGGTTAGGTTAGATTAGGTTCCTTAACTAGAGCCATCAGGAATGTAACCTGGTCAGGATGCCGGCGTCTGGATTCTGACAGCCGGGATCCCGAGCACCGACATACCACACCCATCCGCTATGATGTGTGTATCTTGCTCCGGTTACACGTAAATATATGCATCAATAAATATAGGTCCAAGTGTGCGTCGCCTGGCCCTGGCATAGCCTGGTGACGTGCCTACCTCCCCGCAATCGGACCTCTCCTTCATGAGCCGTGTGTTTCCAACACGCTGTATATCCTGTTCTACTGGCCAGCCTGGAAGAGTAGACTTGATTTACAGCTTGGATGTTGATTGTCGGTATTGCCGGTTGAGTATTTTAACAATACTATGTGGTTCCCAGTGGCCAAACTGTTTTACACTATATGCCGCCTCTTTCTTTCTATCTAACATTATATATACATAAATATACTCGTGTATATTGTGTACCTTTCCCATAAATGTGTGTATGCACACAAGTTTAAGTTGCTATAGCTACAGTGACAGTATTATCAGAGCCCAGGCTCCCTTATGGGTCACCCAAACCTCTGTTTAGAACTTGAGAAAGCCTGGCCCCTTCACAGCACCACATACTGCCCCCTCACAGGCCTAGAGCCCCATCCAAAAGTGCTGTTACCACACCGCCAGCCAGTATGTGTGTTCGCAATTCTTCTCTCCCCGCCTGGCTTCTCTCCAGGGCCTGATTTCAGGGGGGCCCGGGCACAGTTGCCTAGCGGTAAATCCGGCCCTGACGCTACCTCTGGAACCTTGGCTAAGTGATCTGATATGCTGTCTTATTGTTATTTAGATAAAAGTTATTTGCATTATTGAGCGCACCCTATTTGGCGGTGCCAGGCACTCTAGCGGTGGTAGCAGCTCTCTGGTGGTGTGGAATGGAGGTAGTCATCCAAGGGATACTCTGGGCAGGCATCCTGCAGCCTATGGTCTTTAGGACGCTCCAGTCAATGCTCTACTTGCCAGAGTCGGTGGCAGAGATGAAGGTCCCACCCCCAAAACATGTGATTTCATGACATCACTCCTAGGGGCTGGCACAGGGTGGCATAAATCCCTGTTACAGTACTGCTCCCATATCATATTCATACACCTAACTTGTGTTATAACAGTAATAGTGTGATTTGTTTGCACTTTTTTTAAGAATAGTTTTTAGTTAAATTAAGTTTAAAATACACAATGCTCAGCTTTCCATGCAGGGGACTTGAGTTTCCAACCTCATACACCACAGTCAAAAAACGGATCTTACGTATTTTGGATTGCATTTAGGGCCTGATTCAGACCCGTTCGCTAGGCTGCGTTCGCATGTAGCCTGCCGCTGTTTGCCCTCTGTGCATGCATACGCATCACAGTGCGCATGCGCGAACCTGTCCATGAAATCGCAAAGCGATCGCCCCTTGTGCATAGACGCCTCGCTAGCGTGAGTAACAGGGCAAGCCGTTTGTGGGTGGTTACAGGGTTTGGTCGATGGAAACAGGGGAGTGGTGGTGCGAACGCAGGCGTGTCTGAGCGGCTTAACGCCGTTTCAGAGGCGTACATAATTAAGACGCAGCGTCATAGTACACGTGACATGGTTGAATTACACACTGAAGTACTCGCACTGCTTGCGGTAGGGCATGGTCAGCCACAAGTGATGCATGCGCTTCCGATAGTACTCGATGTTACTGATTGTTGCATACACTTCCTGGAGATGATGTGTAAAAGTAAGGGAAAGTGGGCGTTCTAAGACAGGCTCGTGGGCATCTAAATACACACTGCAATCACACGCCAGGACATAGTGGGCGTGCTAATGCCTTGCTGTGCGATCATGTGATTTGCATACTTTGGCTGCGTGCGAACGCATCTAACGAGCGAGTCTGAATCGGGCCCTTAATACTATAGGAACGAAAACAGGTCCAAGTTACATGATTTTACGTGTTTTATCAATTGTTAAAGAAATCTAAAAGCAAAACTGAGGGCCTGAGTCAGACCCGCTCGCTGCTGCCAATGGTATGCATTGTGCGTATGCATACACAATACATTCGCTCTCTGTGCATAGACAGCCCAGCAGAGTGAGTGACAGGAGAAGCCGTTTGTAGGTGGTACCGGCTGGCCATTAAAAATGGGGGAGTGGAGGTGCAAACGCAGGCGTGCCTGAGCATCTCAACGGCGCTTTAGAGGTGTGCATAATTATAAGACAGCATCATAGTACACGTCACCTGGCTTGTTTATACACTGAAGTGCTCACAGTGCTTGTGGCAGGGTATGGTCAACCTCAAGCACTGCAATTGCATTCTGATGTTACCTGATGTACCGATGGTTGCATACACTTCCTGGACATGGTGTTCACAAGTGGGCATCTTAAGACAGGCTGGGAGTGTCTGCATACACTATGTGATCGCTCTCTAAGAAATACTGGGTGTTAGCTAATGCATTACTGTGCGATAGCACTGCCTACACAATTTACATACACATCGTGCAAGCGATCGGCTCTGACTCAGGTCCTGAAACCGAATCATCTCACTTAAGGGTTGTTTTCCGAAACCAAAACCATTATACAGCTTTCAATCCTAATCATATGCTGCATGACATTCCATGAACTGATGAGTCAGACTATCATGTAATGAACCAGCAGAGTATTTTATTACAAACAACAAATGGTAGAACTTTATGGGAGACTATTTGTCCACCTTGCAAGACGCAATAAGTGCACAGTTACTGTGGGTTTGCCTGTAATTTTGAAGCCCACTCCAAAGGGCATCATTGTGCTGAGTTGAATGTAAACTGCTTGCAATTACTCCCACATATTGTGCATGGAATTGAATGCTTATAGTATACTAGCTGGGATACTCGGAGTTGCCTAGGTTGAAGAATGGACCTTTTAAGTACATCTGCAGCTTTCATTTTTTACATTGGAGACCATGGCATATGAAAATGTGCTTGGAGGAAATTAGTGTCTATAGCAGATACAGTGTGACAGTTGATCCTCTGACTAACTGCGCTTCCGTTGGAGCTCTGCCTGCCCCCCACTGGTACATATAAGCCTGTGCCTTAAGATCAGTGCAGTTTTAGGCACTGGAAGATATCCGTAGAGAACTTGCTTAAACAAGAATTTCAAATCAGAGACTCCACGGCAGTGGCGTATCTAGAGCAGGGCACCTGCCCTGGTCGCTGTGACAGGCCCAGCAGAGGGGGGCACCACCGACCAGGGCATCTTACCGGACTGCCGCAGGTGGGTGGAGGACATATGTGTGAATTTAAAAGAGGTTTTTGTATCTTTGTCAGTGTGTATCTGTATCAATGTGTATGTGTGTCAGTGTGTGTGTATCTGTGTCAGTGTCTGTATCAGTGTGTGTATCTTTGTCAGTGTGTGTATCTCTGATGGTATGCTGAGACAACACAGGGGGGAGGCGATGGTGTGGCTGAGAGACGACACGTGGGAGGTGATGGTGTGGCTGAGAGACGACAAAGTGGGGAGGTGATGGTGGGGCTGAGAGGACGTGGGGGGGAGGCAATGGTGTGGCTTAGAGACAAAGTGGGGAAAGTGATAGTGTGGCTGAGAGATGACACGGGGGAGGCAATGGTGTGGCTGAGAGATGACGCAGGGGGAGATGATGGTGTGCTGAGAGATGATGCAGGGGGGAGGCAAAGGTGTGGCTGTGAGATGACGCAGGCGGGAGGTAATGGTGTGGCTGAGAGACGATGCTGGGTGGAGGTACTTGTGTTGCTGAGAGATGACTTAGGGAGAGAGGCAATGGTGTGCTGAGAGACAACGCAGGATGGAAGCGATGGTGTGGCTGAGCGAAGACGCATGGGGAGGCGATGGTGTGGCTGAGAGATGACACTGGGGGGAGGTAATGGTGTGCTGAGAGACGACACGGGGAGATTGTGTGGCTGAAAGACGCAGGGGACAGGAAGTTATATCGGGGGAACGAGTCTGGTTGAACCGCTGTTGTATGATGACAACCTTAATATTCCAACACAAACAGGCATCTTCTGGACGATGTGACCTACATGAATAGTGAATACCGACTATTGATTCCTACCTGTCTATACACTCTAAAATGTTGCTATTTAGCGTAATAAATCGCACAAGAAATAATTGCTCTCCAGACTTTGATTGTGTTTCCAAAGCACAAAAAGATATTATTCATCAAAAAGCAGATAGTTACACGCCTTGATCTAAAATACAATTGGCGCAAAAGATTATACATTAACAGGGTACAGTCAATACATTATGCAGGCGCTCTGGATCCAGATTTCCGGCATCAAAGGTGAAGCCTCCATCAACAGAAACAATATGATGACTGATTAGCAGGTTCAGGGAGCTTGCATATAAACCCTTGCAGAGCTAGGCAATACAATAGAACAAGTTGGCATAATCCCATTGGTTCTGTGTATGATCACAGTCCAGCCTCCAACAGCTCTTTGTGTCTATTATCCCACTGAAGAACAAGTCCAACCTTGTTGGCTGCATTAGATTACATTTTAATGCCTATCTATGATCCAGACACATTTGCGATTTCCTCACTGATGGAACCGGAAGTCTGCAAATACACAATGGTTTAGAATAGCACCAAACACGGTCTGTTTATCATGTACTAAACCTGAGATCTTAAATGCAGTCGCTTTATTACATACTTAATAATGAATAAACCTTGAATATTAACCTTAATGCTAGGGAACCTTTTTATGTAAGTGTGCAAGTGTAAGAATATTGCATAGTTTCGCTAATGTGTGGTGCGTTTGTGTTTTGTAAGTCTGAATGTGTGTTATACATGTATTTCTGTGTGTGTGTGTGTGTGTTATGCAATTCAGTGTATTTATGATGGATTTAATATATATATTATCCCTTCCTAACATATTTTAAAACTACAGTGCAAGGTGTTACAAGCAGTGAGGTTCACTTTCAAGCAGGGTGGAGACCCCCAGCTGACTGCCGTTGCCACTTCGTCTGATAGCTAATTCAAATGTTTCCCTCTGCCTATTTAGAATAAACTTGTCAGTACTTCTTGAGCAAACCTCCGACCATTGTTCCTAACTTCTCATTCAGACAAATTCAATTGTGCATATCAGTGTCTGGGTTATATTTCAATTGCCACAGCCACACTTGTCTATATGCGGGGCCTCCCAATCCACATGTAAAACACTCACAGTATTCTGGTGTATATATCTTTCAACTACCTTTCCCAGACATGTATACAGAAGCTGTTTCTCATTACTAACTAGCCCCTGCATGAATATTGTGTTTGTCATTGTGAGAGTGTTGTATATTTAGTGTTGTGCGAATGTGTGGCTACGTGCGCACACTGGGTGTGTGTGTACACGCAATGGTGCGTCATGCGTCATGGATTGTACCAACATAAATCGGACAGCGGACGACCAATCACCCTATAGCAGTTGAATTACGGTCGCATGCAATTATCCGACTTCGACACTACAGAAGACGCTGTCTTACCAGGGAGGATACATTTCTTCAGAGGTTCCACGTTGTGAGAAACTACTGTATAGTTAAGGTGCATGTAGAATGTAAAGGAGTGTTCCCAGAGTGATGAGAAATGGGTGACGTGTCATGTTGGCACGTCCCATTTTCACTGGCTTTGGCCATTTTTTGCAGCGCGCAAATATTTTTTTGCTATTTGTGGTGTGTGTGTGGGGGAAGGCACCATTTTTCAACTTGCCCTGGGCTCCAAAGACCCTAGTTATGCCACTGCTCCACGGCCTACTTGGTGGGCACCATGTAGACCTCCATAGCTCTGACGATCTTCAAACATAGCCAAAAACCTAATCCTGGTCAAATTACACCATAATGCCAAATTTGGTGGAGCTGGGTACAAAACTCTGGCCGTGCATACAGGACAAACGGAGACACACACACTTTCTCACTTATATAGATTAGCCCGTGTGCAGAGTTATAAGCATCTTTGCTGTGCACATGCACCCGAAACATAAGCTTAGTTTGATAGTCATCAACCTCATCGTCAGGACGCACTTGCAGCAGCCTATGTGCAAATGCACATGATACTCCTGGAAATAGATGTGATATACCCCTAATTTTGGGAGTATCACCTTTGAGTATGATGAAGGGTAAAAGTAGCTTTGTTTATAAAAGATGTGTATGTTTTATTGTATATACAGTAAGCATTAATGTTGTTTCAAAACTGTAATTTGTATTGTACTTATGTTCCATACTGGCAAGTACATGCCTCATTGTGTGCCTAAACAGACTGTCTCTATTTCCCCCAGGGATTGTGGACTTACCCCATGTCTGAAATTACTAAGAATAGCCGGGCACGAGGAGAAGACTCCCCCAATGGACTTGTGAGGGGAGCCCTGCATGTCCATAAAACATGAGACTACATTAGGAAAGGCAAGGGACCCTGAGGAAGGTGTTAAGAGGGGCTGCCTGGCTGACCGTTGGCGAATCCCTGAGGTACTGTTGAGGAGGATAGAGATGGCTAGTGAGTGAGTGTCTCAACACACTGACTCGAATCATTCAGATGAGTGAATGATTCGAGTCACTCAGTGTTTGGTGAGTCGAGACACTCACCTCCCCTAGCCTCTCTGTCAGTGGCAGCTAGAGTGAGTGACAGCTCCGCCCCCTACACTGCTGATCCGACCTGATCATACTTCTGTGCACTGAGTCAGATCAGCAGTGTAGGGGGCGGAGCTGTCAGCGACTCACTCTGAGTCACCCAGCTACAGCCAGGGCTCAGGGAGTTCACTGACTCAGGAGGAGAGTCAGTGAGAGCCCTGAGCTGTAGTGCTGGGCTGCGGGGGGCAGAGCTGTCAGTGACTCACTCTGAGTGGCTGGCTCCCCTGCTGGCTACAGCACTGCACTACCTATAGAGTCATGTCTTGAGACATTGACTCGAGACACTTCACTGAGTTGAGCCATGTGGCTCAACTCAGTGTAGTGAATCGTTCTGCCCATCCCTAGAGGAGGATGGGGGCCGTATCAGCGCACTTACTGGGTGGACCGCAGAGAGCTGCTGGAGAAGCAGTGACTGCGGGCTGTCTGAGTGGACTGAGCATCGGATATAGGCTGCCGGAGCTTGCGGAGGAGAGGCAGGTCTGCCCAGCAAGGAGGCGGGCCAGAGGCAGTGGCCAAGTCGGAGAGGCAGTCTGGGGAAGGATGGAGCTGACTGAAGGAGGTGAGTCGGGCGGCAACCAAGTAAGGAGGCTGGGACCGGATGAGAGCCGAGCGAGCCCTTCATCGTGTTCCCGCAGAGCCTGTCTGACTCACTGAGAGGCGGGCTGTAGGAGGAGAGATCCGGTGACAACATCTGATGACGGAGGTGGAGACTGGCTGGTGACGCTGCAGGGGAGTCTCCCTTCACTCGTAGACAGTATGTAGGAGAGATTGGTACATCGAGTAAGCACCACCTAACACTATCTTTCAATGATACCATGTGCAGTGTGCAGGAAAGTAGCATTACTAGACTTATATGCAAGTGCAGGGAACGTTACCCTCACCATTAGACTGGTCCCTCTAATATACTGTATGCACACACAGCTCAAGAGATTAGGAAGTAATACCAGCCAGTTAATCCTACAGAGAGGAGGAAGCACAATTAATAATTGCTTTTAATCAACAAACTACTTGCATTACCCGACAATTGAACTCAGCTAGAGAGATACCGGGGACCTGCTGTTTAATTCTGCTGATCATCACATGGAAGATCCCTTCTGTAGACGGAATCGGTATGATAAGCCAGCACCTGAAGTCCCGACAGTGGAAACCCGGCTGGTTCAGAATCCCGGCAACAGTAAGTACGCTAACCTACCCCCCCTAACCCTCCCTTGGTGGTGCCTAACCCTAACCTCTCCATGGGGTACCTAACCCTAACCTTACCCCTAGTGGTGCCTAAACCTAACCCCCCCTCGCTGCACCCTAAACCTAATCCCCCTGGGGGGGTGCCTAACCCTAACCTCCCCCCCAGTGGCCCCCCTTTTCCTTGCCTAACCTTAACCCTCCCGGGGAGGTGCCTAACCCTAACCTCCCCCCAGTGGTGCCTAAACCTAACCCCCCCTTCCCCGGGGACTTTCCGTTACTTACCCATCTGAACCATCGGGATTGTGGAAATTCGAGATGCCGGCATCGGTATCGTGTTCACTGTCAGGATATCGTCAGCGGAATTATTCCGGTTGGCGGGATTAGAGCGTCGGGATATCGACGCCCGGTATTCCGTCCGTCAGCAATGTGACCACATACCCTGTAGACCCCTCAGGTTAATGTGGAGCAACATGATTTGGCTGCAGCCAGGATTACTTCAGTTAAAGTTTAGAACTTGCTTTCCAGAGAGATTCTCTTTACCATCCCCACAGCACTAGGAATATACAATATTGCAGAAATCAGAAACTATAGTTGTTAAAGTGCCTACACACTTGGCGATTTTTTTACATGATTTGCCCGATTCCAAAGAATCGTGACGACAAATTGTAAAATATGCCCAAATCGTGAGTTTCTAGTCGCAATTACGATGCCGATGCAAGTACCCGCAGGTCGCACATCGCATCTTCAGATCTGCCGTGCTGTAGGGAAGATTTGCCAATCAGGGACACAATGTGTTACCGATCGTGAGTACTTTTTACTCACAATCTATCGCATGATCCATCGTACGTCACGTAACTTGACTGACAGATCCCTGTACACACCCAATTGCCATCTTGTGCAACATCGTGGATTGAAGGAGAAGGATGTGATTGCCTGCACACCTGAACTCTGGACTTTTGTTTTGGTGAGTATTGCTGCTGTATTGATGCACCTGTAGCCACTGTTCACCAATGTGAGCCATAAATGCATGACCCAGCCACCACCAGTTTATATGAGGCGGGCGGTGGCTGGGTCATGCATTATGCACCCTGTCTACCAATAAATGCATGACCCAGCCACCACCCGCTTATATGAGGCAGGCGGTGGCTGGGTCACACATTATACACCCTGTCCACCAATGTGAGCCACCCACCTATCTACTGCCCACCAATGTCACCCACCCTCTGTCCACCTATAAATGCATGACCCAGCCACCGCTCATTTATATGAGGTGGGCAGTGGCTGGGTCATGAATTATACCCCCTGTCCACCAATGTGAGCCACCCACTGCCCACCAATGTCAGGGGCCACCTATTAAATACCTAGAAAATATTACAACACTATAACAAACGTATTAAAAAACCATAACAAATATATTAAAATCCTCTAAAAAACATTAAAACCCAGTAAAAAACATATTAAAACACCATAACAAACATATTTAAACCCTGTAAAAAAAAAACATTAAAAAGCCCTTAACAAATATATTACAACACCATAACATGAACAAACACTTAAACATTTTCTTAAAAATTTAAATAACATTAAAAATCACAAAACTATTTACTATTATTGCTAAAACTGTATATGTCCATATATCGGCAGAATGGGCCATACTGGGTATAAGGCTGCAGGGTAGTATAGATACACAGGGGGACGAAAGCTATTAATGGCAATCTCTGCTGCGGCTTGGAAAACGATGCTACAAGTATGGGCTCACCCAGATAAATGTTTTTAGACAAGTTATATTATTTGTTTCGTATGGACTGGGTAGAGTCAACAGTACAAAAGGAAAGAAGTACTCAGATTTTATGATACATGGGGTAAATATATGGTAACATTATCCAGAACAATACAGGAAAAAATACAAATATGTTTTACAGGAATTATTTGGAATGGGCAGGGGTAATTAAGTTCTGACTTAAAGGACTAAGGGATCAACAAAGATAGCGGACGGGATAGATGGTGTGATGAGGAATGGAGACAATGGAGGGGATGAGGTGGGAAAGACCTTGGAATATATATATATATATATATATATATATAATGTTTAAGGGAAGAAATAAAAGAGGGGAAAGGAAAATAAATATTTTATTTTTTTGAGGGGTGGTGGGGGGTGATGTGATTAATTAGGTTAGGAACAGGGGACCTTGCCATGTCCTGTCATGTAAGGAACTAAATCATTAGCCTTAAGGGTATTGGGGGTACCTTCTTTTATAGATTTTGTCTATGTTAAATATTGTTGTACACCCAGTATATATATGAATAAGATTATGTGAATATAATTGATATAATAATTGTATGGATTATGTCGATGATTGTGGAAAACTTTTGATATTGGAGTTGTGCAAATAAAGTGCATTTATTAAAACACTTAAAGGGGTATTCAATATGAAACGTTAACTTCACTGTCGAAGTTAACGTTTCATAACGGAGTTTTTACCTGCGTTAAAGTATCGGGCGCGCTCCCACTTATCCCCGTATTCAATATAAAATTAACGAAAACGGGAACCTCCGAAGTTGGATTTGCGTAAAGTTACGAATTTTTCCTTAAAAAAATTGTAAGACCCCCCTAAAGTTGTAAAAACATGGGGGATCACTATGGGTACCCCCGTTTTAGCCTTTAAATGAAAGTCGGGGATTTAAATAGCGGCAGCAGGTGTTTTTTTCCCGACATTGAAGAAGTGTTGCAGAAGAGCACTTAGGTTATTTTTTTTGTTTTTTTAAGTGGTACCATCAAATTTGGGGTGCATGAAAATGGGTACTAGCATATTTTTAAGTCCCTAAAGTAAGTTTTTAAAAATTCTGCGTTTGTGCACTGCCGCTATAAATCTATTCTAGAACACACCTGCTGCATACTTGCAGAATAGCCCTGAACCTATTTCCCTATTGTTAATCATTTTTTTCCCCATTTTTTTTTTTCACCCCAATTTTTAAATACATTTTTTGGGGTGTCCCTATTTTTTTTTTAAACTTTTTTGGACACAGTTCTTTTTTAAATGTCATTCCCAGGGGTGCAGGCTATTTTTTTTAAGCCTGCACCCCTAAACCCCAATTCTGCACTTTTTTTCGACACCTATTCAATGGTGAAAAGATATCCCCGTTTTTTATCAAAGACTTTTCAAAACTGCGATAAGTCTTTGAAATTGAATACGGTGTAAAAGTAAAACCTCCGATAATGACGTCATAGCCCCGATATTAACGCAAAAACGGACTTATCGCTCCCATATTGAATACCCCTGTTAAACATTTTCCTAAAAATTAAAATAACAGCATTAAAAATCACAAAACTGTTTACAATTATTGCTAAAACTGTATATGTCCATATTTTTCTTCTTCCCAGAAATGTCTATTGATGAGGAACGAGAATCCTGGAGATCCTGCACCAAAGAATGTCTATGGCGGATAAGCTGTAGACAATACTACAATAAGTCCTAAAAATTGGCAGCGTTGGAGGAGTTGCTGGAGTACTCCAAAAAGTTTGTTACAGATGCTAGCCTCAAAGCTGTCCATGCCAAAATTCTAAATTTAAGGATGGTGTACGTCAAGAAACATAAGAAAGTGGACGATTCCAATCTGATCTAAATAAATAGTACACATGTGACCAAAATGAGTGATGTACAAATGAAAACACTTTATTTACAAGTAACAAACAACATACAATGTATACAGTAGACTCAACTTTTGTCTATGTATTCAGATGACACCGGTAATTCATCATCTCCAACATAAGATGTACTTCATCTTATCTTCTCCTGGGGAGCCCTCATTCTCAATGCCCAGGTAGTTCAATTTTCATTGCAGGCACCATGTACTGCAGTCTCAGGTCCATGCACAAGCTAAGTGCCTTTGTCTACCTCTGATTTATATACTCTAGTTTGGGGTGGTGGCTGTCCAGATATTAAGCCCATAATGGTTACAAACTAGGTATCAAGCACTGCTTGGTCCAGCATAGCATTGGCCAAACTTATCTCTCTTGCACATGCTCCGTAAGCACTAATATATACTACCAGACAAGGAAATACAGTAATGCCGAGTCCTAGTATGTATGGAGATTAACTCTCAAAGCTCCTTTGTGTAGAGTCTGGACATCACTGTTAGTTATCCATAATACTTAGCTTCTCTACACATCTTACAATGGAATGTGGCTCACTGTCTACTGATAAGACCATGTAAGCTATGAATGGCTCATTATACATCTTTAATAGTAATGGCAGGTACAAATTAGGCTTATTTGACCCCAAAAGGTTATATCTAACCATTCTATGCTTAGACTGCAACTGTATAAACACAATCTCTTTTCAAACCCTCAATGAGGCCTAGCAAGGGTATATGTGTGTTACAAACTTATATGCTTATGTAGAAATTAACTATTTAACACACTGGTTACACCTAAGGCTCAAACATATCTATAATCTGCACAGGGTGTAGAGTGCACACAGGCCCCCAGGGCAAAGGGGTGCCCTGCACCCCACATCCTGTAACCAGAGCATACCTAACTGGTTGCGGCAAGTGGGTCATCCCTCCTTATGAAGCGCCATCTTCTCATTGGTATCTTCTGAAAGATGTGCCATCTTCGTGTTTATCACTGGGAAGATGGCACCGTATAGGAGTTAGGGGGCGTGACTTAGCAGAGTCGGGAACGGAGCTAAATTCCATCACGTACAGAAAAAAAAATATTGGCTCCAACCCATCCATCGATGGCTAAGAACCACTGGCTATTTGCCATCGATGGTAAAAGCATTCAACATCGGTTATAAAAGGGGGAGCGCTAGTGCCAACAACGATTGCAGATCCCCCTCCAGCGACGACTGACCTAATTTCCATGTGCTGCACATCATAGGAGCATTAGTAAAGGTGGTGGGTTTACAGGTTCAGTAAAGCCAGTGTGGGCTAGGCGACAGGAACCCTTCCTGACGGTGCTGGAATGAAGCAGCAGTAGCGGCAGCATAAGTGACTGGCGACATGGGCGCTGTGCATCTGAGAGGATTAGGAAAACTGCAAATGCCAATCCGTGGTGCTGCAGTGACATCTGAGCTGACATGAGGTGGGCACAGTTGCTAGAGTTTGGTCTGCCTAATGTAACAGAGTTGGCTGTATGCAATCACACTGTCAAGGTGCCCCGTGATCAGTGCCTATTCAGAGGAGTTTCGGCAGGCCGGAGATGGTGAATGCTGATAAAGTAAAGCCCTTTACAACACCATATACCAGCGGGGTCACACAGAGTTATAGCCGCCAGACATCTGTGAGGATTATATATTGTTAATTGGGGATTAGAGTTACAGTCAATACAGATACAGAGATTGCACAAGGCATCATTACTAATACTTCTTTAGTACCAGTGTAGCGGGGTATATTTTCCAGAGACTGTTAGCAAAATAAATAGACTCATTAAGATAGTCATATCTATCAGTTGCAGGGAAGAGAAAGTCATTGATGGTCTTATGGTGCGTTAAATAGGACTTCTAGCCAAAGAGGACTTTTTAGTCTATAAAAATAAATATTACAACTTCCTATATTTACAGACAGATTTCCACACAAAAACCAACTGGTTTCAAGAATTTAATTCTATTTAGCAACAGTAGTGCTTAATGAACTATAATTAAATAGATGAATTGTCTGGATACAGAGGGCCTGATTCAGACCAGCTCGCAAACAGGTCGATGGTTGACCAGTGTGCATGCGCGAGCCCTGGAGCGAGCGCAAAAAGCACTCGCAACAAACGGGGCGGCTGTCGATGTTGATCGACAGCTCGCCCCGTTTTGTAGGCTGGGAGGGGGGGTTTCCTGTGCAAACGGAGGCGTTCCTGCAGGAATACCTGCCGTTTGTGGGCGGCCCTACTGACATCACTCATAATGTCAGTAGGTGGACTTCCTGCTCTATTAGATGGTCTTGACCATCGCGACCATCACCTGGCCCAATGGTCTTGACCATCGCGACCATTACCTGGTCGCTCGCATAAGCTGTGGGTGGTCACCCATAGCTATGCGAGAGGCCAAGAGGCCGCAACTTAAAAAACAAGCGCCCGCCCTGTTTCAGAGCGAGCGCTCGCTTTTTGCGAGCGGCTCTGAATCAGGGCCAGAGTTCCTATTGATTACCAAAAGTTAAGTTAAATGTGTCCCATATAACTTTGATTTCATAATATTGATGAAGTTATATACTAGCTACTATATAGTATATAACATATATATATATATATATATATATATATATAACTATAGTTATATAATTCGACATCTACTGTTTGTTTTAATATTGAAATATTGGTTGTTTGGTTGTATCTGTGTAGGTTAAATATGTATATATACAGTATCTGGATAATATGTCTGGGACAGTGCCACTTAAATTAATACCCGAAATACAGAACCTTGTATAACTTGATTGTTATCCACTCCCTAATAGAATAGATTGTGATCAATGTATTCAATTACAGCGACTAACGTGTAACTACAGCGACTTAAACCAATCCAAAACCGTGTAAACAACATATATATGTGTGGACAAAGTGCTTAGTGTTAATAAATGACTAAACAACACTAGAAATTTTTTTTAATAAAGTAATTTTTCTTATTTTATAGAACATAAAAAATAGCAGTACAAAACCAGTAAAGAAAAACATTCAAAAATATCATACATTATACATAAATGTAATAAAAAAAAAACAATAAAAAAGAAAATGAAAGGCAGAACCACAGGGGTCCATCTTATTTCACATAACATCTCTGACACAATATACCAACAATTGTCAGCTAAATTCAATAACCACAACATTAATTGCCTTTCCGCAAAAATATTAAATACATTAGAACAAATTCTAACCCAGTTGTCAAAATAAACACTGCTAAAATATATTGTATAAAATACCAATATTACACATAAAATAACAGAAAATAAATAAAATATAAACAACAACTACAACTGCCACATTTGGTGTATGCTGGACAAAAAAACAAATTGTTTGTTTTCACACTAAGTACTATATCTAAGGTCGAGAGGGTGCATAATTTGACTCTATCCATCTTACCCATATACGATCAAATTTAGTCTCTGCATTACGAGCAAGATACAAATACCGCTCATGGCCCACAGTTAAATTAACTAAAGAAACCCACTCTTGAAAGTCTAGTCCAGTAGGAGCCAACCATGATTGAGCCAGGCATACTTTTTCAAGTGCACATAATTTAATAGCATATTGAGTGTTGTAATAGTCCAGCTCATCATCTCTTCTAGCTCCTATGCTACAAAACTTTGGTGTAAGTAATGCAAGTGAAATACCGGTATGGGACAGAGCAGACTTCACCTTGGTCCAAAATACTTGAATCACACAGCATTCCCACAACAAATGCCAGAAAGTCCCTTGAACATTGCCACATTTGGGACAGATATCAGACTGCCTCCAAAACATACCAATCTAACTGGGGTTAAGTATGCTCTGTGTAAAATAAATAGCTGTATTTGCTGAAATCGTATAGAAGTGGTAGCTTTACATGGTAATTCCAAATCTGCTTCCCACTCCTCATCACTAATGGTACCAACCATAGATTACCAACCACTACGCAGAGTAGACAGGACTTCACTATGTAAGAAGACAACATAAAGGAGTAAGCTAGAGACAATGATTTTACAGGCCACATCGTTGACACAAACTCTTTCACTGGGGAGAGGGCAACAGGTGTAGGACCATCCTTGAATTGGGCCTAAAGTGCATGTCTGAGTTGCAAAAACCTGTAAAAATAGGCAGCTGGAAGATAATATTCATCCCTTAATTGAGTAAAGGATTTCAAAACTCCATTGAAGTATAATTACCAATTTATCCCAAACTTGTCTTATAGAAAGAGGCCAGTTCCACAAGGAGGTATCCGGGTCCGGGTCTATATCAGTAAATTGGAATACTGTATGTACCTCCATATTTTTACTACTTGAATAAGCAATGGGGGATTACCCCTAGGAATGTTACCACTTAACAGCGCCTGTAGAAGGGTATGTCCTGGTGTTGCCTGTGAAATAAGAAGAGTAGACAGGGGGTCAAAATGGTTATACTGTTTCCAAGACTGAACATGAGCCAGCTGAGCAGCATAGTAATATAAACGGAAATGAGGAAGACCATACACCACTCACCCTGGACCTAGTAAGTACATCAAATCTCAAACGAGGCTGCTTACCTGTCCAAATAAGAGATGAGAGCATACTATTCAATTTATGAAGTATAGCTGCAGGAATATAGA
The DNA here is from genome assembly GCA_031769625.1 of Taudactylus pleione. Taxonomy (NCBI): domain Eukaryota; kingdom Metazoa; phylum Chordata; class Amphibia; order Anura; family Myobatrachidae; genus Taudactylus; species Taudactylus pleione. Next base: position 14,129,334 of record JAUIMM010000009.1, on the reverse strand, counting down.
TGGGATTGTTGCAATATATAGTGAAATTTGGGTTGTACCACCATTTTTATTAGGTTCAGCCTGCCCATAACCGTAAGAGGCAGCCTACTCCAGGACTAATATTTTCCTTTAAATAGGAAAACAGCAGCAGTAAATTAAATTCTATATAACCTTCCGATCGATTAGATACCCAAACCCCTAAATATTTAAATCTAGGGACCCAGCAAAGAAGCAAAGGCAACTCTGAAACAGTAGGGGGCGCACCCCGCAATGGTAAAATAGAAGATTTACCCCAATTAGTAGTAAGGCCTGAAGAACTACTAAATTCTTCAATTATACTGTATTTAGAACCACTGACATGGCCATCTTATAATCCTTAAGGAACAATAGTAAATCATCCGCGTATAAAGCAACTGTGTCCAGTTTATTCCCCAACTGATACCCAATAATATCAGGATGAGCCAGAAGAATACAAGCCAGTGGTTCTACGGCTTAGGCAAACAGGGCACGGGATAATGGGCAACCCTGTCTCATGCCTCGATAAAGGGAAAAAGAGGGGGAAATAGACCCAGTTCTAGGATTTCTGTTAATGGTTTTATCATATAAGAGTTGCATCCATTTGATGAAAACAGGTCCCACGCCCATACCACGCATGACTTCGCCGCATCTAAAGAGACAACAACCGAAGTCGATTCCTCCTCATGAGAAGCCTGGAAATGAGTAAATAAACGTCTAATATTTATCGAGGTCGATTTACCTGGCATGAAGCCGGTATGATCCGGACGTACTATTGAGGCAATGACCTGATTAAGTCTTAAAGACAACATTTTTGCTAGAATTTTGGCATTTGTGGGAATCAATGAGAGTGGCCTGTAAGCTTCAGGGAATCTAGGATCCTTCCCAGGTTTTGGCAATACAATAATGACAGCCTTAGACATAGAAGTTGGGAACACACCATCCTCATATACAGTAAATCATTGAATAACTTGAGCAATCTAGGGATAAATATCCTAGCATGTTATTTATATAATTCTATCAGTATGCCGTCACTACCCGGAGCCTTGCCACCTGGGAAGGATTTGATAGCAGCCTCTAACTCTTCTAGGGTGAATGGTGCATCAAGAAAGGCTTGAGCCTCAGGCGAAAGTGATGGTAATCTAATAGCAGCAACATATGACTGCAGTTCGGCTATGGACTGAGTATTATATATATTCTCATAGAATGTGAGGAAAAAATCAGCTATATCTGGAATAGTCGTAACCACCGTACCATCCGGCCGCACAAGCTCAGCAACAGTCACAGATGGGCGATCAGGGTGTACTAAATGTGCCAGATAACTGCATGTCCTATCCGCATGCGCATAGTGTTTATATGATTTAAACAATGAACTCTGCATATTGCTATCTGATAAGTGAGCTGTCCATGCAGATTGATCTGCTAGCCACTGTACCCTAGATGTATCCAACTTGTCCCTCAAGTAAACAAGTTCCAACCGATGGGTCTCTGACTCTAATTAAACGTGTAGCCGAAATGAAATTACTCTATAGGAGGAGAGAGGCTGTATTAGAGTACAGTACCTCGCATATATGCCTTAAATTAATCCCACAGAATTGGCGCCGAGGCAGAGCCAATATTCTCTGCAAAAAAGCCATCCCACAAGGCCTCCAACCCAGAGCCTGCCTTTCAATGAATAAGACAGATTGGGTGGAGTTTCCAGAATACCTGCTCCCTAGAACTAGCTAACTCCAAAGACATCAGGAGTGGAGAATGATCTGACACCCCTCTAGCCTTATAGGTGATATGACAAATATTATGGAGCCAACTGGGTAAAACTAGGGCCAAATTAATCCTAGAAAAGGAATGATAAATTGCAGAGAAACATGAGAACTGTTGCACACTCGGATTTCTAAGCCTCCATGCATTCACCCACCCTAAACTATCTAAGCAAAGCCCGACCGTCCTCCACCTAACTGTGTATTGGAGGTTTCATGACATTTATCTAAAGAAGGATCAACAAGATTGTTGAAATCCCCTAAACAAATTATTGGAGTGCCAGGAGACACAGCCACAAATTCAGCTGCAATCTTCAACACTTTAAAAGTAAAAGGAGGGGCTATATAGACGGCCAATATATATAATGGCATAGAATATATTTTACAATCCAGAAATACATATCTACCATAGGGATCTGACTTAACTGAGTTTAATACAAATGAGACCAATTGTTTAAATAAGAATTGAGACTCCCCTCAACGACGATGTGTGGGAGGTGTGATATGCCCATCCGACCCACGGCCGCCTAAGAGAAAGAAGCCTTCTACCAACTAAATGGGTCTCAGCGAGACAAATAATATACTGTTAAAGCAGCTTTAATACTAAAGAGCGTTTCACTCCACGGACATTCAACGTAATAATGTTTAACTGAGACATACAGAAATGGAAAAAAACCATAGTAGGATGAAACCTGTATCCTCTTCCCTCGAACCTAACACACAAAAATAATTGAAAATACAGCCAGGTGTGGCAATAAAATAAATAATAACAAAAAAAAATAAATGAAAACAGTAAGAAAACCTCCCAGAACCCCCAATTCACCCCCACCCTCTACCCCGTATACCATCCCCAACTTTGACATAACTATATCCCAAACACAAAAATACAATAGTATATTTATAATATAATAGTATAGTTTATGTAACTAAACTAGTAGCAATACAACAACAGGGCAATAAATTGCAGCAACTACCATTGTAAGGGAGTCCCCCGACAATAAGAACCGGTGTCATTCACAACATAAGAACAATAATTAAAAGCACCGAACACACATATTAAATATTAGAATTGTGTGATTTAGCAAATGTAAACCTGTATCCTCGATAAACATAATAATATACCGGCATCATGTAAAAAAGACTTCAGGTTGGAGCCAGTTGCCGGCCACCAGGAGCATATCGGTCAAGCCAAGCACCCGCCTCTGGCGGAGTTGAGAAGAATTTTGATTCCCCATCTGCCACGACCCTGAATTTGGATGGAAAAAGCATAGCATACGATATACATGTAAGTCTCGGAGTCTACGCTTAATAGGCAAGAATTGGGCCCTATCCTTTCAGACCTCCATAGCAAAGTCTGGAAAAGCAGAGCTCTTCACGCATTTCTGACCAAGTGGCCTTTAATGCATCCCAGATGTAGCAATGCACCCCGGTCCATATAATGTAGGAATTTTGCTATAAAGGTATGAGGCAGAACACAGTAGGGGGCGAGTGGGGACCGGGTGAACCCTTTCCACAGCAAATTGTAAGGAAAAAGAGTCCTTGCCACAGGATTCAATTAACCATGTTTCCAGGAATGATTCAGGAGAGGAGCCCTTTGTATAGTGCTGCTGCACATCTTGCAGCAGCAGGGACAAATAGCATTGTACCTTTTCGATTTTATCCGAAAGGCGTTTCTCACTACCTGCTATCGCCTCTAGCACCTACTGTAAAGTGACCACATGTGGGGCAGTAGAGGTCGTTCCCTGCAGATTATCTGCAGCATCTGGAGGAGAGGATTCACTTTGTGGTGGAGACTGTGGAGCCTCTGAGGTAGAAGTGCGATCATATTTTTCAAGCTTAGCTGGATTTCCCCATACTGACAGCACTTAAATAGCTCAGTTAGTTCGGGAGCCCAGCAGGAGTCAAACTAAATGCAGGCAAGGAGGAGTGGAGGAAGAGGAAAAGATGTCCGCCGAGTCAGTCAAGCCACGCCCACCTATTATTACAAGTCAGAGATGGGAGAGAGGGTCAGGTGCAAAGACAGGCAGGATCCCCACCGATCTCTCCGCTGTCAGCCTGGTCACAGTGAGCTGACAGGAGGGCTTCAGGAAGACTGCAGCCCCAGCCAAGAGCTCTGATACACAGTATCTCGGCAGTGACGGTGGTCAGAAACCAGACCGGAGCACGTCTGCAGGTAACTGTTACACTTAAAGGTTCAGGAGGAGCTGTGGACACCGGAACAGTGGGGTCAGGATCGTTGCCAAGGATAAGCTGGGGACCTGTGCCTTACTCCCCCGTCGCCGTAACCACGCCCCGTGTCAAACAACACAATCATTTATGGGTAAAAAATATATAAAAAATAGATACCAATAATGGCGGCACTCTGGTAATAGATACCAATAATGGCGGCACTCTGGAGATTCCTCAAAATAGGTGAAGCAACATGGTGTTTATTATCATCAACATTTCAGGGTACGGCGACCCCTTCTTCAGGATTCAAAACCAATAGTTAAAATACAAGGTGAAAGTAGAAATTCAACTTACATAGGCGTCCTGTCATGCATGCCCATAAAGGTATCTTTCAAATGGGGGCGGCCGTAAAGGTGAAAGGAAAACGATCCTTGTTCCAAGCAACAATATTTAATGAATAAAAAGAAAGTCCACATATAAAAACAAATCCACCACAGGGTGTGAAGTGTCCCAACTAATTCCACCAGTCTGCAGTCCTAGGGAACGAGAGTAAGATGGGTCCATGAACACTGATGGTAATTCCGTGTAGGTGAATGTGAAAGGAGCGTGGTCTGTGGTAAGTCCGGCTGTCGGCTTCAACGCGTTTCGAGGGTCCACCCCTTATCAAGAAGTGCCATCATCTCTGTAATGGTCGGTTGATATTTAAAAATGTGCCTACTGTAATTCTGTAATTCATAATAAGCTAATATAGGCTTATAGTGTGAAACCTATTCACAAGATATTGACTCACAACTAGATGGAAAAAATCAGTTCCATACCCGTAGTCGAAGTATATGCGACTGGGTAGTCAAAACAGACATTACAGGATTAAAGTCTCAATCTAATAACCAACCCACTTTTTTACAATGGAAAAAGGAATTTACAAATGCCTGGGTTGTACAACCTGTAACTACATGATCACAGGAGATTCCATAATGCACCCTTATACAGGGAAGAAATATATAATAAAATGGAGCTTATCCTGTAGCTCAAGGTTTGTGGTGTACATTCTGTCTTGCCCATGCACACTGCATTATGTGGGCAAGACAGAACGACAGGTCAAGGAACGCATGGCCCAACATACGTCAGCCATCAGGGCTGCATTAAATAGTGGGAATAGTGAGCAGCCAGTGGCTCACCACTTTGCCCAGTATAAAGACAGCATGGCCACCCTCAGATATCGCATAGTGGACCATGTCCCAGTTTCTTCGAGAGGGGGAAATTGTTCCAAGAAACTCCTACAATTAGAGTCAAGGTAGATACATCGTCTGGACACCTAAAGGCTTAAACGAATCATTGGGCATTAGTTGCTTTCTGTAATGTGTGTGCTTTTTGTAATGAGTGTTTTGTATAATCTGTATTGGAGTTTACAGGTACTCAGTCTATACCTATATTTTTGGTTCTGTCTAACTAGGCTTGTCTAACTGTTTTTTTCCATCTAGTTGTGAGTCAATATCTTTTGAATAGGTTTCACACTATTGGCCTATATTAGCTTATTATGTATAAAGGTGCATACACACACAATTTTTTAAACGATTATCGTTAACGATATCGTTTATCATTCAATCGTTGAAAAAATCGTTCACTTTCTGAGTTAAAACGATGAACCATTATCATTAATGAGCGTTCACGTTTGTAGTTCAGTCAGACTGACCAACTCAACAATTTTCAGTAAGGGAATATGCAAAAATCGTTTGTAGTTCAAAAAAATCATTCATTTCATTTAGTAAATGAACAATTTTAGTAAATCGTTTACTAAAATCGTTCATTTACTAAATTGTTGTGCGTGTATGCAGCTTTAGGCACATTTACAGCCGTTGAGCAAAATGATCAAATGTATATATATTAGTCTTTATTTATGTGATGATCTTGTCTGCCAGTTTCTCACACATTTATTTGTTATATTTCAACTTTTTATCACCTTTTTTTTTTTTTTTTATAGCACTTATGCATAATATATGTACACTTATGTCACACACTGTGATTATTAATATATTTTTACGTTTTTTATACATCTTGACCACAAGATGGTGCTATTTTACTATTTGATTCACACAGAGTTTACACATACGCTGTTTTAAAGCTTATATATATATTCATAGTAATACAGATTGTATATTTGAAGGTTGTACTATATTTTGCACAGATCTGATATGCTTGTATCTGTTTTTTAAGTAGTTTTTGATTATGCACTGTTTTGTTTCCAGCGCTCCTATAGCAACCGACTGGGGCCAGATGACGTCACTTCCGGGCATCGGAAGATGCAGCAACCAGAAGTTTATAGTCCGGACGCTGGGTGGTCTTGCTGTTGGAGGCTGCTTAAGGGCACTGGAGGGGTAAGGTATTTAATGCACTTGTTTTGTATTTTCTCTATTGGTTGTGTTTCCTGAAGATGGGGTCGCCGTACCCCGAAACGTTGATAACAATAAACACAATGTTGCTTCACCTATTTTGAGGAGTCTACGGAGTGCCGCCATTATTGATATCTATACATTGGGGACGTATACTCCTGTAGGAGGGCACCCGGAGCAAGGTAAAAGTCCATAGTGAACAGCAGAGTGCCGGACAGTTTTGTGTGGATATATATATATATATATATATATATTATATATATATATATATTGTGACACAGTTAGGTTAGGGGGTCTCTCTCCTGGGTAGAGGACTCCTTCCTTACACATACACACACACACAGCAGCAGGGAAGCAGCACACCAGTCTGGATGCAAGTACAAGCTGGTCAGCGCCAGTCTTTATTGTACAATGTCAGAAACATAAAGAAAACATAAATATAAATCCTAGCCCTGTCGGGGCACTAACTTCACAGGTAGTTCCCTCACTACCAGAACCTGGCAGGGCCTAATGCCCTCGCCAGCAACAAAAGCACAGCACAACACTCACGGTTAGGTTTCCAATTGTCTCTGAGCAAACTCCCTGCCTGCTCTCCCAGGTGAGACAATCAGCCCTAAACAAACTAGGCTAATATTGGCCACTCTCAGGTGGAAAACTAACAATCCTGTTACCAGGCTGCGAGAACCAAAACCTGGAGTGGCCGTGGGTGGAGCCCTCCCTCTCCTCTCACCCACAACCCCCAGGTCCCAAACCGGCTTTTCAAAAAGCCGAAACTCAAGCCTGCTACACTGCAGACTTTCTCCTGGGGGTTTAAAACACAAAAGACAGGAATCTGGGACAAATGTACCTGCCACAGACCACTTTACCAGTGATCCTATCACAATATATATATATATATATATATATACGCAAAAAAGTGCAATTTTCAGTGTAATATAAATAAATTGATTTAAGACCTAATAGAATACACAATTTGTTTCTAAAAATAGCACCTATATACTTAAAAACCAATTCATATACTGTTGTTAGCTTAAAACCAACAATAAATAGTATAGTTAAAAATGAAATGTTTATGTGGATAAAGTGCAGGTAGTTCATAAGGCAAGAAAGACATAGCACCCAAGGTGTTTAATCCATCTATCCATGCTTCCAGGACAGTTGGGAGGTAACCACTTTTATCAAGACATGAACCACTTTTATCAAGACATGACCTGTCTTGATAAAAGTGGTTCAACAACTTTGGCAAGGAGCAAAGTAGTGCTGTGGTTCATTGCGTGATTGTGGAGTCTCACTAAGTGCCGCCTGACCTTCTGTATTATATATATATAGGATGGTACCTTTAGGTACATTTAATTTTACTGCAAGAGTGCAGGGTGAACTGTGGCTATATATATATATATATATATATAGTAAAATAAATTGTTTATATATATTTAACCCTTAAATTATTGTGTTGTTTAGTAATTTATTACACTGAGCACTTTGTACACACATATATATGTTGTTTACACGGTTTTTTGGTTAGTTTCATACATGCTAATCACTGTAATTGATTACATTGATCACCATATATCTACCTAGATGGTGAAGATTGGCACTCTGGAAATCTTGATTAATACATGCATGGGTGCCTTCCTCAATAGTAAAGTATATGTCCTAATTCTTTGGGAGATGTAACTCTCCAACAAGAAATAGGAGGCGTCGCATGTAAAGTCGGCGTTTCAAGGGCTGCAGACCTTTTCCTCAGGACATGTGAAGATAAAGAACAAAAAGACATTTGTGTACATGTCTTACCTTAAATAGGTGTGCAGTGTGTATAGCTGTGTTGTGTGGCCACACTGAATCCTTCCTGCAGCTGAGGGTGCTGCAGTCAATGGCATCAGTACGCTCAGCGAGGTCCAGTGACATCACTGGGTTGCCCATATTATATATATATATATATATATATATATATATATATATATATATATATATATGTGTGTGTGTGTTTGTTACTTACTTGGACTAGAGGAATGAATTCCAGCTTTGACAGATGCCTGTAAGAAGATGGAGCGGTTATAAAAGAATTGTGCAATTGCATGTTTGCATGTACATTTAGGACTCCAATGTTGTTACACAACAATATATTAAACTGATTTGGGTTTTCCCAAGCAGGCCCAAATCTAGGCACATTTATTATACACATTGTAGCTTGGGTGGAGGCACTCAAATTAGACTCCCTTCTGCAAGGGTTACACACATTTGGCCGCACAGATGTTATAAGGGTGGGTGTCTGCATGCCATTTAAATAAACTTGCAGACAGGTGACCACCAATAGATGCTTCCTCAGAAGTAGGCCCTAATACCATTATTAACAAAAATAGACACATTCTGCAAAAAAAGAAAAAATATTAATTTAATTAGTTAATCCTAAAATTTTAAAAGATACTACGTTACATGAATACTTTGGAACTAATATTAGTTATATAAGACAGCCATCATGGCTAAAAAATAAACCCATAGGTTGTTATAAATATGGGAAAATTTCTCAGTGTTCATAAAAGTTACACATTTTAAGATTCTATTGATCCTTCAATGACGGCTGTATTCTTTTTCACCATTAGATGTCACTAGAATTCCTTATCATCCTCCAATGAACACTAATCGGAATGTGGACACTACCAATTATATATAATGTATATTACTACAGCAGTGTACACATCGGACCTTACATGCCCTCCACCACTGCATCCCACTAACATGGAGAGCAAGACTGTTGAGAGAGAGAGGGGAGAGAGAAGGGAGAGAGTCAACTGTAGATACAACAACTAGTTTATTTGTTTATATTTAATTCTATATTAGTGGAGCACCGAGACTTTTTCATATATTGTTATTCTGTTTTATGTATTCTTAAGCATTCAGGTCATCCATACTCCCAAGGGTTACCTTGTCATTTAATGCTTTTAGTTGCCCCCACAGAAAGCTCTGACTTGAAGATGGCACAATAATGCTGAAATCGATCTGTGGGAAAAGGTGTTTTTGCCAGCATGGAGAGGAGGACTGTTGATGGTGTTCTTTTTCCAATCATGGTCAATGGTCCACACACATACTGTACTTGTGATTAAAAAAATAGAATCAAACTCTTTCAGACAGTTTTCATGCACTTGTGTCTTGGAGAGTTCAGCTAATTATATTTTCCTCTGTTCACTTATTCCCTTGTTTTCCTTTTTTTATCGATTGTTTATATATATTTTTCTCTACAGGTTATCAAGGATGAATTGTCTTCTGTAATTGTTTATATCACTTGGAACAAAATGTTGATCATTATTAAATCTATTTAATGTGTTAGAGAATTTTATGTGTTAGAGAAGTAGTGTCGTGTCTATACTTTACTATTTCTCTCCACTCAGGAGTCCACACCCACCACTACTTCTCTTCCTCCCCATCCACATGTGTGCTACAGTCCCTATATGTGTGTCACTGCCCCTTCCCGTAGGTGCCTCTTCCCCATGTCTCAATGTGTGTCTCTGCACCACCTACTCATGTGTGCATCTGTGCCGCCTCTCTATGTATTTTTCTGCCCCATTTCCCCATGTGTGTTTCGGCCCCACGTCTCCATGTGTACCCCTTCACCACCTCTCCATGTGTATACCCCTTTACCACTTCTCAATGTGTGCCTCTGCACCACCTTTCCAAGTGTGCTTCTTCCCCACTTCCCCATGTGTGCCTCTGCACCACCTCTCCATGTGTGCTTCTGCCCCACCTTCCGAAGTGTGCTTCTTCCCCACTTCCCCATTTGTGCCTCTGCACCACCTCTCCATGTGTGCTTCTGCCCCACCTTCCCAAGTGTGCTTCTTCCCCACTTCCCCATGTGTGCCTCTGCACCACCTCTCCATGTGTGCTTCTGCCCCACCTTCCCAAGTGTGCTTCTTCCCCACTTCCCCATGTGTGCCTCTGCACCACCTCTCCATGTGTGCTTCTGCCCCACCTTCCCAAGTGTGCTTCTTTCCCACTTCCCCATGCATGCCTCTGCACCACCTCTCCATGAGTACTTCTGCCCCACCTTCCCAAGTGTGCTTCTTCCCCACTTCCCCATGTGTGCCTCTGCACCACCTCTCCATGTGTGCTTCTGCCCCACCTTCCCAAGTGTGCCACTTCCCCATATGTGCCTCTGCACCACCTCTCCATGTGTGCTTCTGCCCCACCTTCCCAAGTGTGCTTCTTCCCCACTTCCCCATGTGTGCCTCTGCTCCACCTCTCCATGTGTGCATCTACCCCACCTTCCCAAGTGTGCCTCTTCCCCATGTGTGCTTCTGCGCCACCTCTCCATGTGTGCTTCTGCTGACCCTCCTTCCCAAGTGTGCTTCTTTCCCACTTCCCCATGCGTGCCTCTGTACCACCTCTCCATGTGTGCTTCTGCCCCACCTTCCCAAGTGTGCCTCTTCCCCACTTCCCCATGTGTGCCTCTGCACCACCTCTCCATGTGTGCTTCTGCCCTACCTTCCCAAGTGTGCCTCTTCCCCACTTCCCCATGTGTGCCTCTGCACCACCTCTCCATGTGTGCTTCTGCCCCACCTTCCCAAGTCTGCTTCTTTCCCACTTCCCCATGCGTGCCTCTGCACCACCTCTCCATGTGTGCTTCTGCCCCACCTTCCCAAGTGTGCTTCTGCCCCACCTTCCCAAGTGTGCTTCTTTCCCACTTCCCCATGCGTGCATCTGCACCACCTCTCCATGTGTGCTTCTGCCCTACCTTCCCAAGTGTGCCTCTTCCCCACTTCCCCATGTGTGCCTCTGCACCACCTCTCCATGTGTGCTTCTACCCCACCTTCCCAAGTGTGCCTCTTCCCCATGTGTGCCTCTGCACCACCTCTCCATGTGTGCTTCTACCCCACCTTCCCAAGTGTGCCTCTTCCCCATGTGTGCCTCTGCACCACCTCTCCATGTGTGCTTCTGCCCCACCTTCCAAAGTGTGCCACTTCCCCATGTGTGCCTCTGCACCACCTCTCCATGTGTGCTTTTACCCCACCTTCCCAAGTGTGCTTCTTTCCTGCTTCCCCATGTGTGCCTCTGCACCACCTCTCCATGTGTGCTCTACCCCACCTTCCCAAGTGTGCCTCTTCCCCATGTGTGCCTCTGCACCACCTCTCCATGTGTGCTTTTACCCCACCTTCCAAAGTGTGCTTCTTCCCCATTTCCCCATGTGTGCCTCTGCACAGCTCTCCATGTGTGCTTCTGCCCCACCTTCCCAAGTGTGCTTCTTTCCCACTTCCCCATGTGTGCCTCTGCACCACCTCTCCATGTGTGCTTCTGCCCCACCTTCCCAAGTGTGCCACTTCCCCATGTGTGCCTCTGCACCACCTCTCCATATGTGCTTCTGCCCCACCTTCCCAAGTGTGCCTCTTTCCCACTTCCCCAAGTGTGCTTCTTCCCCACTTCCCCATGTGGGCCTCTGAAACATCTCCCCATGTGTGCCCATGAACCATCTTCACATGTGTGCCTATGCACCAAATTCCATGTGTGCCTCTGCACCATCTCCTCATGTGCGCCTCTACACCATCTTTTCATGTTTACCTCTGCACCACCTTCACATGAGTGTCTCTGACCCTCCTCCCTGTGTGTGGTTCTGCTTAACCTATCTATAGGTGCTTCTGCATGCATGCTTCTGAGCTTCCTCCCCATGCTTGTTTCTGCCTACCAGTCATTTTCTTCTCCCCCTTTGCTTTGGTCCCTTAACCCATCTCTCTCTCCCCATACCATCTGATTCACCTCATTCTTCTCCCAGCTGCATCACCATTCACTTTCCTTTTGTTCCACATATACCCCTCTCCCCCATCTATCACAAGTGTCCTCTATTTACACATTTCCATCCTCCTCTTTTGCATGTTTTAGGTAAAACAATGGCTAGAGGTTGCTGATCAGAAGAAGCATGTACTAATGGAAGTACAACCATACTCTTCCTGGGGATCCAAAATAAGCACAAGAGTTTTTTTATTAAATGATCAGGGCTTAATTCTCACTCAGGTAGTGAGAGAAGGAGGGTGGGTACATATTACTCAGACCTCTATAGGGGCACAGGTGTGCAGGGGGTGTAACCACACTCCCTTGAGATGCTGCAATCATGCCTCTGCTTTCAAAGGTTGTTTAAATGCTATGGGGTCTATTTACTAAGCAGTGTTAGGAGACAGAGTGAAAAGTGATAAGAAAGTGATAAGATGCCAGCCAATCAGCTCCCAACTGTCATTTTTCAAACACAGCTGTGTGATGGCAGTTGGGAGCTGATTGGCTGGCACCTTATCAATTTCTTATCACTTTTCACTCTGTCTCCTAATACTGCTTAGTAAATAGACCCCTATATTCTTTAAATAAAACACTTATAAAAAAAAAAATCTTTAAAGATTTTTTTTTTTTATGTTGCAGAACTTGTAAGGAGGTCTGAGTGGCATATAATGGGCATGTGGGTAGGTATAAAGAGCATATAAGGGGCACACTACACATTTGCCCTCCCCCAGTTAAAGGGGTGTAAATGAGGGGGGTCCCTGAATGTTTCATTTGTACTGCACCCCCACAGTCTCTGCAACCCTGCTTATTGTATTTTCTGTACTATGTTCTCACAATAAAGAGCCTACTGGACTTGAATACAGACTCCTGCCTGGTGATTTGAAGTTAATGTATTACAATGTATTTCCGAATGTTGAAGAATGGTAGCTGAAAGAAGTACTTTTTTAAGAGAGACAAGGGCTTTCAGAGTGGGAGGGGGGTCATGAAGTAGGATCAGCTCCCTTCTTGATCAATGCAGTAATAGAAATGTTATGCTAGAGAAGCTGAGGATATTGTATATACCTCAGCAAGATGCATCAAGCTTTGTTCATTTGGATCATTCAGACCATTGCCTATTCATCTTCACAGACCAGTACCAGCAGCAGACTACTTTTCCATCTAGTGGGACATCTCCGACAGCGAACAACAGATACGAGACCTTGTTGCTAATCAGACTGTTCGGATCCCTCCTTTACCAACTGGTAATATACAAATCTACTCTACTGGGTATATCTGTATTGACTTTTATATACACTCTATATGACAGTGTCATTGATGTTGGAAATATATGTGTACAAGCTGGCAGGGCCGTAACTAGGTATTCGAAAGTCCAATAGCTATATTTTTTTAAAGGCCCCCATGTAACACTCAGTGGTGAAATATGTATAAAACATATGTAACTTTGACAAGAAAGATGGGTTCCTGGTGTTGCATGAAAAACAGTCGTACTCACTGTTATACACACTGGTTGGTTGGAGCGGAGCAGGGTGCCATACACCATGCAGACAGCAGCCGGATCTCTCATACACACCATATTGCAGCCTCGACTTGTATTCATCTCCAGGTACTTCTCTATTCCTCAGAGCGCTCTCTCATTTGAGTTCCTAGCCAATGACTCCCCCTGCAATGCGTGTTTGGTAACAGGGGAGAGACGTGACCTTATCTCAGACAGCAGAAGCGCTGACTGTTGTTTCATCTGGGCTAATACGTGGGGGGCACTTTCTCATCCCCTGTTTGATTCAGACAGGGGAAAGTAGACGTGATCTCACGTTTTCTATATCCCAGACTTTACTTTTTTCTTCAGTATTTACACTAACATCTTCATTTGTTTGTCACAGAAATATGATGAATATGACTAATGCTGATTTGTGTATTACTGAATAAATTTGATATGCCATCACTTACACATTTGTCTAAATCCTTTTAGTACCGGTTTGAATTGTTTAATAAGGATTATTTTTTTCCTTACTAATTACTAAATTGTTTGGTTGCAATATACCGATTAGGAATGCAATCGAGCACTATACATATTTGGTCTTATTCTTTGGTGTGTTGTAACTATTTTTAAGTTATTTCCATTTATCAGCTTGAGTTTGAGATCCATTATATTTATATTTTTGCCTTTTCTCTGTCACAATTAATGTATTGAATATCCATCTATAGTGATTTGCACTTGTATGTTGGTATACCATATTAGTGAGATATTGGGGACCTTTGCCCATTTTTCCTTCATGCAGATTTTTATATTATTGATTTTTGTGACTTAAATATTTTCTATTACAGAAATGTTTATTAATAAATGTTTTTGTGTCAGTTACTCTTAGGAGAGAACTTTATTTTAGGTACTGTAATAAATGTTTAGTTTTAAATCTATTTCATGCATCGTTTTTATGCTATATATTAAGAGAAGATATTTTTCCTTCTCTAAAGAGTGCCCCAGCCTAGGCATTTTTGTCTTTATTCTCCCCTTTGTTTTTGCCCTTTGCAAAAAAATCCTTTTTTTCATATGTGTATTACACAAAATCCCATGGGCGCACCACCAACCCAGAGTCATCAAATAATTATATAATAATGATAGACCTTAATGTTGGTAATTCTATATTTCTAATACAATGACTTATTATTAATATCTTTATAAATTTATCTTGTGAACCTGTGCTGATGCTAAAACCTCCCCTTTTTTTATATCTCTGCCATACACCTTACCAGTCGGTGAGTGTATGCAGATACCAGGTAGCGGAGCAGGATCACTGAAGGTGTTATAGATTACAGGTAATTGCAGCTAAATGGAAAATAGTGAACGAGATGGCACCACGTATGGGAAGTAGTACCTTCGGCGGCAATCTTGGTACAGCAAATGAAGCCTCCCTGGAGGAATAATATGGAGTCTACGCAGTAGCGCTCTCCATTTTCAACACTTGAAAGTGTTAATTGCTCATTGGCAGGTACGGTAAACAGTGACTTTTGTACCTCCATACAGCATTTATTAACTGTATCAGGAAACATTATCACCTACATCTTTAGTGACCTACATCTGGAACAGGGGTGTTTATACAAAATAGTGGGCCTGTGTGCAAAGTCCAGTGGTGGGGCCCCTTCCCACAGTATACAAAGATGCAAAGACTGTACATTGTAATACATTGCATATTGGCTTTAAATAGTTCTATTTACAAAACTGAGTAATTCAGCATTTCTATTTTAATGAGAAGTTGCATGGTTTACAATGTATATTTGTTTATTACACATTGAGGGGTCTATTTACTAAGCAGTGTTAGGAGATAAAGTGAACGGTGATAAGGTACCAGCCAATCAGCTCCAGTTAGGAGCTGATTGGCTGGTACCTTATCACCGTTCACTTTATCTCCTAACACAGCTTAGTAAATAGACCCCTTGAACTAGTTCAAAAATTATACTTATTATCACGGTAAAAATACATTTTTTCCACATTTTCTGTGGAAGCAGATGACGGGATGGATAATTCATGAGTGGATAGGATTAGTATGAGGTTTTTAAAATTCATTATTATGCATGTAGTTCTAATTTCATGTAGTCTCTAGATAATGGCCTGAGCCTTGAGTGTGAGGCTGCAGGTTCTGTCAGGGCACGTCCTCCTGTTAAGGCTGGGACTAGCAGAAAATAGCTGGGCTGGCATTTTGTTACAAGTCGCGGTCACGACTTGTCTTCTTCGAGCAGGTTACCCAGTCAGGATGGGGTTACTTCAGTTTCTCCTGTTGCTAGGCAATTGGTACGCCTCAGGAAGTGACGTGTTATCCACAGTGCAGCGTGATTGGTGGTTCCTCCTATTTGTACACACTGGACTTTTGCCGTCTCAACGACTATAGCATATCTGTGAATTCCCTCGGCTTGTCTGCATGGTCAGCGTTCTGTTCCTCCTTGTGGAGCAGATTTTGGCCTTCCCGAAGTGGCTTCCGTGCTGTCTCCGGCTCTCTAGCCTCCCTACGGCTTTAGCCGCATCTATACTACCGTGTTGCCATCGGCTCTCCAAGCAGCAGCACCGACTACCTACCTATCATCAGCTCTTACCGCACCTTCTGCACATTTGTCACACCAACAGCTTCCGTGCTGTCCCCGGCTCTCCAGCTTCTTCTACGGCTTCCCAGCCGCACCTACACCACCCTGCTGCCATGCCGCAGCATTTTCTGTTAACTGTCTATCACTGGCTATTGCCGCACCATCGGCACATTTGCCACATCATCGGTCCCAAAGCCACAGCATTACCATTGTCTGACTACCACCGGCTATTGCCGCATCATCGGCACACAAGCCGCATCATCGGCACCTTTGCCGCACCATCGGCTCCCAAAGCTACAGTATTCCTATTGACTGTCTATCATCGGCTATTGCCGCACCAATGGCCCATTCGCCACACCATCGGCACAGTAGCCACACCTTGGCACACCTCACACCATCGGCTCCCAAGCCGCATCTCTCCAACTGTATCATCTGCTCTTCCGGTACAAGACTCTTTCCTTTCATCTCAGGATTCCAGTCGACACTCCTGTAAGCTGCTACTACTCCGAGCAGTAAGTCCAGGCGGCTGCCTAAGTACCGGTGAGCTATTCATCTCTAAGGGAACAGCGGGCGGTTGTTAGTGGCAAAACAAAAGACCTCGCAGCCTGAGTTCTAGATGGTTTACAAGGAGTGGTCACTGGAGATCGTAACACATTATCATGGAAGTAACAAAGCTCCAGCCCCAGGAGGGATGATGAAAGCAGGAGGAGTGTTTAGTGAGAGTGGGTCATGAGATCGCATCTCATCCAATTAGGCTGCATGTTTGACAGAGTGCAGCCTGAGCCCAGGGCTAAGGATGGACATTGGAGCCCACCATCGAATGGTGGAATGTGATGGTAGTTAACCAATGCATCAAAAAGCATTTGATGGTAAATCCATCACAATGGTTCATGCATGCGCAGCTACCCAGCTTCCGACGTGCTCTGTTGCCTAGCAGCAGCATAGAGAGAAGATGGACCAAACAGGTCACGTCGACTGAGGCAGACAGAGCCTTCAGCTAACCCAAGATAGTCTTATTCAGAGAGCAGCAGCCAGGAAAGAGTCAGGGGTGGCATAGCTCACTGGATTTAGATAAAACAACAGGTAACCATTGGAACACCATGGAATCATTACCATTTCATGGTGGAATAAAGTGAAAAACTGCCATCAAATGGTAAAAATACTGTCATCAACAGAAAAACATTGATGGTCTGTAACCATCAACTACCAATGTCCATCCCTACCCCGAGCTTCCATTCAATCACTGTTGTTCACGAGAATAAAAGGAAAAACTGGGCCTGTTTCAAATGTGAACCAAATGCAGATATTTACGTAGATTGAGCGATTGTTGGCAATTGCGCACGTGCATCGATTGAATTGGGGTTATGCTCACACAAAGGATTCGCTTGCAAAGTGCGTAACAGGTAGTCAGCGTTTGGGGGAGGTAACGGTTGGTGGTTAGAAAAACGCAGAAATGTCGGACTGTATAAACACTGTTTCCTCTGTGTCCATAAATTAGCCACTGTGTTCTTGCTCACAGCAGGAGAGCCCCCTGCGTGTCTGGAGACCCGCTGTGTCTGCGACATCTTAAGCTTACTCAGTAGGTTGATGGCCCCTGGATCTGCTTTCAGTGTTTCTGGTTTTGTGCGTGAGTGGCGGATGTGAGATGCTTTTAGTGGGCGTCTTTAAGCATTGGATGACGAGTGGGTCATTAGCATACTTTCACAATTGCAAAATCGTGAGAGATTGCACATACGATAGTATTTGCGTCAACATCTAAATCAGACCCATAGTTATATAATAATAATCACCCTGTCACTCTGACCTAGGCCAGCTGCCTGTAGTAAAAACAGTAACACACATGTTGTGTGATATCATCATCAAAAGGTTCTGGCAGTCGGCAGAGGAGGAGACAGAGAGTAAGCTACAGGAAGAACGCCGGCCGATCTGTGACTGGAGAGTGAGTGACAGACTGCAGGAGGCAGGGTCAGAGCCAAACGGCGACCTGTTATTAAAGCTTGGAGAGAGATAAAATTGGAGGTAAATGGCACCAACCAATCAGCTCCTAACTGTCATTTTTCAAACACAGCCTGTAAAGTGACAGTTAGTAGCTGATTGGTTGGTGCTATTTATCTCCAATTTTATCTCTCTCCAAGCTTTATTAAATCTCTCCCTGAGTCTGGAGAGTCTGAGACAGACTGTAGAAGTTGGGGGCAGAGCCAAATGCTGTACTGATGCACTAGGCTCCCCTGTCTTTCTGATTTTTAATTATTTCTTCAAATGAAATAGTACTTGAGAACTGTGGCAGATAGATGCTGGGTGCAGGGTGGGTGCCACAGAGCCCCCCTAGTTTGAGGGCCCTGCACCTATTGTTAATACGCCATTGATCTGGGAACTACTAACTATTTTTATACATTTTACATATGTGGAACACTTTTATATTTTTATTTTATGTATTATATTTGAATACATGTATTAAATGTGTGTTTTATTATCAAGCTGTACATTTTTTATGTAGCTTTTTTGCAGTTTAGCGCTGGGTGTGTTACCTATATTTATTCTCACAATAAAGAGCCTGCTGGAACTGAGGGCCTGATTCAGAGCCGGACGCTATTTGCGCTCGCTCGTTCAGAAAAAGGGGCCGGATATTTAAATAGAGCGCTCGCTTTTTGCGGTCTGTTGATGCCTCTATGTCTGAACGAACGAAAGAAACATGCGCTCGCTATTTTGTAAAGACGCCCCCTGGCCGCTCGCATCATACGTCATCTCCGCTATTTATTAGATTAATCGAGTACATCGAAAGGCGTATAAACTGCTCGCTATTCTTGTGGTAGCATTTTCCTACCGCAATCATGCGAGCAGTTCAGGCTAAAAGACAACCAAGTGACGTGGTCGATGACGCTGCTTTGTTAATTATGCACACCCTTAAAATGCCGGTTGGCATGCCTGCGTTCGAATCTCCACTCCCCGTTTTCAAGCACCTTCCCCTGTTACCACCCACAAACGCCTCATTCTGTCACTCAAATTAGCAGGCATTCGCTATTTTGCGAGCACACGATTTCCGACCGCACTGACTGGTTGGCGCATGCGTATTACAACCCATATGCATGCGCAGATGTGCGAACATCGCTCGGAGCGAACGAGTGGCCGCTTACGAGCGGCTCTGAATCAGGCCCCGAATACAAACTCCTAACTGGTGACTAGAAGTTAAATTACTGCAATCTATTTCAGGATGATGAAGAATGGGGGCTGAAATAAGTGCTTTTTAAAGAAAGATAAAGGGGTAAATTTACTAAGCGTCGGTTTCAAAATTGGCGCCAACCAATGGGTATAGACATCATGTTTGTTTCTAAAAATGTGTATTTACTATCCGACAGCTTTCAGTGTCATTTTAAAACCGACGACAATGTTGCACGGTTTTGTCGTCGGTTTTGACATTTCCAATGGAAAACAAAAAACTGGCCAAAAATAGACCACAAATAGACCAACATTTCCTGGTGGTTTTCTATAGGGTAAAATATACCTGTTCTATTTCTACATCACAAACACCCTATAAAGCTGCTTCCACCAGAATAAGCATTTCCACACGGTGAGGATGTACTTTGGATTTGGATGTATTAGGCGAGAGGTGATTTGTTAGAGAAGTTTGGGGAGTGCTACTGCGATTTCTGAAAGTAGCTTTGTCTTCTGTGTAGTATAATGTGTGTTGTGGGGACAAGATGGGATTGTGAGGGCTCGAATATGATTGTACAGTTGCTTAGTTGGCCACAGGGGTTAAAGTGGGACGGGAAGGGGGTGGAACTGCGTTCCGTCAGTACTATTTGGAGATGGAACCAGTTCCGCCTACTCCGGCCCACCTAACCCTGCCTGTCAGCCCGGTGCCACAGGGAGATGTCGGGCACCCAGGGACCCGACTCCTTCCTCACAGCAGCAGCCGGAGGCTGGAGTTCACTCCAGAGCTCCAGCTTCGTCTCCCCCACGGGCAGTATGGGAGAGACATCATGACGTCTCTCCCATACTGGGAGGAGCAGCCAGTGACTCAGATGGCAGCGGACACAGGAGCGGGGCTTCAGGTAAGTAATGTTTTTTTTTTTTGTAAGGGGCACTACTACAAGGAGCATTACTACAGGGGGCACTACTAATGGAAGCATTACCACTGGGGTGCATCCACATTATAATGTAAACATTCATGGGTCAGCAGCAGCACGCAGGGCAGTATCCAAATCAACATTATAACATAAACATTGGTGGGTCAGCAGCAGCACGCAGGGCAGTATAGGGTGCATCCACATTATAACGTAAACATTGGTGGGTCAGCAGCAGCACGCAGGGCAGTATCCAAATCAACATTATAACATAAACATTGGTGGGTCAGCAGCAGCACACAGGGCAGTATAGGGGTGCATCCACATTATAACGTAAACATTGGTGGGTCAGCAGCAGCACACAGGGCAGTATAGGGGTGCATCCACGTTATAATGTAAACATTGGTGGGTCAGCAGCAGCACGCAGGGCAGTATAGGGGTGCATCCACATTATAACCTAAACATTGGTGGGTCAGCAGCAGCACACAGGGCAGTATAGGGGTGCATCCACATTATAACATAAACATTGGTGGGTCAGCAGCAGCACAGAGGGCAGTATAGAGGGTGTATCCACATTATAACATAAACATTGATGGGTCAGCAGCAGCACACAGGGCAGTATAGGGGTGCATCCACATTATAACGTAAACATTGGTGGGTCAGCAGCAGCACACAGGGCAGTATAGGGGTGCATCCACATTATAACATAAACATTGATGGGTCAGCAGCAGCACACAGGGCAGTATAGGGTGTATCCACATTATAACATAAACATTCATGGGTCAGCAGCAGCACACAGGGCAGTATAGGGTGCATCCACATTATAACATAAACATTGATGGGTCAGCAGCAGCACACAGGGCAGTATAGGGTGTATCCACATTATAACATAAACATTGGTGGGTCAGCAGCAGCAGCACGCAGGGCAGTATAGGGGTGCATCCACATTATAACCTAAACATTGGTGGGTCAGCAGCAGCAGCACACAGGGCAGTATAGGGGTGCATCCACATTATAACATAAACATTGGTGGGTCAGCAGCAGCACAGAGGGCAGTATAGAGGGTGTATCCACATTATAACATAAACATTGATGGGTCAGCAGCAGCACACAGGGCAGTATAGGGTGTATCCACATTATAACGTAAACATTGGTGGGTCAGCAGCAGCACACAGGGCAGTATAGGGGTGCATCCACATTATAACATAAACATTGATGGGTCAGCAGCAGCACACAGGGCAGTATAGGGTGTATCCACATTATAACATAAACATTGGTGGGTCAGCAGCAGCACGCAGGGCAGTATAGGGGTGTATCCACATTATAACATAAACATTGATGAGTCGTCAGCAGCAGCACGCAGGGCAGTATAGGGTGTATCCACATTATAACGTAAACATTGATGGGTCAGCAGCAGCACACAGGGCAGTATAGGGGTGCATCCACATTATAACATAAACATTGATGGGTCAGCAGCAGCACACAGGGCAGTATAGGGTGTATCCACATTATAACATAAACATTGGTGGGTCAGCAGCAGCACGCAGGGCAGTATAGGGGTGCATCCACATTATAACGTAAACATTGATGAGTCGTCAGCAGCAGCACGCAGGGCAGTATAGGGGTGCATCCACATTATAACGTAAACATTGATGGGTCAGCAGCAGCACACAGGGCAGTATAGGGGTGCATCCACATTATAACATAAACATTGATGGGTCAGCAGCAGCACACAGGGCAGTATAGGGTGTATCCACATTATAACATAAACATTGGTGGGTCAGCAGCAGCACGCAGGGCAGTATAGGGGTGCATCCACATTATAATGTAAACATTGATGGGTCAGCAGCAGCACGCAGGGCAGTACAGAGGGTGCATCCACATTATAACATAAACATTGGTGGGTCAGCAGCAGCACACAGGGCAGTATAGGGTGCATCCACATCACACAGCAGCAGCACACAGGAGCATACCTGTACTTCTGATTGGCTGATGCTGATGGTGGGACCCATTACATGTGCAATGCCACATGCATCAAGTGATCCAGGAGCAAAATGGAGGAGTTGGGAGGGTCCACAGAGTGCCTGAGGTGAAGTCCGCTTCAGGCAGTTCTGAACAATACATCGTTCTTTGTTCATAGAGTGTACACACTGAACGATTTCTTAAAAAAACATAACCAATGTCGTTTGGTTGAGCTGCATGTATAGACGACAGAGAATGACGTCAACGACCCACGGGAACGCGCATATAGTGTGTACACACTATACGATGTGAACGATTTATCGTTACGATTAGCCTCGTAATGATAAATTGTCCATAATATCGCGTAGTGTGTACCAGGCTTTAGTGTTTTATTTTTCAGTTTTTATCTTGTCTGTATTTGCTCTTTGTTTAGATGGAGGGGGAGAGGAGAAAGAGCAGAGAGGACCCACATTCACAAACCTTGAGATGCCATCCCCAGCTTTACTTCCTAAAAGGAAACGATAATGTCCAATTATTTGCTGACATTAAATTTACATTTTAGAACATTTACCATTAAAATGTTTATTTATTGGTTCTGTGAAAAAATCTTTAACACGACAAACAATATATTTTGTAATGGTACACCAAATTTGGTATACTGGTTTTGTGCAATGTTTCACGCAGTATATTTCAACAGGCAGAGTAAAGCCTATTTTGACAAATATTTCAATAGAATTTTTTATTTTAAAATATTGCTGGTGTAGATATCCATCAAGTACCTATCCTACATGACAGAGGTTCCCAAATTCCGCCATTACAGTCCACGTTTTAAGCATATCCATTATTGAACACAGGTGACAATTAGTACCGCAGTCAATTTGATTTTACTATCTGGACTCAAGCATGGGTATCCTTAAAACCTGGACTGTAATGGCTGAGTTTGGGAACCTCTGCTATACAAGGTAAAATTACTGTATTTTTAGTAGAGATGTGTGGTTCAATACTCCAGAAATCTGAATCCACCTGAATTTTGTGAATCCAGACAGATCTGAGTCACGGTTCTGATCTACTGAGGAGATCCAGACAGATCCAAGTCGAGGTTCTGATCTTCCCACGCTTCGGAATTTGTATTTTAAATTCAAATTTGGGGTTTTGGACTGCAAAAATTACATGATTTTAGCTGTTTTTAAAAACTTTTTTTATCAAAAAACAAACAAACCAAAACTATAACACTTGATGATGGTTTTGCAAACCCAAAACACGAGGATAAATCCAGATCCAAAACCAAAACACGGGGGTCAACGCACATCTCTAATTTTTAGTTGTGCAATAACAAAACACAAAAGAAATAAGTGCTTTGTTCCCAAAAAATTATTTTAGACCTCAAACACGCTTATCGTTTGGTAGTCTGTTATTTGGGCGGGCTGGCCATCGTTTCGTGGTTGGTTTGCAAATCGATACTTAGTAAAGTATGTGTGAAAATTTTTTAATAGTTGGTCCGATGTTCTAAAGTCAGTCATTTGGTCGGTTTTCTGTCAGTTTTGCCTTTAGTAAATGGTTGCATTGCGAAACCGATGGAAAATTGCCCAAACTACTAAAACCGATACTTTGTAAATTTACCCCCAAGGCTGTCATAGTGGGAGGCGACTATGAAGTTGTATCAGATACCTTCTTAATCAATGCAATAATAGAAACCACCAACACAGAGAATGCCACTTGTCAGAACTGCTCATCCTATGACCGCTGGGACCAGGAAGCCATTACTGCCGTCGAGAAAGGTAAGAAACTGTTAGACCACTAGGGGATGGTTTGTCAACATTCTATCATGTTTATCTATATTTCAAATAGTATATTAATAAATGAATTTACCCAGGGAGTGCAAAAGAACAATCGCTTTAACTATGCAGCTATGTAAAATCTCAATTTATTCACTATACATAAGCACATGTCATATTAATAAAACAATGTTTCAAAATAAAAACATCAATTACATTATTAAATTATCAATCTCTCTAAAATAGGAATGGTCATCTGATAATCACTCCGCTCCAATATATAATTTAATGATCCTGATCTCTGTGAGTCAGTGCTTTGAAGTGCAGAACTATTAAATAGTGGTGTTCTGGTGCACCAAGGTGGTGCTTCACAAATAATAAATCACTGTTGGGTGATGCAGAGAAAGGTAATATGCAAATTGCAGAAGATGGGTATGCAGGGGAGAACGCAGGACAGCTTTCTGTTCAGTTGGACTGCGCTATGCTCAACCCTGTCAATGATTGAGTCTCAGTGGACTGGAGGTAGAGGGAGGGTGCTAGCCACTGTTGTATGACATAGCACTATGCCAGTGTTGGCTAACCTTGACAGTCCAGCTGTTGTGGAACTATATATCCCAGCATGTCCTGCCACAGTTTTAGCATGCCCTAATAGCATAACAGTAGCAGTGCATGCTGGGTTATGTAGTTCCATAACAGCTGGAGTGTCAAGGTTAGCCAACACTGCACTATGCTCAACCTCGTAATTGCTGGTGATTGCTGATTGTTTTCAATCAGCCGCACTGATTTTCGTAATCAGTATTCACACAAGCAGATTATATTGCAGACACAGAGTACGTTTTCTGGAGCCACCAACACCTCCGGTATATGTGTTCAAAGACAGCATTCCATCTTCACTTCAAAACAAACAGCTTTGGAGCAGGGATCCAGGCAGAATATTTTGATGTTCCTAACTAGTTTCTCCTTCAATGTGAGCTGGAGGTTTCATCAGAGGGCCCGATGGCATACATTGCCCAGATAATTGTTTATTCTATCATGATGACATTTCAGCAAGGTCTACATGGTGAATGTCTATCTAGTATACCACACCCAGGTGAGTAATAGGTTAGCAGCATACAATGGCAGGCATGAGCAATAGCCAGGATTTGATAATTGCTGGTGTAAACTATGGAACAGATGATAACTTGATGCAGAAGGTAAAAGCTAGAAATATATATATATATATATATATATATATATATATGCACTTGGTGAATGGTTTGAGAGTTGCTGGCACATATATGAAAGTAAATAGGGGACATCTTACTGAAATTTGGACGGAAATAAACAAATCAATGTCCTGATATCATAGGGCAATGAGATGTGATGACCATAACTCAGGCATGCATGGAACCCCTTAGTGTGGCCGATAGCTGGGCGATGGAATCCCCTCATTTTCTGTTCCACTATTAATTAGCCTGACAGCAGTGGTGTATTTATTATGAGTACTGTCTGTGCAGGGCACCCAGAACACTCCACTCTTCCATTCAGTGGACCGCCGCACATATTCTTGCTGCCGGCAACACCATCTTTCCAGTTATGCCAATCTCTGGAATTATGCTGCCCTTCTCCATGGAAGGTTTCGGTCCTCTCTGAGCTCACCTTAGGACACCTGTATTACGGTTTGAAAGGTGTAGTGCCAAATGCAAACTCAAAATTGTGACTATCTTTGCTATCTTCTGCACATGTACCATCTTTCCAAAGGTGATTAGAAAAAAAATCGGGGACACCATATAATTTGATTATCACTTTGGTACACGCAGCCCAGGATATACCCAATGCGATTTAGCAATAGGCAGACTATCTCTAGGTAAGGGAAGGGCCAAACCCAATACTGAATATAAAATACTTATTATTTCTAAAACATGCTCGGATATCCCAAACCGGGGCAATGCGTGGGTTTTAAACCCACTGCACATTGCTATCAGTTTCAGTTTTCAAATCACGGCTTATCAACAGCAATTTTCCCTTCCAAATCACTGAATGTAAGCTACCTGGAGAAGAAAATTGCAAGCATTTGTCTTAAATTGCAACAAAAATAGCACCCTATTACTTTGCCTCTTGGATATATCAGAACTAGTTGAAGATGCTTTGTTCCAGTATCCAGTCTTTTCATAATTAGAGTCTCCTCTGTCTACAAAGATAGACAGTTTAAAGAAAGAAGATAGGAAAGAGATTTTGTGCCACAATGACAATTGACCATTTCTTGTATGTTTTTGCACTGTGCATACTCTGGAATGGTACAGACGTGTACACAACTCAAACACACATCTCACTTACTGAAGAGGCAGAACAGGTGTGCGAAAGAGCATTCTCATATAGGCAATGTACACTATGGACATGTTCACTTAAACACATCCTATGCAGACCTGCAAATTTGCATAGATACACATGAAAAGAGGTAAACAATTTGCACCTGTTACAGAGTATGTGCAAACCCAGAATGATAATGATGACAAACAGGAACATGAACTCATTGACTCCCAAGAGAGGATTGCTGAAATAAACTCCACTTGACAGCATTGTTCTCATTAAGCACACTTAAATTAGATAATTTTATTAAACGAATGTTTGTGGTAGTAATCGCATAAGGGCTGTCTGTCCACCACAAGCTGCACCAGCAACTCAACTTCTTTGTAGGTAAAGTTGGGCTGATTACACTTCATGGGGACACGGCTGGGACTAGGAGACTCTATAGGGATGCAGTTTATTTACCGGCGTCAGGAATGCCAGACGTCGGAATCCCTATGCTGGAAGCCCGACTCTGTACTAAAGATAGGCATCTAAATACCGACACCTATCTTTAGCCAGATGCCGAAAACTCGATGTCTGGCATCACGAACGAAGGCAATTGGGGACTGTTAGCTGCGGGCGGGAGGAAGGGTTAATTTTAGCCACCCCTGCGGGGACTTAAGGTTAGGCACCCCCTGGGGAGGGTTAGATTCAGGCTAGGAGAAGGGGGGGTTAGGGTTAGGCACCACTGGGGGTAGGTTATGGTTAGGCACCACCCCAGGGAGGGCTAGGTTTAGGGTGCGGGAAGGGGGGGTTGGGGTTAGGCATTGCCGGGGAGAGGTTAGGGTTGGACACCACCGGGGGGAGGTTAAGGTTAGGCACCACTAAGGGAGGGTTAGGTTTAGGGGGGGAGAGGTGAGGGTTAGGGTACCTACCAGCCCCAGTTGGGATCCTGATGGTTCGGGCTTCAAGCATTACATACCGATTCCACTCTACCATTGGCTGAAATGTTTTTCAATGCTCAATTGTGATGTGATAAATAAATGAGAAGCAGTCCCACAGAATGTTTTTTTCTGCAGACGCCTTTTCTTGACTTACTGTACTTCAAAAGTGCATAAACTTTTAAAAGTGCATAAAAGTAAAATGATTTCAAAATGCATCGTAAACAACTCTAATAAGATACATTTTAGAAATCAGTTAGATATGGCCAATTGGGGACATGCCTTCAAAACTACAACTTCAAAAAGCTTTAATCAAACACAGCCAACTCTAAAGCTGGCCACACACTAGACCAACTTACATCCAACCAGCCAACTTGTTAATTGGTTGGAATGAAAACCTGGTAACATATGGGAGTAACTGTTGATCAGCAATTTGCTCCTAACTGCCAAATGACGTCAGACAAGTTTGTTAAATGTTTGATCTAAACAATTTGTTCAAACACAAGTTTTTGGCCATTTTCTGGCGTTTGGGAGCAAATTGCTGATTGTCATTAGCTTTCATCCCTTACCACATTTTCATTCCAACCAATCAACAAGTTGGCTGGTTGGACAGATAATCTTTAGATGTGTGGCCAGCTTAAGTATAGATGTCAGCAGGGCCGTAATTAGGGTAGTGCAGGGCAGATGGTGCTGTTTGGGCCTGTAAATTTTCTGTTTATTATCATTCTCACTTGTAGCTTCCTCTACTTTTATCCCCAGCAGCTCCTGGCCTCCCCTCTCTCTTTCCTGGCCCTTCCCCATGAGGCCATGGCCCTTTTTCAGGTGCACGTCTTATGTCCCTATTTGAAAAATGGGCGGGGGGGCGCCAATGCTCTTTCTGGCACAGGGCACCAAAAAGTCTAATTACGGCTCTGGATGTCAGAGCATAGTCTGTTGACAATAACTGAGAAGCAAGGCAATGGAAGGGGCCTTTGCAGACCTTTATATATTTAATGATTTGGAGTGTATATTGTTGTATTATCCGCTGCATATTTTGGTGCAGGTTTAATCTAGAGATGAGCGGTTCAGTTTTCCCGAAAACCGAACACACCCGAATTTAGCAGCTTACCAAGTTTTGATCCCAGAACAAGGCAAAACGACATCTTCCTTTGTCGGATCTCGTGTGTTTTGGATTACATATAAAAGTCCCTCCCTCGTTATTGGATGTTGTTTCACATAGGAGAGTGGAGGGAGAGGGTGTCGGACCACTGGCGTCACAAGGGGGATGCGGGCCACACCGGATGACACTATCCGTGGCGGTGACACCAAAATAGCAGAGCTGCTCTGCTATTTTGGTATCACCCCCTCAGATGGTGTCACTGAGCAGCCAGCCACACTGCAGAGAGGCTGTTGGCTGTCCAGCAGTTGCTGCTGCGCTGAGCCGGGATTACTCAGCGAAGCAGTACAGCAGCTACTGGGCAGCCCCTAGCCTTTCCCCGGCCCATTGATTGCTGAGGACGGGGGGCGTGACATGTGGTCATGCCTCCAAGAGTGTCAAACATGAGTGAGCGTGACTTCGCGGGACCAAGTCATGCCCCTTCTGCCAGCGTGGATCCCGGACCAACCACCACACTGGGTGCAAGTCAGTAAGTGACGCCACTGTGTGAGACTGTGGGCTGGAGCACTGAGTTGTAAAAAAAAATCCATTAGCACGCCATCAGGGTGCAATAGGGGCATCATTATGTCTAAGAGTCTGTGTAGGACAAAGACTGTAGAAGTAGGTAGATAGAGTAGGTGCCTGGGAAGGGTTACTGCAGGCATTATTGTCACTGTAGGTGTGTTTGTTGTTTGTCACACACACTGATTGCACACAAACAGGCTACTGTGTATACTGCCGTTGATTGTTTTTTGTTTATTGAAGTGACTGCACCTTTTTTTCCTCATGGAAATCTATCACTGCAGTATGTTGTTTATCTGTCAAAAAAAAACTCTATTGTGTCACAGGAGCCTATTCATGAAACGATAAATTGCCCGGTAACCATGCGGATACATGGGACCCCTGATATTCGGCAAACTCCGAAAACTGAAAGTTTTTCGGAGTTTGCTTATCAGAACAAGCACCATCTTCAGGCGTCGCTTGCTCTCGTAGCCCCTCTACTTCCTATGGGAAGGAGTTCCAGGGATGCGAAGAGGGATCCGAGCGGATCCCTCCGCCACCTTCTCACTGACTCCCCAGCGGCTGTGCACATGCGAGACCTCAGGTTTTTGTTATGGTGAATTCAATAGCTTAATGGAGTCAGTACTGAAACCACCTATGCACAAGCATTGATATCCATAAGACATGCATTGTTAGGAGGGACAAATTACTAAGGACAGTGTATTTTGTTTATTACAAATATGAATACTTATCATTAATATCCACTTTTCAGGTCCTTCTAGTCCAATACCACCAACACCGGTCGCCACTGAGTTTTCCGATCAGGAGGATAACATCCTAAAGCTGGTGTATCCTGTTGATCCTGCAGAGGACACTGCAGCAGGCTTCATTATCGAGACTCAAAAATGGCAGCAGGCCCTACCACAGCCCACATCACAACCCACCCCAACTGTAAAAGAGATGGAACTTAATGAACACCCAAACACTCCATATGAATGCCATCAGCAGTCAGCTACATAAATTAACAAACTTAACAAGAGTGGCACAGGGCACAAGAACTAAAATGACCCATAACATTGATATGTGCCTGTTAGAGATTAGACAGGCTATTAGGGGCCAAATAGAAGAACTTATCAGCCCACAAAGGTAGCTTGCCGGCCAAAGTGAGACATTGACAAACAACAACCCTAACAACCTCATCACCAACCAGTACCCCAAGGTGCAGTGTACACACACGTGGTGATCTGGATAAAGGTAGGGGCAGAGGTAGCACAGACCCAAACAAATAAATGTTTTATTTCCCTATGTTACAATTTACATATTTTTGTAATATTTTTGTTAACTTTTCTGACTTTATAAAATTTGTTGGATTGCAAATTCAATTGTGTCTGTGTCTTGAAGCCAATCAGCAGCCGTTAACTGTAGAGCGGCTGCTGACTGGCTGACGGCTATTGACACACTGACCAGCCCACATGGGAACTGTCAGGAGTCGAAGCCAATAAGCAGCTGCTAACTATAGAGTGGCTGCTGATTGGCTGACGGCTCCTGACAGTTGTCACTGAACAGTCGGGAGCCGGTTAGCAGTGTATGTGGTCACACACATACACCACTAATGCAGAGCCGACCCTAGCCAATTTGGTGCCCTAGGCAAAATTTTGACTGTTGCCCACTACACATATATATATATATATATATATATATACACATGTACACACACACACTCATATATATATATATATATATATACATAAACATATGTATATATACACACATATATATATATATATACATAGTAATGACCCTGTAGTAGTGCCTATATACAGTAGTAATACCCCCATAGTAATACCCCTATAGTAGTGCCCCCATAGTAATGCCCCTGTAGTAGTGCCCATATACAGTAGTAATGCCCCTGTAGTGCCCCATAGTAATTCCCCTGTAGTAGTGCCCATATACAGTAGTAATGCCGCTGTAGTAGTGCCCATATACAGTAGTAATGCCCCTGTAGTAGTGCCCATATACCCCCATAGTAATACTCCTGTAGTAGTGCCCATATACCCCCATAGTAATCCCCCTGTAGTAGTGCCCATATACCCCCATAGTAATAACCCTGTAGTGCCGCTTATAAAAAAAAAAAAAAACCAACGCTTACCTAATTCCCGCTCCTACATCTGCCGCCATCCTATGCGTCTGGCTGCTCCTCGGAACTATGGGAGAGACCTCATGACGTCTCTCGTATAGTGTGCATGGGGAGAGCCGGAAGCTGGAGTTCAGGAGAGAACTCCAGCCTCCGGCTACCGCGGTGCGGCAGGGAAGAAGCCGGGTGCCCGCTGGTAATAACATCTCAGTGGGCATCCGGCTTGGAGCCCCCCTGCGGCACGTGCACCTCCAGCCCTGCCAGAATGAGCTGTACATTCAGACCTGGGTCATGGCCAAACACTAAGCAGCCGATCGGAGCTGGGCTCCGATCGTGGCAGCGCCGGGGGGGGGCAGCGGCAGGTTGGGGGAGCTGCGCCTTGGGGCAACAGCAGAGCCGTCGAATGCCCCTAGGCATTTGCTTATAATGCCTATGCCTAGGGCCGGCTCTGCGCTAAAGGTAAGTCTATGGATCACGTACTTGGTTTCTTGGATTCTACGGAGACCAGTGCAAGGATGGAGGTGAGTACACAATCTTTTTTGCACACGTCCATTGTAATCAGTGGGTTAAATAGTTAATTTCTACATAGGCATATAAGTTACAAACACATATACCCCTTGCTAGGCCTCTTGAGGTTTAAAATGAGATTGTCTTAATACAGTTGCTGTTTTTCCATAGAATGGTCAAATGACCTTTTGGGGTCAAAGAAGATATAAATTGAGGCCTAGCTCTACCTGTCATTTCTATTGCAACTATAAGTATAATGAGCCATTCATAGCTTCTATGTTCTTATCAGTATCAGCTACATTCCATTGGAA
Organism: Taudactylus pleione; assembly: GCA_031769625.1. Classification (NCBI taxonomy): domain Eukaryota; kingdom Metazoa; phylum Chordata; class Amphibia; order Anura; family Myobatrachidae; genus Taudactylus; species Taudactylus pleione. The sequence goes on along the minus strand of JAUIMM010000009.1, from coordinate 14,097,598 downwards.
TGACCATCGTAAGCTGTGTAGAGATGCTAAGCATTATGGGTAATTAACAGTGATGTCCAGACTCTATACAAAGGAGCCTTGAAATAGAGTTCATCTCCATACATACATTAGGATACGTCACTACTGTATGTCTTTGTCTGGTAATATCTTAGTACTTACGGAGCATGTGCAAGAGAGATAAGTTTGGTCAATGCTACGCTGGACCAATGAGTGCTTGATACCTAGCACTGTATGTAACTGATATGGGCTTAATATCCGGAAAGCCAACACCCCAGACTAGGGTATATAAATCAGAGGTACACAAAGGACCCATTAGCTTGTGGTAGACTTGAGACTGCAGTAGAGTGCTGCCAATGTATATTGACTGAATCTGGGCGTTGGAAACGAGGGCTCCCCAGAGAAGAAGATAAGATGAAGTACATCTTATGTTGCTGATGATGAATTACCGGTGTGATCTGAATACATAGACAAAAAGTTGAGTATACAGTATACTTTGTATGTTGTTTGTTTATTGTTTGTTTGTTACTTGTAAATAAAGTGTGTTCATTTTGTTACTCACTCATATTGGTCACACATGTGTACTATTTCATTTCGATCAGAACGAAACCCACCGTTATGCACTTGGTGTCGAGAAGTGGGATCAGAAGGGTTAATTAGTTTGTGACCAATTGATTGATTCTGTAAAAAAAACCTGCAAAATGATGTTTTGCCTTTTCTTTGCTGACCTGTATATTGCATTGTGTATGTTTTCTCTGTCTCATTCCTATGAGAAAAAAGTTTGTGATTTAGCTTAAATCACATTGTATGTTGTTTTGTGTTTTTCTTTTAAAAAAAAAAAAGAAAATTGAGAAAAATGTTTTGCAGCGCCGGGGGGGGGGGCAGCGGCAGGTTGGGGGAGCTGCGCCTTGGGGCAACAGCAGAGCCGTCGAATGCCCCTAGGCATTTGCTTATAATGCCTATGCCTAGGGCCGGCTCTGCGCTAAAGGTAAGTCTATGGATCACGTACTTGGTTTCTTGGATTCTACGGAGACCAGTGCAAGGATGGAGGTGAGTACACAATCTTTTTTGCACACGTCCATTGTAATCAGTGGGTTAAATAGTTAATTTCTACATAGGCATATAAGTTACAAACACATATACCCCTTGCTAGGCCTCTTGAGGTTTAAAATGAGATTGTCTTAATACAGTTGCTGTTTTTCCATAGAATGGTCAAATGACCTTTTGGGGTCAAAGAAGATATAAATTGAGGCCTAGCTCTACCTGTCATTTCTATTGCAACTATAAGTATAATGAGCCATTCATAGCTTCTATGTTCTTATCAGTATCAGCTACATTCCATTGGAATGACCATCGTAAGCTGTGTAGAGAAAACTGAGAAAAATGTTTTGCAAACTTTTGAAACATGTGAAAAATGCTAAGGGTAATTTACAGAAAAAGTTGGTGAAATTTCAGAAATGTGTTAAAAAATCTCAGTTTAATCCAACTTGTTTTGGGACGCTTTTACAAAGTTGTAGTGATTTGAGCTTTTTAAAAGCAACTGATTTTGAATCAGATGAAATGCCATTTTGTGTTTCTGAGGATTCTGCCAGTCTGCCTTTGACAAATTCCTTAGGGAGGAGAGAATCCTCACAAGCGAGAGTTGAGATGCCAGCTAGCGCAGATATAAGTGCTGATTTATTACACACATCTTGCGTAGAAATTTGTGAACTTGAAATACAAAGAGAAGTGTGTGAAGTTACGCAGAAAGAACTTGAAACAGAAATTAAACAATGTATTCACACTACAGATAATTTGTTTGATCAGAGCAGTGTGATGAAAATTTCTGATGATTTCATAAAATGCGAACAAAATGTTGAAATCCATGAATGCAGGGAATATGTCCAGAAATCAGAGTCAAAATTGAATGCAAATGAGGTTTCTGATAACATGCCATTGGTTAGTGATACTCTTGAGGTGAATGATGGTATGTCTGACTTGTCCATGACTGTCCCACTTGCCATGCAATTTGAAATTATTGAAAAAAAAGATGTGTTTGCATGGCCATTGAAAGTGGCGTTGCTAAGTGAAGGGGTTGTGATGATGCCTTTTGCCTTGCCCAATGAGACATGGACATTGTCCAAAGCCAGAGGGTGGGAATTTGGTAGGATTTCAGTTATAGACCATGCCCCTGAGACTGAAGACTCTCCCTGTGACAACATTAAATTTACATGGCATGACCAGCATGTCATTGTTGAATTTAAAAATGCAAAAAGTGAACAAGTTGTGTTTTCTGATGAAACATCCATTGCAAATGATGTTCATGGTTTACTTGCTCATTGTGAAGGAGGGGTTGGTGGGTACACATTGACCAACCACAAGGGGCATACATGCAGTACAGACACACTGACTGTGGGTTTGTGTAGTGACAAAGTTGCAGATTTTGTGTTTGTAAGGAAATACACTGGGATGCAAATTTCATTACCAAAGCCTTACCAGCCAAAGGTTTTTGAAGCAGCTGAAAGACACACAGTTGCCAATGACAACGGCAGAAACTCTCAGGCTGATTGAGGAGATCAAAGCACTACTCGCTGGCTGAGTGAAATTTAAATACCAATGTTTGAACTGTCCATATTGGATTTCTTTATGATCACAGCTCCACAGTTGTGGGAAGATTCCCAAGACAGAGAGCATTATTGGTTCATGGACTATGGTGCTACCTGCACCCACACAGGGCTGTCGTGGACCATTGCTGAAGCAAAGCAGCTATCTTTACAAGCTGACAGCCAAAAGCCAGAAGAAGGGGCTAGCAAACTTGTTGTATCTATGACTGTTTTTCAAGTCACTGACAAGACTGGATGCCCTGTAAGTCTTCACACTGAGAAATGGACATTTGACACAAAGTCTATATGGACTGCGGCTGTCCAAAGCTGGAAGATCGACGTGGGACATGCTGATACACACACCTACAGCTTCAATGGTGTGTGCACAAGTGAACTGAGCACAGAACATGGTGTGCAATTCACCGCAAAGACAGCACTGATGGTGCTAGAACTGTTATACCATGACGGAGCTGAAGCTGCATTCGAGCAAGCTCAAATCAAAGGGATTCCTTATATCCAAACCATGGTCAGAGACTTTGCAAAAACCTGTTACATTTGCCAACAGCTGGAATTGTGGCCTACCTTGCTTTTTACTGATAAAGGCCTCATATACTGTGAAATGACTGCACAAGTCTGGCAATTTGAATTCATCATTTGCCACCAAGAAGATGGAGGACGAGTGTTGTACTGAACAGCTACAAAACACTGTTATTCAGGAGTGAAGTTGTCTCAGAGTCATACAAGATAAGAGACTTTCCTGAAGATGTGGCACAGACTGATTTGTTGATATTATGGGATGTCTGAGAAGATTCAAGCAGACAAAGACATCCATTTTACAGACACAACATGGAGTATATTGGGTTTGCTATGCTTCATACCATTCACAAAACTGACATCAGTATGATTGAATGAATGGATGTGTTGTTTAGGAAACAGGAATGTTCATATATATACAATGTTGGGTTTTTAGAGCAGGCTGTATACAGTACATATATTTTGACAACTGGAGGGTGGTAAAAAGTTGAACTTTTTAAGTAAGATATCTGGTGCACAGACACAAAAACTTATGATAAGGTTGTTGTGAAGAAATGTTTAGTAGGAAGAGATATAGACAGGTGTAAAAGATATTTGCAGCAGGATAAGTAAATGCTTATATTGTGTTGTTGTTATGGTTTATCTCACACTGTTTCTTTGTTTAAGCCAACAGGTTGCTGGTTGGAACAGGAGGTGAGAGAACGTCGCTGGAGATGTGCCTGAGATGGCGATGGCCAGAGAGTGATTTCTTATACAGAGGAGAGGGTCCAGAAGGACAACAGAGTTATAGGATCTGATAGCACAACCATTACATACATCTATGTGCATTGTGCAAAACTGAACTTGTGCCTTATATTGGTTGGATCCACCAATATTCTCAAGACTTTTTCAATATTTCATTGAACTGAACTTTGCTTTACTTTACTGATATTATCTTATAAGTAGCTGATATATTTGATATAATCATATGTATTCTTCACTGTTTTATTAGACTATTCACATGATATAAAGGAATATAATGTAGAGAGTTAGAAATGAAACAAGAGTTCAGTGATGTTTATTGACAGATTCTGCAATACAGCCAGAGTGGTCAAGTCCTTAATGGAAATGTTGCTTTAGTGGGATTTTATATTACTTTTATATGTAATCATGATACTAACCTTGTTATATTATATGTTATTATATTGTGTGTAAGGACAAGTAGTGAAAGTACAATGGAGGTTTAGATTATGCAATGGGGATCATATTCCTTATATTTGATATGTAGAAATTAGGGTGGAATGTAATCAGTGGGTTAAATAGTTAATTTCTACATAGGCATATAAGTTACAAACACATATACCCCTTGCTAGGCCTCTTGAGGTTTAAAATGAGATTGTCTTAATACAGTTGCTGTTTTTCCATAGAATGGTCAAATGACCTTTTGGGGTCAAAGAAGATATAAATTGAGGCCTAGCTCTACCTGTCATTTCTATTGCAACTATAAGTATAATGAGCCATTCATAGCTTCTATGTTCTTATCAGTATCAGCTACATTCCATTGGAATGACCATCGTAAGCTGTGTAGAGATGCTAAGCATTATGGGTAATTAACAGTGATGTCCAGACTCTATACAAAGGAGCCTTGAAATAGAGTTCATCTCCATACATACATTAGGATACGTCACTACTGTATGTCTTTGTCTGGTAATATCTTAGTGCTTACGGAGCATGTGCAAGAGAGATAAGTTTGGTCAATGCTACGCTGGACCAATGAGTGCTTGATACCTAGCACTGTATGTAACTGATATGGGCTTAATATCCGGAAAGCCAACACCCCAGACTAGGGTATATAAATCAGAGGTACACAAAGGACCCATTAGCTCGTGGTAGACTTGAGATTGCAGTAGAGTGCTGCCAATGTATATTGACTGAATCTGGGCGTTGGAAATGAGGGCTCCCCAGAGAAGAAGATAAGATGAAGTACATCTTATGTTGCTGATGATGAATTACCGGTGTCATCTGAATACATAGACAAAAAGTTGAGTATACAGTATACTTTGTATGTTGTTTGTTTATTGTTTGTTTGTTACTTGTAAATAAAGTGTGTTAATTTTGTTACTCACTCATATTGGTCACACATGTGTACTATTTCATTTTGATCAGAACGAAACCCACCGTTATGCATCCATGCACATGGATTTCTACTTGGAGAAGAGGACAGACCGGCTGGTATAGGTAAGTATGTGTGTATTAAACTTTTACTGTATACGGTGTGTGTGTTCTGTCTTTGATTAACTATTTATTTTACAGTGGAGGTACGGGCACTGGCCGCCTGCTGGCACTTGTGGAACTACAAGTTCCAAAGGGCAGGCATGCTGGCACCTGTAGTTCCACTGTAAAATACAATAGTTTACTTTGATTTGACACTTTATTACCCCCGTACCCACAGCCCTGGGGTGTGGGGAAGAGCCCCGGGCTTCAGACCAAGCCTGGGGTTTTGGGAGAGGAGGGACCCCTTTTTTCCGGGGTCCCCATCTGCCCCAAGATCCCCGGCTTGGCCTGACTGGCTTGAGGTGAGAATGCTTTGGCCCTGGAGACCCTGGCTGTGGCATTACACCCTGGTCGGTTTGGGTCTGGTACTGATTTTAAATATAGGGGGGCCCCTATGCATTTTCCGCCCCTATACTTAAAACCAGGACTGGCCTTGCACCCTGGTGCTGGTTCCTAAATTATGGTGGAACCCTACTCGTTTTGTTCCCCATAATTTTATGTACCAGGACTGGCTGACAAGTCCAGGGCTGGTTATGCTTTTTGGGGGGACCCTACATAATTTTTTGTAAAATAAAAACACTTTTTGTTAGGCATTCAGGTAGAAACATACACAAATCACACTGATCTGTGTATGTTTCTGGCAAACTCGCAGCTCAGGAGGTGGTCTATTTGAAACTTCAATTTATCAGTGAGTTTGCTACAATCTCACTCGAGATTGTAATCTCGATTCTTAGTCAATTTGCGAGTTGCATCTTTTTCATGAAAAGTACTTACTTAAAGTACCTAGTTTGGCCGATGGTGAGTTTATTCGAGTTTGCAATCTCACATGAGTTTTAACAGTGAAAACAGAGAACTTACTTCCAAACTCACTCGAGTTTGTCTTTAGTGAATTTGCGAGATGAAAAACATGCCTAAAGTCACGAGATTGCAATCTCACCCAAACTCAATTCTTAGTAAATTTATCCCAAAGTGTTATATATATCTATATATATATCTATATATGTATATCAAGTTAATTTTTAATACACATTTTTCTTAAACAAAAGACCTGGGGGTAAATTTACTAACAATCAAGTCTGATTGAGTTTTTCTACTCTATTTGCATCGCCGAAACTCAGTAAATTTGTGAGTTTCAGAAGCATCAAATTACCTAAGAACTGAGTTTAGCTGTGACCGAGTTGGCCGATGATGTAGCAGATCGACCAGATATATATATATATATATATATGATCATGTAGTATTATATCATAATAAGACAAAGAGAAAACAAACATTTACTTTTATCCTTAAATCATTTTTTATTTTGATGTTTAGAGAAAATAACACAAATCACCCCCCCAAACTTCCACCCCCCCAAAATAAGTAAATAAAAATATTTAGAACCAATTTACAATTTGCAAATACATTAATATCTAACATACAGCGTAAAAATAATCTGAAAAAGAAAAAAATTGACACCAGCTTAGTCCCCCCACCCTTTACCCATGCCTTAAATACAAATCCCATCCTTTCATCTTCAAATGAACATGACATTTAGGAATAAAAACTTAAAAACACAATGAGAAATAAAATGTGTCCCCAATAACTACAAATTGGCAAGTGGCATGAAAATTATAATTTTTTTTCAATTTTGTTTTTAAAAATTTTTTATTGATTTTTTTTTCATATTTAAGAATTTTGTACAAAACTGTAGACTATTTTAAAGTAGTTTTTTTCGGCTTTTCTCCAGTGTGATTTTTTTTTAAAGTTAATTTTATGTTAAAACAGGATTTGTAACTTTTTAACCTTTTTTTGTTTATTACGGGGATTAACTGCTGGATGCTTGTTTAGAAGGCAGTCGATGGAAATTATTGCAGTGTGGTGTATGGGATGGCTCTTGGAGGAAAGTAAGACATTTGATTTAGAACAAAAAAAATACTGGATATTGTTGCATTTGACATTTCATTACACTTTAGAATGAGATTTTACAGAATAAAGTTCTTGTTATTGTAGGAATTAATTTATTGTTCTTAATTTTTAAGGTCTCTTATTCTAACTACTGCCTTTGGCATCATAACATAGGTATAATATGTGACTATTATACCTATAATTATGCCTTTTGTGAAACACATAGTGTGAGTAGAATTATTTTAGTGACTTTACGTGGTTATAAGCATAGATACCAACAGTATATAGTCCTAACAGGGACATTTTGACACTTCACCATCCCAGGAAGCTAAGCACTCTACATCTATCAACATTGCATGACTACTGGTTTGGTCATAATGCAGCTTTCCAAGATTTTTAAATCCTCATCTTCATTAAATACTAAATTACATACTGTATCATATCTAATTACAACATATACTAAGTATTACATCCAGCACAAAAAAAGAAAGAAAATCAATTAGTGATGTTGCTTGTCCACAATAAACAGATATTGTCAGGAACATTTTTTAAAATTTGAGCATTATGAATAATTGGCTATATCTACAACAGATCTACCCAATTATTTTAATATGACTATGGTTTCAGGTTCTCTTGTAATTTTCATAGAAACTGTAGCCACATATTGACTGAGAAAATAAAAACATGTCAGCAATGCTTTATTGGCAGATGAGTGACATGACACACAGTACGGAAGTATTGAAATATTTTAGTGACACCATAATCAGACTAACAGGAAGTAAATACTCTGCTACTACTAATAATTAAGATTGATAGCAGCAGAACCTATAAAGGTTTACTTTTTGTTATAATTAGTGTAGCAATGTCTTTTTAACTTTATTTCCTCTTTGAGAAATCAAAGCTAATTATGTTCTTTTATTAGGACCAAAACCTAGTATGTTTGTGACTACAGATTTTGCAAAAAAAGACTACAAATACTACTATTACAACTCCAACAATATTGTCGTTAATAACAATATTATTATTATTATTATTATTATTATTAATAATAATAATAATAACAACAACAACAATAATACTAAATAATAATAAATATTATTATTATTATAATCAGACAAGAAGCAGAAGAAATGAGGCAGTTGCTGGGCTATACAAACAGTGTGAGACCACTTGGATTGTATAGAACATCAGACTCCAGGTCAGTAGTATTCTGTATATTATTGTCTAAATCAACAAATTCCACCTAAAACTAAGTATTCTTTACATTTTCAGCTTAACCGTTTATAGGAAACCAATAGGATGTTTGTTTAGTAAGGAATTTACTTTCACTGAATACATTTCTATATATAAGGTCTGAACTAAAATTCTTGTCAAGGTTTTTTTTTTTTTACTTTGCACAATATATACTGTTGCACGGAAATATCACACAGATAAACACTTCATTTCTGCTTATGAATTGCATATGAAAATGATTTTGTATGCAACTTGTAAACAAATAAATGCCAATTCTGAAAAGATAGAAAATATAGGTAGTGGACCATAAAGATGTCTAAAAGCTTTTTAAATATGTTTCTATGCAATAAAATGACACTCTCTTGTACTTAAAGAAATTCATGTTATTTATCACATTAATGTACTACACATTTCAAGGAAGAAAAATGTAAAAGCAGTTTGAATTTCATAAACACAAAAATCCTGATTTTTTTTTTACAGCATACCGCCGACATGTCAAACTTTATAAATTGATACAGTAAAATGTTATGTAACCTTTAATTAGAAATTGGAGTGACATATTATAAATTTCCTTCCAGTTTAGCATCCATTTTCTAAATTTCCTTTTCAAAGAAATTACTCAAAACTAGTTTTCAAAGTGTATCACTATTTCATCTATATAGAAATGGCACATTTAGCAAATTACTGCAACTTTGAAGCCTCAACTCTGTTTTCATCATCTCTTGTCTTTTTGTAAATATGTCCACATACCTCTTCCCACATTAACCCATGTCATATCCCTGTAGCCTTTATTTTCAATTAATGCTTTACTGTAAGAAATGCAAAGCTTTGGAATAAAGAAAAATTGAATTTGTAATCAAGTGATAACAATATATTGAGAGTAATGTTCTTACATTACAAAGCATTTAGTGTACAAATGTGATCAATTTGTAGAACATCTGAAGAGAGTCACAGATACCGTATGTATAAATAGATTAGTGTATGCAGCCTTCTGTGTATACATCTAAACAAACTATAGAGCCACATTAGCTTGGAAAATAATTTGTGAGGCTGGAAACACCTGTTCATTCATTTAAAGAGCATTAAGTAATCTATGTGAGAAAGACAAAAATAAATAATTTGTTTCCAACAGATAAAGTTGCCATATTTTAACAGCTGGTTCTGAATTCCTGGTCAAGATTAGGGTGGGGTATATGAATGGGAATTATTGAATTAAAAAGATTACTATTTCACAAAAAACATTTGGCATGTATACAGGGTAACTTTTTTTTAAATGCAACCATCTCTGTTACATTTTGCCCGATATTCAATGGTCAAAGTGGAAATTTAGATGTGGTATTATGGAAATTTGCAAGTGAACAATCAAAAAAGTAGGGAGAGTGGTGGCATGGCATCCCGCAGTGTACCATTTGTGTTATAAGTCAAACAGAAAAATGTGTTTCAATGTATACAAAAATATTCATCAAAGCTTGCATAAAGAAAGCTATATAACATTCAGAAAAGAAGAAACTGTCTCCACTGTTCATGTCAAGACCTTAAGTTTGTACATAATAATTCTGTAGCATTTTTTTGTAGATATTTAATAATGCTTGTACATGGAACGTTTCAGAAATGACTTTAGAACAAACTAATGTTATGGTGACATTGAACTTATATTTTAGTTACTGCACTTTCTTCTGATTACAATGCAAAAAATGTCCTTATAACTGAATTCTTAATTTTTGCGGCTTTTTATGTGAAATAATGGTTTGGTTTTTGCTTTATTTTGATTGGGGGAGGTATGCTATAAAATGGAAGAGTGCTTGACTCGCACAGATTTTTTTACAGAGCCATCTCTGGAATGTTAGAGGATTTAGCAAGCACTACTGTATATTGAAATGTATTTGAAGTAAGAATTTGTTCAAGCTGGATTTCAGATGGACAGAGCAGTGTACTATTCAGCATATAAAATAGTGAAATTCCAAACATTAAATTCTCAATGAGCTCAATCCAATTAGCCATGAAGGAGGTGAGTTGCCATTGTAACGATGTATAAATGCCAGCAACGGCACCGCAACTCCTTCCCCTAGCAGCCAATTTTACCCTGAACTCGCACATTTTTATACACAGTCCTATGGGGCTGCAAAAAAAATCCACAGGTTCTGCAGTACAGTTAGTGCAGCATACAGTCATACTTATTTGCGCCGCAAGGGGACTCGCGGCTGATTGTGTTGTGCCCAATTAGCTGCGAAGGCACTGCAACTCCTTTCCCTAGTGGCCGATTTCACCCTGGACTCGCAAATTTTTGTGCACAGTCCTATGGTGTTGCGAACAATAATCCTTAACTCCGGTGGTATTGTAAATGCAGTCGCACTTACTCACGCTGCTATGGGACTTGCGGTTAATTGGTTTGAGCCAATGTGTCAGTTTTAAGATCATTGTTGCTTCGTGGACAATAAACTCTCAATTTATCCGCACATATCTTATGGTGATAGTGTTATAATGTAAATAACTTAATTTGATATTCTGATAAAAATCACAATTTAAATGACTAATCACCTAGGTGTTATAAATTCAAAATGTAACCTCACTCTCATTTAAATATAATAATTTCAAAACCATAATGACACTGTTAATATTATATGTGTAACAATTCACCTATTCTTCCAAGAACTCCAGGCACTAGAAAAATGATAAACAAACACTCTTTTTCCCAAAATAATAAAATCACAGTGGTCCAATTCTGAATAACCCCCTGGTGTATTCAATACTCAATGAATATTCAAAATGAGTGGGAGAATTGACAAGCTGTGTCTTGCTGCAGCTGGCAACACTCACTTGTCATCCAACAGACAGTGGCAGTTCAATCATCTTGATCATCATCTTAAACCATCAGAGTTCAGCTAATTTGGGTGACATGGTTTTCTATAAAGTTTAACTGGAGACTTGAGTTCTCTTTTAATTAAAGATGTCATTATTAAATTTTTGGTTAATTCCTATTTTTTTTCTAAATTCCATTATTGTATATTGTTATTCCAGCACCCCCTCTAATTTCTGTAATAGTTTCATGTCCTGAGCAGTATGATTTGGCACTAGTTTTAGTAATACAAGCTCAAAGCAGAACTCTACCAGAAATAAACACATTATTCGCTGTTCCTTTATAACCACCACAAAACTGTAAATTTGTGATATTGGATCTAAGGCAGAATACAGTAATATTTAATAATATTAAATAATATTAAGCAATAAGGTTAGCAGTTTTGGGTGAGATTTGAAAATGTTACTTTATATTGCAGAGAGAGAGTTTTTATATGACTATGGGGCCTATTCATAAACACTAAAATAAAATTTTTAAGGCCATTTTCCTTAATTAACGTTATTTTAGTATTCATGAAGATACTTAGCTCAGGAGATATCACTGATATCTCCTTGCTAAGTCCCCCTGCAATAATTTCCACACTTCCCATACATTAGTATGGGGATGTGGAAATTATGGTATTCATCAAATTCCGAAAATTATGTATTTTCGAAATTTTATTGAGTTACTATTTGCCACTGTGGTGGCGAATAGCAGGTAACACTTACCTGTGTCAGCGTGTGCAGGTCCCCGGGCATCTTCCTCCGTCGCTCTGGTCCCTCCTCTGGCTCCGGAGGCTGGTCTGATAAGTGTTCTCCCATCAGAACACAATAAAGTTGTTTTATTTTCTAAACTACTGTGGTCAGGTGGGAGAACATGTGACAGCACAGCCACCGGAGCCGCTGCAGCGGGCTGGTAAGTGCGGGGAGGTGAGCGGGGGTGGGGAGGAAACAAAATTACCGCAGTTGTAGGTAGTGCTGCGCATGTGCTGGTTCTACGAATGTAACAGCGCATGCGCAGCACGGATTACAGGTGCGGTAATGCGGTGGAGAGGGATAACTATCTATTTCCTGAAAAGCTGTCATCGCAAAAATGACAGCTTTTCAAAATATATAGTTATGGAGAGGAGGAATGATGAATTCCTCTGGTAATTAGGTAGAACCCCCAGAGAAAGTTTAGGTATAATGAATAGGCCTCAGAGAGAGAGAGTTTTGGAGGAGATGTACAGTTTAATAAAAGTTGTGATTGTGAGTTCATTATTTTATTAATTCTTTTGTTTATAGTATACGGCTAGAGAACATTTATGGAATATTGTCGCCGTGATTTTTCTTCCCATTTGTGCTCAACAGAATACTGGAACTGTCGCTGGATGGGTGTTAGGTGTGTTGTGAAAAGCACCATAATGTTTTGAGATGGATTGCTCCTCCCGTCAACTGATGTGCAAGCTTTGGTGATTGATCTAGAATCTAGGCCATTGCATACAGGAGCACTGCATACAGGAACATGTGCTATTGTAAAGCACTAACTGAACAACATCGCTGTGTTTTTTACTGATTCTAAGATTTTACCAAAATTACTGACCAAGTTCATTGTTATTTGAATTAAAAGATAGAAATCATTTATACCAATTTTCTACTTAAAATGATCATGACACCTGATACTGACATTTTACTAAATCAATGACCAGTTAGCTTCAGTTATCAAAATCACAGCTTATGTCATATTTCCGTCAACTGTTGTATTGCTCCAGGATACAATTCCTGATTGGGTCACAGATTTTTTTTCTGCTTCCTATCTACTGGTATAAAATCGGATAACCATGACATTGCTCTACAAGTGTTTCATTAGATTTTTGCTTAGAATTTAATTGTATTGTATGTTTAGCTGGATAAAAATGTTAAATGGGTTTACTTTTTATAGAAAATATTGTGTACTAGTTTTTGTAAAGACAAATACATCAGAAGAACAGCAAGTTTCACTTTCTTAGTAGTTGCTTTCTGATGTCCAAGGACCCCCCTGTTCTCTCATCTGCCATCCTCTGCCGTGCATGCATGATGGCAAGACAGCAGAAATAGGTGGATGCCCGAGCCCGGTTATATTTTGAATATTAGACTTACTCTGGTATCACGGAGGTGTTAAGGGGCCTATCCACTAGGCGACCTGAAAGACTGAATGTCTTGCGTTCAGACCTTCAGGTCGCCGAGGTGCGGTGCCCACATTGAACGACGTTCACTGAATGTCATTCAGTGCAGGAGTCCGACCTCCTATCTCTGAACAATGCAAAGCTGACGAGCATTGTCAGGTTGACGGGCATGTTCAGTAGATAGTCGGGGACGGCAAGGACCCACCGTACACGCGCATCACTGGTCCTTGCCGGCTATCCTTACCCTATACAAAAAAATTGGTTAAGGAATGGCTATTCATTACCCGACTTTGTGAACAATGCGACCAAAACCTCCTGGTTTTGGTCGGATTGTTCACAAAGTTGGGTAATGGATAGGCCCCTTAACTCCTACTACACTGGAGATAGGACTGCATGGTTTTACATGCCTTTAAGTTATATATTTATCTGATGTATGTCATATAAATCCTGTTTAAAAACTCTGCTCTGCCATGTATCTTAAATGAAAATGTATCGTTTATGTGAGTGATGGATGCTCCGCCGTGAGCCAAATATTACCGGCACATTGCAGCCAGATTTTTTTGGCTATAAAAGTCCCACTATTTTTATAAGTGATTTATTATCATATGGTGGTTTATGATCCTTATTTAATAAGCTCGACTCCGACGTGAGCTATACAATATCCTCTCACTGCAGGAATCTCTATCAGTAGCGGTCACGCTGATGCTGTATTTATGCAAAACGTTGTGATTTATGCCTATATACCTGTGTTAAGAGAAGCCTTTTACTATGTATGAATAGGAGTGCACATTTTGAACATTACTATATATGCCTCCCCTGTTTTCTAAGTAAGACTGGTACATGCTCTTTGTCTTGCCTTTGGAACTATCTAATCATTTTACATGAGTAGGAGGGCATGATTTCAACACTGCTACATATGCCTTCTTTGTTCGTAATGAGAGTGATACATGTGTCTGTTTTGTTTCTTTGGCTCTCTGAATTATCTAATCACATTCGGATATATAGGCATTAGGTTAATGAGCAGTGGGCCTGATTCAGAGCCGCTCGCTCTGAATCAGGGCCGGGCCTTTTTTTTTTGGGAGCGGCCTCTTGGCCGCTCGCATAGCTGTAGGTGACCACCCACAGCTATAGCCATGATGATGGTCGCGATGGTCAAGACCATCGCGACCATCAGTCTTGTGACGAGACTCTTGTAGTAGGGTCTCGTTCATCGCAAGCCCCAGAGAGCTTTCGGCTGTAACAGAGCCGGAAGCTCTCCACTGACATCACTCGTGACGTCAGTGGGGCCGCCCCCAAACGGCAAGCGTTCCCTTGGGAACGCCTCCATTTTGGCAGCCACCCCCCCGGCCCGTCCATCAAACGTGGCGAGCTGTCACTCAACATCGACAGCTCGCCTCCTTTGGTGCGAGACCCGGAGCGACGGATTGCCCGTCGCTAGCCGGGTCTCGCGCATGCGCACGACGGAGCATGCGCTGTGGGCCACCATCGACTCGAGCGCTCAGCGCTTGCGACCGGATCTGAATCAGGCCCAGAGATCAGATCTCCGCTTGACTAGCTACTAAGTGAACAAAAAGAAGGAATATATATGAGTCAATATAAGTGTGCAGGTCATCAAATTTATAATCCTTTTGGGATGTATATTAGTAATGAGAAACTCATTCTGGTCTGCTTTATTCAGTCGTCATTTTGTACTATATATATATATATATATATATATATATATATATATATATACATACACACACACCACCAGATGAGAGGCACTCCAGGGTCATTCAGTCAAGTAAATATGGACATCAACTCCACAGCGATTCAATACATATATATATATATTGAATACTACTATTTATCTTTGTCTAAATTCGCCTTGCTAAAATTAGCACTGTTTTAAGAATAGCTATTCCCATAAGCACATGGCTTTGAACTGGACTTATAAGAGACACCCAGTGATCTAGAGATATAAATATATCTCCAATATATTACAATTCTCTGTTATATGTATGTGTGTCAAGTACGTCCTCTTTTGATAATGTTTTGCTGTTTCTCCCACCTACCAATTTTAAATTAGATTAAAAGTGAAGTTTTATATTGCATTTACCATTACAATGAACATAAGAGTGTCCCCAACAAAGAATCTGTCTCTCCTTACATATACATTAAACTGTCTGACTCAGGGGAGCACCGCCAAGTAAATAGTAACATTTCAGTCTTGCTACAAATTGACAATAGCTGGCATGTGTGAAGTGTTTTTTCACGCTAAACCAGCAACATAGGGGTAAATCTGTTCTCTTTCCTGCTGTCTACCATAGACTGCTTGTTGGCTGTAGTGCGGATTCTATCTCTACCTGCTACTGTATATTAAGTCCATATTTGTCTGGGCAATTTGATGGGAATTGACACCCTAGGGCACCTGAAGTGAATGTCATGTGATCAGGTTAGCTCTGCTACTATAGAGTCTATAGGTTGTTGTCTCTCGCATTCACTGATATAATTTTTAACCATAGGTAATATTGAAAGCAGCCAAAGGGACATTTGTAGTTAAGTTTGTATGCTGTACTAGTACTTTTAATGCTAGTACGACACATGAAAGCAGGTCTATAACTGGAAACCATCGCTCATAATAACCTCTTACCCACGTCTGCTGGCCTGTTACTGTCATTTTGGAGTGTTTTGATAGTGTTGCATTTTCTGAACTCCGCCTTCTTCATTCACGGTGCTTAGTCACCTCCAATGACCTCAAAAAAACGTTATATGACATTCAATTTCACTGACTTTTCAACTGTGATAAAGCGCTAGTGGGTGCAGTCAAAATACTAATTGAAATACTAGAAACTTTTCTCATGTCCTACAATGTAGAACACAATTACAAATCTTTTACTGAATGTAAAATGGGGCCCCTGGCATAATTACTGTAGGTGCAAGGGGTGCGGCTGTTATGGGGCCCTAGCCGGCTCTGCGGCCCAGCCCTCTCCCTGCATCTAAGCTACAGCACATAGCTGTGACATTTAGTTTGAGCCATGATTCCACGATGTTAACAGAAGTCAGTTTTAAAGTAGATATATAAAATTGGGGAGAAGCTGATAAATAACAATATGATAGATGTAGAAGGTCTGATCGGTGTCAACTAAAAAACAAATGAATAGATAAATGTTATATACCTTGGCTATTAACATGAAATGTGTAAACCAAAAATGATTAGTACAAGCATGAATTGTGATGTACCGTCTCTTAAGCATACACTAAAATCAAATACCCCCAAATATTGTATGCATTATTTTTACTGTTATATGTGCCAAATTTGATTACTTGTACTTGCTGGAAAGTCGCTGCAGAAAGTGATTAAACAAGATTACATGGAGCACAGTGATGCAGTATTATGTTGCATAGCACAAAGTTTAGGCAAACCATAAATATTAATTACAACATCATGAGTAGCTTTAACTACAATGGAGAGTTCATACAAGAGATTAGATTGCTGTTATTTATACATCTTTTCTAACTAGTCAAAATAAGGATATGTGCAAACCTTTTAACGTTTGAAATATGCAAATCCAATCATAAGGAATATCTATGCAGTAAATTAATAATTATGGATTTCTTTGCATTATAAAATGAATATGAAGGGTTTAATTGTTTGGATAAATAATGCATTAGTGAATGCATTCATTTCAATATAACAACATTTAATCTGGCAACTAGGTTATGAGATCTTCTTAAAGGATAACACAATGGTTCACATTGTATAAGCCACTCTTAGGGGGCAGGCAAGTCTAGAATTTCACTCCTTGCTCAGCTTTCCTGGAGTAGAATAATATTTATCCATTTTCCAAACAGGACCCTGACATCCCGGGATCGGGACAAGCAACAACAGTGCAGCTACAGAAAATAGCCAAATATGCAAGAAGACAAGAACTGGCGGAGAGAGCACCATAAGCTACCAACTATTCCAATGATGTCACATATGCCCTCTTCTCTTATCACGTATGATGATCTCCACCCTTTCTCCCATGGTCACATGTAATATGTAGAAATGAGAGGGAGGTACTGTGAGGTTTAAAACTGGCATTGCCTTCAAGAGTAAGGGGTCTATGTGACAAAAGGAGAGAGTGTTTACAACATAATGTGACAAAGGACCAGAAGAGATGTGCATACATAAAGACCACTGGAGTCTGTTCTACAAGTCAAACATATATAAAGCAGCGCACGTGCCACATAATGTACATTTGACATGAATTTGAGGCATGTTGTGTGGAGGCCTATGGCATACAGTGCTACAGCTTAGCTCCCTAGATCATCTGAATCCAAAACTGGCTTGGGGCCTATCCATTAGCAGATAAATTTGAATGAAGAACGACTGATCATTCAGTCATTCAATCTATCTAATGGATAGGCTCTGAACGATGACAGATGCGCACTCCCGCGGCCGACAAATTTTGTCTTTTGTCTCTCCTACATGTTGGTCAATTATCGCTTATCGCTGACAAATATTAGAAATATCTGTCGCGGTGAACGGCGAACGATATTTTTAATGAAAATTAATAGAATCGTAAAAAAAAATCTACTCCATGAATGATGTCATGCAATATCGTTCGTCGTTCGCAAAGATCTGTCATGTACATGACAGATATCGGTCACCGCAGTCCCAGGGATTTTCAAGGGCTAATCTTTTGTCTTCATCTTTTGAAAAAGATCTGCTAATGGATAGGCCCCTTTATTCTCTCCCTCTGGCCAGTCTGTGTAGAAGTAGCAATATCAAGTTTTCTTTCTTGAGAAAAATACCCAACAGACTCTGGGTCTGTCAGGGCCCAAGTGCCGATATTTCAGTGATTTTGCCACAGTATTTAAAGCAGCAATTTTTAAAGGCAAAAACAGACTGGTTTTGCCTTTAAAATAAAATGCTTATTCATAATTGCTGAAAAATCGGCACTATTGCGAACTCAAACCCTATTACATTCCCTCCTCTGTTTTAGTTTGGATTTGAGATGAGCAATTTGGTTTTTGAGAAAACTGAACGTACTCGAAGTTAAGGATTACGAGTCACACCAAGATCCAGTTCGGAATCACTTTGGGATTCCAAGTAGAACCTAGTTCTAACTTGGGTGTTTTGAATTGCATTCAAGTCCCTCCCTCGTGATTTTGGCTACTGTGTGGTGGTCAAAATTGATTGGAAATTAATGTTACTGATGTTAATAACACTATAGGAACAAAATCGGATCCTAGTTACACGATTTTAGCTGTAAACCAAAGCTGAACCAAAACACTTGAGAGTGGTTTTTGCAAAACCAAAACCTTTGTGGGTGGTTTTGGCAAAACCAAAACCGAAGCACATGGCTATGTCTGGGAAGTGGGGAGAGGGTGTCAGCAGACAGATGCTAGGCAGCATGGTTACCTGACTGCAGTCCTGCTTGTGAGAATATTACTGTTCTCTATTTTGTGTTTGTGTTACCCAATGTATAAGAGTTTAAAGTCCTTTACAGTAGGGGTGTTTTAAGAAAGGAGAGGGCCCGTGTGCAGACAGTGCGGGCCCCCTCCTCCCTCTAGCGGTGCAGTAGATACTGGCTTAGTGCCAGAATCTACTGCGCATGCATGGGTCTCCGGGAAAATGGCGCCTGCACTGTTTTTCCAGGGACAGCAGTACTGCGCATGCACAAATCACCGGTAAAATGGCCACTGCCATTTCCCAGTGATTTTTGCTACTCTACAGCTCTGGGCCGGCACTGCAGAGCAGCATTCTGGAGTCAATGGACAGATAAGTATAAAGACTATATTGGTGCAAGGTGTGCACTGTGGGGCCCCCTGGTCCCATGTGCACCACACAGCCTGCACCCATTATAGATACACCCCTGCTTTACAGTAATGGAGCTATAGTCAATATAGTCAATATCCTGGCAAAGGGGATGCTGGCGCTTACAGTACTGGCACCGGAATCCCGACACCTGTTTGAATCCCAGCACCAGCATCCCAAAGGTAAGTGGCAGGGTTAGGGGGGAGGGTTAGCGTTAGGGGTTAGGCACTAGGAGGAGGGTTAGGTTGCGGGTAGGTTAGGATTAGGCACTAGGGGTGGAGGTTTGGTTTAGGCATTGGGGAGTGAGGGTTAGGGTGAGGGTTAGGATACCGACCGACAAGTGTCGGTATCCTAACCCTCTCGGGATGCCGGCGCTGGGATTTTGACCGCCGGGATCCCGAGTGCAACCCAGCTATAGTAAGGGAGTGAAAATATGAAAAAAGTGATCTGCTATTGAAATCGTTCTGCTGTCCAATGCCAGCAAGAACAGCATTCTAGTACATGAGGCTTTTTTTTCCCTTTCTCTGCTACATAGACAATAAAGGGATAAGAGCCAAGGTAACAAGAGAGAAATCAGTGACTATCTGATGGTTTGGTTTGTGATTTACTAATTTGGGACTAACTTTTACACACTAGCCTTTTAATATAGGTCACACAAATATGTAAACTAAAATAACTTTTAAGTGTATAACAGTGTTTTTACATACCTAAATTTGTTACCATTAATTAATGAAATTCATAGTTACTTGATATTTGAAAGATAATCTCTTACAATTTTAACACTGGAGGATGGACCATACCAACACTGGAGAAGTTGATACATTTTGACAAGTCCTTTTTCTGGAGAGACTACAAAAGTAATACAAACAAAAAAAAATTACTAACAATTTTCAGTGAGTCTTGAGCCTACATATTATATTAACAATATTTTTTTATTTTGTCATGAATAGTATGTTATCCATATTTTATTGAGAATTATCATTTTATTTTATGATAAATATTACTATTAGAGTTTACAGTTATTTCACACCCTATTACATCAATAAAATGATGTCGCTTTGTGTACAGGCCAAATATGCTGTATAAGGGCTGAGAAGATATTTTGAAAACTGTGTTAATTTATGCAAAGAAGAATTGAGCATGATAGGTAAGTCACATGTTCATGTAGTACAGCACAACTTAGGAAAAGTTCAGGAGACTCCCATATTCTTCCCACTTCCAAATGAAATGGGCACCTGTCCCCACTGGATGATGCCATGTTTCGTGGGTTTACACCATGGGGTGCAGGGCCATAATGATGCATTTCACCTCATCCCCCTCCCCAACACAGTGGCCACTTACATCTCACATCTAGAAACTCTCCTGCAGAGGGAAGAAAAAATTAGCTAAGTATGAGTTTACCATTATATTATTTTCTTTAAAATGTAATTGAATTTAAACATCACAATAAAATATGAATTTACCAAGTAACATATTATTTTACCACAAATAAGTGAAGCAAGTAAATAAAATATAAAACTTCACAAAATGTGTAGATGTCATTCTAAACAAACATACAAAAGCTTCACGTGAATGGGAAAAGCATAAATAGCTAAATGGGGAAAACACATATGGCACACCTAGAGCTAAGAAGAAACATATATGCAATTATATGGGTTACTTAAGTATATTTGGAGCCTGTGGGATTTCTTTTCAATTAGGTCTTGGTGGAGGGCATTAAATTGGTAAGAGGTACCAAGAGAATGTTAATATTTAAAGACTAGAACATGTTACATAAAAAAACAATGATATTTCTACATATCTATCAGTAAACAGAGGCATGGTTATTGACTGTAATGAGTTGGTGAGGCTCTGTTCAAAATGTTTGAGAACAACTTAGACAGATCATACTTTCACATTTTTTTTTGTTTTGTAGAAAATACATATTTCAGGTCAAGTATGGAAATTTATATCTTTCAATTAATCACACTCACTTAATTGCGTAGTGCCATTAGACTCATACATGATATCAAAGAAAGGAATTCTGAAGAAAAACAAAACTGCTAGGAAAGGAACTTATGTTTGAAGTAGCTTGTGCAGGTTCTACCGCACAGAATGAGTGAGAACATTATACATTTTAAATATATTAACAAAGATGTTTTATGACAAAATATTCTGTGACACATAAAGGTAATTTCATACACCTGTTTCTTGCTTTAAAGAGGTTATATGTATATAAAAACAAACATAAGCAATTCAAGGCAGAATCTTTGCTCCATATGTAATAAAATAAGTCCCACACAGCATATCACAATGGGATATGTTGTTGTTGATGAATATGGTGCAATTGTTTTGCCCCACACCTTTTACTTTGATGCAAAGACCCCTACATTATTTTTTTTCTTCTCTGAAAGCTTCATGAATACATCTTTTATGTCCTTACACCTGTGAAAATTATTTAGTATGAAATATTCTAGAATAATGTATAACTAACATTCAAGTTTTTTTTAGGCATGGCTCCTTATTGTAACTTTATGAGACAGTGCCACGTGGAGGGATAGCCTCACAGTTTGTAATAATATTTATAAAACTCTAGTCCTCAGTAGTTTTGGCACTGCTCATGTCCCTGAGCCAATGGGGGGCATTTATTTAAACTGGGGTTAAGTAGAAATGGATCAGACAGAATTGGCCTCTTCTTTGCATGACTCTGTATAAATATCCCATAGCTTCTATATAAGTAAAGTTTTAACTGGACCAAGTGGCAGCTATTGGTTGTGTTAATTCTGTCCATTTTTGGCTTCAAATTATTACAAAAAGTTGCAATGTTTTTCTAAATGCTGCAAAGCCATACATATTCAGGAGCAACCCCCTTTTTAGCAATAGGACAAAAGGTGCACCGATCATAAAATATTTAGAGTGCACATCTACTGTAATAAATCTGTCATACCTTCCATGAATCTTTTTACATTAATTACTGGCCCAAATTTAATAAATGTCCCCCAGTATATTTATGACTTGGCACTTCATCTGTGTGTGAATGCATGTCTGTATTCCATTTTCAATCACATCTAACTATGATTTTAAATCTAGAGATATTAGGGGTCATTTAGCACATAAGCCGCAATTTTTAGTGAGTGTTATACTGTACAGTAACAGTAACAGGCATCATTAACGTGCATCTTGGGCATATGCTTTCATGTGCTTAATAATGAATGAATGTGGCACTTTCTATTCAGAGTTCACACTACACTCTACACTACATTTGTGTTTTTGGCAAAGAGTTATAACAAAAATTTCAAGAACCATTGTTGCGTAACAATTAGCCAGAATGTGTTTTGTTTTATTTTGTAGCTTATAAAAATTATTGGCACTTAGTATACGCGTATACCATCTCCCTGGTATTGTTCTAATCTTGACTTAATTTAGGAAAATACACATATTCTCTTAGATATGGTTTGGGATCTGTAGCAGAACATTTTTATAAATATGTGAATAAAGGATAGCAATTTGCACAATTTAATTTGATGTGTAGTAGTTAATAAATTAAAATGTGCAATTTTTAATTTCGTAAACATTTTCTCTTTGTAGTTGTAAATAATTGGTGTTTTGACAGTCTTGCAGTCCAGAACTAACTATTCTATTTTTGTTGTTGTTGTATTTGTTTAGCTATGACATTCCATTTATTTGTTTGAGAAATGTGTTTGGCTTTTTTTCCCCCAAAATCATTCCTAAATATATATTTTAGTCAAAGGTGCTCCATCAGAGCAGGTAGGTGCAGCTCAAGTTAGCAATTAGAAATATTCTGCTCTACAGAGTTGTCTGCATGCATGTATAAACGTGTCTGTGCCTTTTCAGCCTTACAATATATAGCAAAATCATGTTAAAACTGCATAAAGAGAGAAACAATTACTGGCATTCTTCTTTCCTCAGATTAACCTTGTACTACCAATACATATTCCATATTGGAGATGTCTCACATATAAACTGTTTGTTATTACCTTACTTAACTAAGTCTCAAGAAAAGGTACAGTATCTTCATTATAACATCCAAAATGACCCACATTACCCAGCCATAATCTATTTCCAGGCAAAAGAGAAAAAAAAACCACGTAAGAAATTTGGTGAAAAAATGTGTGACAAAAGTGCAATTCTCCTTCCCCCTCTTTGTAGGCTTGAATGACTGCTTCTTTCTCTGGCCCAAACATCAAACTGTGAAGCAAGAGGGGGTGAGAGACTTAGGTGAAGCTTATGTCCTGTGGAAGGAAGGGTGTGCACAGCTTAGGGTGAAGTTCAATGGAGATGTTTCAGTTGACATAGTACATCCAGTAAACCAAGTTAAAAAATCCAAAAGTGATGGGAAAAATGAGCCTGGACCATTTGTCGATGGTACTGACATCTGTCAGGTCTGGAATCTTAAGCTTTAATTTAGAAGAGCGTCGCCGAAGGCGGCAATTGGCACGTCCACGTGTGGTTGTTAGGGGAACATGGCGCTCCAGGGGAGTGTGGCCAAAACTGTCCCCTCTAGATGTCAGCTGTTTGCGGAACTGGATCCCTGAGGTGTCATATGACAGGACGGAGTTCCGGGAATCTCCAATGTTACTTCCCATCTCAGCTGACATCAACTCGCTGCTCATGTCAAGGGTGCTGAGAAGAATGTTCCCGTAAGGATCAACCTAGGATAGAGAAATGTACATTGTTGTCATTGTGACAAAACATAGGCGTCCACTTTATTCTGTCTGTGTCTCATTTTTATTTCTCTTTTACTTAAATTTTAGCAGGGAGTGAATGCAAATCTCACTTTTTAGTTGGACTGAGTGTTTGATTTTTCTGGTAATGTACAGCAGTACTGTATATTACTTTTTTAGTCATTCATTGTTCTGCGAAAGTTAATTTCAACAATAGTTTCTCATGTTCATAAAACACATGACAATGTCACACCGCTGTAATGGATTAGATACACAATAAACTTAGCAAAATAAAATAAAACAATCAAACTATAAGGGTCATTTACAAAATGTAATATCTGTGGTCATGCATTGCTCCTTTGTGCATGCAAGTGTGTCTATTTGTCCCCCAACAACATTTCTAGGTGCACCACTTCAGTCTTTGGACTGTGATGAGGTTATGCTCAGTAAAATCATTCTGAGCCTAGTTTTACAGATTGCGCTTATTAACTGGAAGAGCAGCAGGGAGGGAACAGGAAAAATGTATCAATGACCAATCTACAGCACTAACACTTTAGGAAGACTCCTTTATTCATTTAAACTTTTCATATTTTTCCCCTTAAAAACTTCTAGGTTTAGCACTATTTATGATTGAAATTAATGACAGCATAGAGGAGACTTTGGTTATATTGGATTATAAATGACAGTGAGTGGCCATCTAGCTGTATGCATTATGTGTGGCAGTTTGGACTGTTTTTGTAAATATTTATTGTAAAGAAAAATAATGTCTGGAATATGGACATGGAGAATGACCTCATCAGCTACATACTGTATTATGTACTATTGATATAAGCTTTAATAACCATGAACATGCACTGGTGGCGTGGAATTCTATTGTCCAAAATGTGAGATATTAATCAGATTGCATTTATCATTGTATATTGTGTGTTATCATGTTTTGTGAATGTCAAGATTTTAGTGTGAAGAAGTCCTAAACCATTAAAAAATATATACAAACTGTAATGAGTTAATAATGAAGAGGAACCAGCCTATGATATCTATATAATAATTAGCTAAGGTGGTCTGTCCTGTATACGACATGCCCAGTGGGAAAGATCAGCCAGTGAGGATGGAAAAACAGTCTACACCAGGAATGGGCCGGTGATGGGTGGGACAGAGCTGTGCACATGGTGGATTGTGTTGACCCATAATATGCTGGTTCCCTTTACTAGTTTCAGAATAGGGGTATAAAGGACTTTCTTTTGCATACACAAGCTGTTCACATGTATTGATCTGCATGTCTTCTGAGATTAAGGTGAATTCACGGCCCTTGACATGTTGAGCACTTGCTCCACATATAGCCAGGACAGACTCAGTTTACAGAAATTCCTGCTATTAGCTGACGATAGCTTCAGTGCCCATACAAACATTGCCATGTGCTTTCTCAGAAATCTAGTTATTTTAGAAACAGAGCATGCCCACAACTAACTCTCAATGGGGGAGATGTATCAAACCTTGAAGAGAGATACAGTAAAGTGAAGAAGCAACCAATAAACTTCTGTCATTTATCTAGCATAGCCTATGAAATGACAGTTAAAAACTGATTGGTTGCTTTGGGCAACTGCTTCGCTATCTCTCTCACCAAGGCTTGATACATTTCATGCTTATGTGCAAGCTCTCCCCCTCAAACACACACTAAAAGTATGCATGCATGAAACAATTATTCCAGGGAGGCACAAATATTAATTAGTGACTCTGAATAAATCACTAATACCTGTTGCAACCTTTGAACATTTCATTCATGTAAAACTAGGAACACTTGTAGCGATCATAAAGTGGCATCTGTGCTTTAGTTTTCCATTTTTGCACTTCATAAATTACTTTTATTAAATGTTTTGCAAAAGGAAAATACTTTTACATATATGAATTTGAATATGGAGAAAATAGAATTAGAGTGTCACCAAGCATAAACAATTGTACCGAAATTCAATCACTGTTACAAATGGAAGGGGCAACAAGGAAAAATGTGATCCTACTCATGGATGATTGTAATTAGCTAGATATAAACTTGGTAATAAAACTAGAGATAAAACTAGATATTTTGTTAAAGGCAAGGCAATGATGAAACTAGATACAGGTTGAGTCTCCCATATCCAAATATTCCGAAATATGGAATATTCCGAAATATGGATTTTTTTAGCATGAGATAATGAAACCTTTGATTTTTGATGGTTCAATGTACACAAACTTTGTTTAAGGCACAAAACTATTAAGAATATTGTATAAAATCTTCTTCAGGCTTTGTGTATAAGGTGTATATGAAACTAAAATTAATTTTATGTATGTACACAAACTTTGTTTGAGCCACAAAATTATTGAAAATGTTGTATAAAATTACCTGCAGGCTGTGTGTATAAGGTGTATATAAATCATAAATTCATTCTGTGTTTAGATTTGTGTCCCATTCCCAAGATATCTCATTATGATATGCAAATATTCCAACCTACAGAAATTCCGATATATAAAAATAACCCTGGTCCCAAGCATCTTGGATTTGAGAGACTCAATCTGTATTTTGTTAAAAGCAATGTTACTGCATAATAACTAGAGATGAGTGGTTCAGTTTAGTTTAGTTGAGAACCGAACATATCCGATCTTGAGAGTTCCAAGTCAAACAGAGGCAAAAATGTCCATGATCTCTAAAATGTTGGATATTGTGAGTTTTGGATTGTAAATAAATCACTCCTGGTCTACTTCCTACTTTTTATTCGTCCCTGAAGCAGCTCCACCTTTGTGGGCGGGCTGAAAGCACTGCACAGAGCATCACTCTCAGCCAATCTGTGCTTCCCAATTAATGTCAATGGGAGTGACCGGTCATTTTGGTTTAGGCACTATACAGAGTACATGGGGTGTCAGTGGGAATCGATAATCGTTTTTCAATTTTACCAAGAGCTATGGATGACTACTAGAAGAAAAGAAAAGGACTACTGCACTGGTTCCTATATCATCATATCCTACAAAAGAAAAAAACCCACACACATGGAATATATATTCTGTGTATCAATTCAATACTGGGGGTGTTGTCAGCTGACAATTATTTAGAGCATTCAGAATTCAAGAGACAGACAGAAGCACTAGTTTGAATTAAAATATAACTTTTATTTCTCCTGAGGAGCTATATATTCAAACTAGTGTGCCACCATAGGACAACTTCTGTCTGTCTCTTGATTTTCTGAATGACTACATAGACCAAAGAGGAGGCCACCCAAATATTGAATAAGTATGTAATTTAGAATTGTAAAAGTATGGTATTTAAAAAAAAAAAAAGGATTACTACCTTCGGTGTCCGTGTACTGTGGTTATTTTAATATTTTCTTTACAGGCAGACTACAGGTGCCAGCGAGCCCTTAATATCCAGGCATACTTGTTGTTCTGCAAGTGCTGGCATGACAGGGCTAGCTTGCTGGGACCTGTAGTGTGCCTGTAAAGAACAATTATTATTATTATTACCGTATATACTCGAGTATAAGTCGACCCGAATATAAGCCGAGGTACCTACTTTTACCCCAAAAAACTGGGAAAACTTACTGACTCGAGTATAAGCCTAGTGTGGGAAATGGCAACAGCTGGTAGTGCCCCCAGTAGTAATTCCCCCTGGTTGTGCCCCCAGTAGTAATCCCCCCCTGGTAGTGCCCCCAGTGGTAATCCCCCCTTTCAGTGCCTCCAGTAGTAATCCCCCCCTGGTAGTACCCCCAGTAGTAATCCCGCCTTTTAGTGCCCCCTGTAGTAATCCCCCCTTTTAGTGCCCCCTGTAGTAATCCTCCCCTGTAGTAATCTCCCCCTGGTAGTGCCCCCTGTAGTAATCCCCCCCTGGTAGTTCCCCCAGTGGTATTCCCCCCTTTTAGTGCCCCCTGTAGTAATCGCCCCCTGATAATGCCCCCTGTAGTCATCGCCCCCTGGTAGTGCCCCCTGTAGTCATCGCCCCCTGGTAGTGCCCCCTGCAGTCATCGCCCCCTGGTAGTGCCCCCTGTAGTCCCCCCCCCCTAGTAGAGAGAGACGTGATAACAATAAAAAAAAAATAAACACTTACCTGAAACTCCCGCTCCTGGTCCCGCCGCTGTCCGCTCCTGGTCCCGCCGCTGTCCGCTCCTGGTCCCGCCGCTGTCCGCTCCTCCGGCCGCTTTGCATGGGAGAGACGTCGTCATGACGACGTGTCTCCCATCACCCACTGCGGGAGCCGGAAGATGGCTCCCGCAGTGGGAGCAGCAGCAGCCGCTGAGAGTCTGACAGACTCTCAGCGGCTGCTGATTACACCAAACACGCAGCTGCCGGCTCCGGCGGCTATGTGTTTGGCAGTGTGTAGCGCTGACCGAACTCCGTCCGGTCAGCGCTACACTTGACTCGAGTATAAGCCGAGGGGGACTTTTTCAGCACATTTTTTGTGCTGAAAAACTCGGCTTATACTCGAGTATATACGGTAACTTTTATTTTTCTGTTACCCAGTGGTCGTGTGAAAGAGCACTGGACTGAAAGCGCACGGCTGGTAGCTCTTCAGGAGGGGGGAGCCCTTTTATTTTAGGGGTCCCCACTTTCCAAGGAATTCCAGTCCTTGGCTGACCAATTTGGGGCCAGTTAACGTGATGGAAGGGGGACCCCAAGCTGTGTGTCAACCTGCTTTAGCATTATCCCCTGGACTGGTTCAGCTGGCTGCTGGTTATTGGAGAAGGGAGGAACCTCACACTGTTTTCTCCCCCAACTCTCCAATACCTGACCAGGTTGAGAGGTCTAAGGCTAGTTACTGATTTTGAGAGGGGGCGGGGGGAGAATCCACACATTATTATTTTTTTAAATAACTATTTTGCTGCTACCAGCAGCTTTGTAGAAGTGTATTGATTATATATTATATTTTCTGCTAAGCTTTTAATTTTAGGGTTTTAGTTCTTGATTGGAGGAAAACATTGTATAGGTTCATATAGTTTATTAAACCACCACCCTGTCTGCCACGGCTGTGCCACTGTTTCATAGATGTGCTAAATTCTTTTAAACTGACATGTGTTTCTGCCGCTGTTCTATTGCCAAGTTTAATTGATCATTATTAATGATCAATTTATATGCTGTTACTCTGGCTTGAATCACCTGAATTGGCCTGAGGCCTGTGATGTCAGCTTTGCTGGTTGGACAAGTGTGTTAGTAATATATTATATATTTTTAGTCTTTTACATTTATGATATTAATCCTTTATTAATGAAAACATTCTCTAGGATCATATAGTTTATTAAACTGCCATCCTGTCTGCCACTGCTGTGCCACTATGTTTCATAGAAGGGCTATATTCTTTTAACCTGCCATGTGTTTGGACCGCTTAGTTTAGCCAGACAGCTCACTGCATCCTTTGGCCAATATTGGTGAAAACAATATTGTGAGTTGTGAAAAATTGACTGGAAATTGATGTTTTTTTATGTTAATACTTTAGAAACAAAAACAGGTCCAAATTACATGATTTTGGCTGTTTTTATAAATTTTTCAAGAAATCCAGATCTAAAACCAAAACATGCGAGGGTAGTTTTGCCAAAACAAATACCTGACAAAGATTTAGAATCAAAATAAAAACACGGGGATCTGCACACCTCTCTAATAATAACTAGCTAGAACTAGCTAAAAAAGAGCATCTCTGTATAAATTTTATTTGAACAAAAATGTTCAGGTGAATGGGTCTTTAGAGAAGTATGACCACAATATTTTAACAAAACAAGTTGAATCAGTTCAGAAATTCATTCCTTATAACTTGAAAGTCTACTACGAAATAAAAACATAGAGACCAAAATATATTTAAAACATATTTACTATACTAATTACTATTGAACGCACAAACCATATGGCAACACAGTGTCTAGCAATAAAAAAAAACCTGTGCTGAAAATAAAAAAGTATGAGAAGCGAGAGACAAAAATAATACAGCATTTTAATTGTTATAACTAGAAGGGATTGAAAAATCTTAATGCAGTAGATATACAACAGAACAAAGCAAAACAAGTAAAAAGGAAATCAAGTTAGTATAGATTAAAGTGGATTGCTAAAGATAGCAGACCTAATCCTAAAATGTTTTTCAAGCAAGAAAAATAAAACTGAAGCCAAGTGAAACACTAGGAAATATAATGGCAGATGACAATGTTTTTTGTTTTTTTTTGTATTTACAATAAAGTAAAACTAATTGGGAAATAGTTCTAGACTATAAAATGCTAGTTGTTTAACACATGATGTATAGTTTTACTTCTACTGAGATTGAAATGGACTTCTTAATTGTAGTTGACAGAATACTGAGTGACAGAACATTTAGCCAGGCAGCTGCTACAAAGGCCAAGAAAATACTAGAATGTCTACAAATGGGGATAAATATACATAATAAAACCATAGCATTACAATTGTATAGGAGGCCACCCCTTGAACATTTTTGGGCAACTGACTGTAATGAAAGCTCATTAGTAAAGGAAATGATTAGTTGAGCTGGTAAATTCACCCACCTAATACAGATTTCATCCATAGGCTTAAAGTAGTTTATACCATTTGAGGATAGCATAAACCAACAGAGCACATTTTTGCTTTGATTACCTTGGTGTGTAATTTATCAATTCTAAGCAACCTCAAATTTGAGGTTTTAAACTCAAAGTTCTTGTTAAAGTGTATGTGTACAAATATGTTTGTGCATAGTCAAGCTACAATTGATATATTTATAGTATTTGTAACTTTTTTTATTCAAAGAGTGAATATTTCTGCGATTAAGCTCAAAGTACAGAATTAGTATTTGTGTGAAAATACATAAACAATAGTATTCAATGTAGCCATTTAGGCTTAAACGTTTGAATATTCTAGAACATTTTGATTTGCTCTAATGTTTTATTTTAACTAAATTTTGAGAATTTTAAATAATGTTGCAAAATCAGGTTATGATGCAGCCTCCGGAGGCTGACAGCAGGGCCGTTTCTAGGGGCAGGCGACCCGTGCAATCGCACGGGCGCGCCGCCTCCGACCTGCAGCAGAAACAGCCTATTAACTGCCGGGCGCCCGCTGGTAACTGAATCCCCGGCAGAGCAGCTGGAGAGACGGAGGCTCCGGCTTCCGGCTCCCCCAGTGTGCACTATGGGAGGACGTCATGACGTCTTTCCCATAGTGCAGAGGAGCAGCCGAGCGGAGCGGACGCCGGAGCGTGGCTGAAGGTAAGTGTTACTGTTTTTTTTTTTTTTTATGTGCAGGCAGCGTGGGGACATTACTCTGGGGGCACTTCTGTGGGGGAAGACACCACTACTGGGGGCACCTGGGCACTACTACTGGGGACATTACTCTGGGGGCATTGCTTAGGAGGTACCACTACTGGGGGCATTACTCAGGGCCCAGGGGCACTACTACTGGGGGCACTACTACTTGGGGCTTTACTTCTTTGGGCACTAGTACAAAGGGAGCATTACTATTGGGGGGACTAATACAGGGGCATTAATACTGGGGACACTATTACAGGGGGCATTACTATTTCGGGCAATACAACTGGGGACACTACTACTGGGGCACTACAACAGGGACGATTACTATTGGGGGCATGACTACAGGGGGCACTACTAATGTTGGCATGGCATAGGGGGCACCACTCCTGGGGGCACTACTACTGGGTGCACTGTATAAAGGGCACCACTACTGTGGGCTCTGCATAAGTTGCACTACCACTGTGGGCACTGTATAAGGGGCATAAATACAGGGGACACTGCATATGGGGACAACTACAGGGGGCACTGCATAATGGGCACTTTTGCCTGAGAGCCAGTGGGGGGGGAAGCCTAAGACCTGTCGGGATGGAATGGCAAGGGAGGGGGCTGGAATGAAGTGTGTATTATGTGAATCTTGTTTTTTCAATGTGTTTTATGTGGGTCTGGATTTAATAATGTAATTGAAGTGGATGTGGTTTTAAAACGTAGTTTATGTGCCTCTGGCTTTTCCAATCTATTATGTGGAAGTGGTTTGTTGCAGTGTATTTTATGTGGATCTGGCTTTTATTTTCAATGTGCTGGATTCGCTCCCAATGCACTAAAAACGAGTGTGATGCAAGGTCATACTTCTGCAAATGTCACACCAAAGGCATGCACACAGAAATGCAGCGTGGGCTTGTGACAGCTAGGCCACACCCCATTTTTTGACCGCGCGCCGTAGGAGCGCGCATGCTGTCTGTCTATTGTTTAACTACATATATTTTTCAGCTCTTTGCCCCTGACAGGTTAGCCAACCCAGTACTCACAGTGGCTGTCATTCTGTGGTCTTTCGAGGTCACACTCCCTTACTGTGATACCACAACCCCACACGATGAGGCCACGCCCACTCCACAATATTACTGCTTCGGGGGGGGGGTTTGGGGGGTGCATTTTGACTGCTCGCACTGGGAGCCTCAAACCCTAGAAACTGCCCTGGCTGACAGTAGCACTTTGTCATGCAGCAGCCACTCAATATCACATAGGTCCAATGGCTTGGTATAATTATCCACATCTAGTTTTTACTAAGCAGCACATAAGTAAAACTAAACAGCTAAATTAATGTCAGACTCGTACTAAGGTTGGAAAGACCTAATGTCCAACTCACAAAACAAGATATTGTTGTAAGGTTGTAGCACTTGAAAATACAGGCAGTGGTTCTCAACTGCAGTTTTCAATTACCCCCAACAGGTCATGTTTTTTTGTGGCTTTCTTTAGTCATGCACATGGGATTAATCTATTTTGCTGGGACAGTAATTATCCCACTGCTTCCACAGACCGAAATCCTCAAAACATGACCTGTTGGGAAAACTTGAGGGTTGAGGTTGAGAACCACTGCTCTTTAGGCTCTACAGGCGGTATGCAGTCGGGATGCCCACGGTCTAAATGCTGACCGTCGGCAACCCGACTGTCTAATAACGGCAAAGGTCTAAGGACAGGCGTCGAAATCCCGACGCCTGTCATTTTACCTACGCCGGGAGCCTGGCGCCCGGCATTACGATCGAAGGTAAGCCGGGCGCCAGGTGTGGACAGCCGTGGGGGGAAGGTTAGGTTAGGGGTTCCTGGGGGGGACTTAGGGTTAGGCACCCACCCAGGAGGGTTAGGCTAGGGGAAGGGGGGTTAGGGTTAGGCACCCCCAGAGGGAGGTTAGGGTTAGGCACCCCCCCAGGAGGGTTAGGTTTAGGCAGCGGGGAAGGGGGGATTAGGTTTAGGCACTTAGAGGGGGGTTAGGGTTAAGCACTTGGGGGGGAGGTTAGGGTTAAGGGAGGGTTAGGTTAGTTTAGCGCAGTCGGGATCTTCACTGGTGCTGGTCCTCTGGTGTCGGGATTTGAATCATACCGATCTCCTACAGGCTGCTCCCCAGGTATTAACTTAAGACACAGACCCAACAACCTCACATACCTATTATTTGCACCTTACAGATGCTCTCCTAATGAGGATGCTATCTGACTGTTAATTACAACACATAGTTCAGAAACCCAAGACATAAATACATTTCCTTTATAACATCACAAGTGTTTCAGTCACCATATCTGCTTTCCCATATAGCCATAGACTTGTCAGTACACAACCCAAATACTAACTTATTTCAGTATATTAATATAATCAAATATATTGTTATCATTAGATAAACCTGTTTAAAATAAAATAAAATGCAGCTATTCTTACACTGCTAATGGATTGGTCTACTGCTTTTTACACTGCTAATCATCATGTTTTCATTCAAGCCATCAATAATCTCTGAGCAGATACAGCAAATCCATCCCCTGGGTCTCCTAGTTATCTAAACACTGTTATGTTGCAACTTGTTGCAAAAAAGTCTCCATCTATTTCTCAGTGTGCCAGAATGCCTTAACAATCAGCAGTACTTCCTCTTTTACTCCCTGCACTATTCATTTTGCATATGCTTTATGCAGATGACACTTAAATATTGTCCCAGCAATCAGAATTATAATTAAAACTGGCTCCTGGGGATTTCCTCTTATATTAGGGGCTATGATATATTCATATAATTGTTCAACCCAAAATAGGCCAACCAACCAATATATATCTATCTATCTTTTACAGGTTAAAACTTACTGTATTAACTTTTTTCTAAACCTTTTTTCTTTTCATGATATGACAAAAATGGTCCCAGTTGTGACATGCAACAAAGCTGCACCTCACACAAACTGCTCCACTTGCTCAGCTGTGTCCTTAACAAAATAGCTTTAAAAAATGCCCTCTCCACTGCAAGGAAACTGCAAGGATGGTCTCCTTTTCCTAAAATCTGGAACGTGGGATCTCTCCTCAGTGTTTGAATTTTGTGGCGTGCATCATTAACATCCATTATACTTACTAGTAAGATACTTCATTATCAATCTCTTTACTCAGACATTTTCTTTGTATCTCTTTGTTTTTCTCAGTATTGACCAGTCTTCTTGATTTAAGTCAAGCAAAGCTGAAATTCCAGCTTCTGTAACACTTAGCATAATTCACATAATAAAGTATTAAGTGCTTCTTAGTAATACACTTAATTCCCACTGACTCAACCATGTACAGTATGTCGCCCTTTACTTAATTCAGATTTTATTTTAAGCTTTTTAAACCAGAGCCTTCTTTTCTCTTGTGCGTTTGATCATTTGCATCTCTGTAAAGTCTCATATATATGTTGTATATATGTTTGCTCTCAGTCAAAAGCATTAGAACACCCCAATTTTTCTAGTTTTTATTGAAATGTACGTATTTTAATGTCTAAATGTACTCTGACTTTAAAGTATAGAACAAGTGATTAATTGGAGATAAAAAAATAAATAAATCAAGGAATTATTTTGTTTAATAACATTTATTTAAAAATTTTGGCTCATGAAAGTAATCACGCTTTTCAATAGTAATCAAATATTGTTGGTAAGTTCTTTGCAACACTGTTCCAGAAGTTCCCACACATATACTACACTTGTAGGTTACTTTGCTTTCACCATTCTGTCCAGTTCATCCTAAACCAACCTTATGGGGTTTAAGTCTGGAGACTGTGCTGCATATTCCATGATTTGGAGCCTAGCATCTTGTTCTTTTCCGCAAAGGTAGTTCTGACATAGTCTGGAAGTATGTTTTGGGTCATTATCTTTGTGAAGGATGAACCCTTGACTAAGTAAGCATAGACCAGAAGGTATTGCATGGCACTGCAAAATTATGTGGTATCCCTTTTGGTTCAGGGTGTCAATCACTCTGTGTAAGTTGCCAATTGTGGTTTCAGCAAAAGAGTCCCACACCATCAAACTTCCTCCTCCATTTCTGCTAGTTGATGTCACACACTGAGTAATCATCCTTATCCTACTTGACAGTGTACAAAAACAAAAATCCTACATGATGAACCAAAGATTTCAAAGGGTTTACTTACTAAATGCCAGATTTTGAAGGCCGCTGGTTACTGGCATTTTTGTCAACACGACAACTGATTTTGCACTTTATAGTATTGCTGTTTAAAATTCGACGTGCAAAATGCCGATAATCATTGACTTTCAAAGGTCGCCATTTAGTACATAAACTCCCAAATGTTGATCCATTGGTCCATGAGACCTTCTTTCTCTTTCAGTCCACTGGCCCAATCAAGACTCTTTCTTGTTGCTATAGTAGATAACGCTGAAATTTGCATTATTTTTAAATTTTTGCTAACCAAAACTTTTTTTTAACCTGCAACAGTTATACCACTTCCCTTTGTATCATTTATTGAACTTTAAAATGTTTCAATTTTTATTGAAAATTAAGCAATTAGTGTTTTGAGTGTATATCTCCTTTGTGTCTCTTGTAGCTATTGTATATTTTCTGTGCTTTCATTTATTTACAATTTAACTTAATTATCTGTTCTTCTTGTGGTCACAAATACATAAATTAATTCTTCCATTTTACTTAAGAACTATTAAAACAGCAGGCTACAGCAAATCTCTGAGCAGAAGATAGCCAAAGCTGAGGGAGTTCCTGGCTCCTGCTTCAACAGTGCTTGAACAGAACAGGGACTCTTCTTTGTGCTACACTTACTATTCCATTCTTGCATATTTGAAAGTCATGCTTTATTATAAAAATGTAAAATGTTTGAATTATGCAATTTAGCACTGCACATGTTTACACTGAATAATTAGCATTTCTTGCTGCCACCCTTATTACAGTTGTTATAGCCCAGGTGTGGGGAACCTTTTTTCTGCCGAGGGTCATTTTGATATATATAACACTATTTGCAGGCCTGGTTTAGGCCATGCCCCCTCCGCGTGATGTCACATGGGGCGGGGCCACAATCACCGGCGATTACAGCAATGCCGAGGTAGCAATGCCCAGGTAGCACTGCTGCATAGATTCTGGCTGCAGGGTGCCTATAACGAGGCTAGCAGATAAAAGCTCTGAGGTCCAGACCAAATGATACCGAGGGCCTTATAAGGCCCCCGGGAAGGAGGTTGCCCATCCCTGTTATAGACAGTGAACATTCTGTATTGTACTACAGTATGAGGCATTGTACTGTATGAGTCTATTGACTTAGGGCCGGATTCAATTAGCGGCGATAATATCGGACGATTTTTTCTGATCTTTTTTGCCAATATTATCGCATCCGTGATAATAGGATGACTGTAATAGGCAAAACGTTTTCTCCATCTCAGACCAGGAGAAAAAAAAAAGCAAAATCCCAATTTTTTCCTAAAAATGTGGAGATTTCTTTCAGAACCTTTTGGACACCCCCCAATGATAAATTACCCCAACATTTTTCGAAAGTTGCGTACTTTGGCTAATAATGAACGTACAATTTTTGGGTGAAAAATAAATAAATTATTGAAAATGATAGAAAGCAATTTTGTTTCCAAGAAATTACTGTTCCACGTAAATTGGGGGTATGTTAAAAATGAGTGTAAGTATATTTTCGTGTCGTAAAAATGCAATTTTAGAAACCATAAAAAAAAGCCTGCTGCGACCGCGTGCACTTGACACATCCATACTTCACCCCAAAAAATCAGACCCAATATGTTAAAACCATTTTCAACGTTTTTTTTCCACCCAAAATTTGCACAGTCGTTTTTCGACAAAGTACGCAACTTACGAAAAAATTTTGGGGTAATTTATCATTAGTGGGGGATGTCCAAAGGGTTCTGAAAGAAATAACTAAATTTTTAGTCAAAAATGGAGATTTTGCGTTTTTTTCTCCTGGTCTGAGATGGAGAAAACTTTTCGCCTTTTTTGGCGAAAAACGGACGACTTAGCTTTTTTTTTTTGCAAAAGCAGCTGTTTTTGCTGCTAATTGAATACGGCCCTTAGATGGAAAATGTGTGCTAATGAGCTATGTTATCGGTGCTAAATGATGACAGATGAGCTATATACTTAGGAAATGGGTTGACATGTATACATGCACCTACTGTATATCCACAATATGATTTGGATACAAATATAGAGTTGTGCATATAGTATTGAAATGGGCATTACAAGGACAGCACTAAAGCCTGTATTTCATTTTGCATTCATGAGATGGAATCGTTTCCCAAAATTCTTTGGCTCAGCATTTGTGAACTGATTTGCTAGCTTGGAATCACAGAAATTTGTATAACCATGAACATTTCTCAAATTATTTTACTTAGTTCTAACATAGTATAGAAAGTAAAACAACCAAACAAAGCATTGCTCCCCTATTTGAGCTCAGAGTAGCCTGAATTTTTCAGTGCAAAATGATTGGCAAGAAGATTTTGTTCATGTTGGCTTGAATATGTTTAGCTTATTGTTAATTTGTTGGTGACATATATTGTAGAACTTGCTCCTTCTCATTCCGCAGAGGCCCTTTTTCTGTTTACCTATAGCAAGCTGTCTTTCCTGTAAGGTGCTATATGCACATAGGCACTTGGACCAGGACTACAAGCTCCAAGATTTAGGGACTTATTAGGACTGGGTATTGTGTAGAGGGCATGATTAACAGAATACTGAAGTAGGCAGACAAATGCACTCACCTTTCTCCCTAGCCGGCTTTTACCTACTGATTTCTTGGCTGCGGCTCTGGTATGGTGCTGATACAACCTATAACTGATTCCATACTAATTACAGAGCCATAGTGGATACACCTACAAGACCATATGGATCAAGTCTGGTGAGTTCCGGCTGCTTACTTCCCTGCACGCCAGCAGGAGCAGCATTCCCACTGTACTGTTCTGTGCAGATGCCCAGCCAGCGTGCCGGGACATTCAGTCGCTACACTACTATAACAGCAGCCAGTATAATTAGCCGAGATATCCAGAGCATATTGCTGCACATAGAGGGATTGTGTAGGCTTAGACCCGCTGCTATGCTGTTTGGGTGAAAACAAGAGGACATTTAGCCAATTGGGTGGGACATTCCCTTAATTTCTCCAACTTTTCAACACACTGAATCCCTCCTGATGCTTTTTGTGGAGTCTGCACATGTTTGGAGCATTTTCATTCGTTATGGACATTATAGTGTTCTTGCAAATTGAAGGAATGAGTTTTACGAAATTCTAGCCACTCTGTTTCAATTTAGGAGCCCTGTGGCTTCGAGGACATATCAACATATGCAATACGGTTGCAGTGACTAGTTCTGGTGATATATATATATATATATATATATGTTTTGAGCTTTAATTAAAGGCTATATTTATTTGCACTTAGTTTGTATGTACTGTTGCGTCACCCAATTTTTTTCTGTATCTTGAACCTGGCTTGATTTTAGGGTTTGAATCAGACACATAAATATAACTTCCACTGGTTTATTTGCCATGTCAAACTCAGGCTAAAATGTGTCCATAATGAAAGTTATCACTGTTTCTTAGTACTCTGGGCTAACGTGGCATTAAACCGAAGTCCTGATAATACCCTTAAAACTAGACCTAACATTAGATGTACAATCCATTTTGGAGGATCAAAGACCCATGAGACACATCAATTTATAAATTTATTCAAAAATGGTCTGCAGGTCCAAGCTTAAGTTATTAAAATCATGAATGACCACCAGTTTAATCCTATAACCTACAATAACAATATGGAAGTTGACACTTAAATCCCCAGAGGTGTTCCAGCTTACCCATTGAAGGGTATGAAGGTTCCTGAAACAGAAGCAC
The DNA here is from genome assembly GCA_031769625.1 of Taudactylus pleione. Lineage (NCBI taxonomy): Eukaryota > Metazoa > Chordata > Amphibia > Anura > Myobatrachidae > Taudactylus > Taudactylus pleione. The sequence continues at coordinate 14,058,615 of JAUIMM010000009.1, read as the reverse complement.
ATGTACAGGTTTACCAGATCCACTTATGTAATGGTGTGCCAGCCATATCAATTTCCAAGGCTAGCTACAAATGCTACAGATGATACTTATTGCCATTTTTATAGTTTCTTAATAAATAATTATTAATGAATAAATGATTTGTTTGTTCTGGTGGAAACTGTATATTGGCTCTACCCAGCACACAACATTCTTACCTACACAAGTGTGGAAGTTGAAAGGGAAAACCAAATATTTCCATTGTGCACCAAGCGCTTATCTCTAAGACTCAGTTGAACCAGCTTATACTCAAAGAACTTGTTGATACTGATTCAAGGATTGGGCCTTCAGAAGACAACAAGTGATTGTGGTTTATAGGGACACATAGATCATGTGCAAAGGTACTTCCCTAAAAGACTTACTTCTGACTTTCCATGAGAAGCTGCGAGTTAAGTAATTTTTATGGTAAAAGCATGCGGCATATACCAAAATGTCATTGCTGATTCCACTAAACACCTTTAATAGGGTATTTTTTTATCTACCTAAAGCCATCAAATGAGACCGTTGATGGATTCATTGAGAACCCATCAGATTGGTGTATACAGTATACATGGTTATGAAATAAAGCTAATCCTCCTAACCAGCTTCCTACTTGGAATAAGGCAGAAGTACCTCAATCACTCAATCTGATATAAGTAATACATGGGATTCAGCACTGAAATGGTTACAAAAAAAATCTTGTTCTGACACCATCGCCCAAACATTTGGTTCTACTGTATCTCCCAATACATACACATGACAGGATGGTTTCCTTGTGCAACAGGTTAAGTTGCTAAGTGACATGTGGGAGATTTATTCAACCTTGGAGAAAAATAAAGTGGAGAGCGCTAAAAGGGAAGACTTATCAAAGCTTGGGGAGAGATAAAGTGAAGAGAGAGAAAAAGTACCAAGCTTTGGTAAATCTCCCGCAAAGTACCAAATAATGAGCTCCTAATTGTTATTTTTCAAACACAGACTGTAAAATGACAGAAGCTGATTGGTTTGATTTTCTATTCTCCTGGTGAACACCAGTGGGCAAGCTTCCCTCCTCATCCCGCCACAATCTGACTAAATTTGACTCCCCTCTTCACTCTACAGAGACTACATTTACTAAATCATCTTCTCTCTGCCAAGTCTAAAGCTGGCCATCCCACTATACAATTTTCTGTCAGATATCTGTCTAATCTGGCTGGTTAGAATGAAAACCTGGTAATGTATGGGAGCAAATGACAGTCGATCATATGGTTTTAAAATTTAAACACTGAAAAAAAGAAAAAAAAAATTGTTCAAATTGGTTAAATTTGTGTGTTTTAACCAATTTGTCTGAACAACCATTTTTGGCTATTTTCCAGTGTTTGTGAGCAAATGGACGATTGTCATTTGTTCCCATACATTACCAGGTTTTCATTCCAACCAGCCAGATTGGACAGATATCTGACAGAAAATTGTATAGTGGATGGCCATTTTAAGGGATTATTCTTCTTGTTCATTCTTAAGGGTCTCTATGCCACTTTCAACACAGTGTGCTACCCTCTCCTCCAGCATCCCCTTCACTTCATTGGTTTTGTGACCCCATTCTCTGCTGGTTCATTTACTATCTGTCTAAATTCTACTTTTCCACTTCTACCTTCAGATCCTCCCAACGTCTTCTCCTTATATCTATTGGGGTCCCACAATGCTCAGTTCTCAGCCTTCTGTTCTTCTCTCTGGACACCACATTTGATTAAATAACCAATTCTTCAGTTTCTAGTACCACCCTTACGCTGATAATACACAAACATACTGTACCTCTCCCTTCCTGACCTCTGTTTCTCCTATGTGTGTTTACCTGTCTCTCTGGTTTTCCCTCCACTAGAGTTTCCAAACAGCCCTCTCAATACGCCTCTATAGACAACACTATGCTCTCCTCTAGTCCTCAAGTTCGCTGACTGTGTGTCAACTTCAACTCCTCACTCCTTCTCTCACCCCCATTCAGACCCTCAGTCAAACATCAAGTACTCTGATTAAATAAAATATGTATATCAGCATGCCACCCTTAGAGTAGTGGCTAAAACACTATACACCACAATTCCAAACTTTTCTTTCTTGAGTTCTGGATCTTAGACAGACATTTTATTATGGCTACATGCAATTATATTTTTAATATTTCATTTGTTTGCTTTCTAAAGCCGGATACACACTAGACGATGTCTAGTGTGTCCGACTTCTTCAGTGACTGGACCTGGCGGTGGAGCCAGCATCGGCAAGTGCATACACACTTGCCGATGCTGGCAGCAACGGTGGGGGCCATGCTGCATTTGGCCGCATGGTCCTCGCTAACGACATCCCCCGTCGGACCTGCACCTGCATGTAGGTCCGATGGAGGATGTCACTGACGACGCGCAGGCATTCACTAGACGATGTGCCCATTAGTATATCGTCTAATGTGTACCCAGCATACTGTAAAGGCAAACTGATTGATATAATATATGAATCCACATTAATGCTTTGTACAGCACCCATAATGATAACTGTTCCTGTTCTTCTATACAGTAGATTATTTTCTTTAACAATTCTTGCCTGTCACATTGAATCTATAATTTATAATTATTTCATTATGTACCAAATACAGATGAGTGATTCTGTCACTCTGGTTTCTTGCCAAGTCGTTCTGCATACTAGGTTACAGACTTTTTTTTGTTAGTCTAACGTGGTGTAAAACAGAATTCTTGCACCACATAGTAATTTCCAGAAGTACAATCACAAATTCACCTTTTCTAGACAGCGGTTCTCCGATTTTTCAAGAATTGTGTACACAAAGATACAGTATCTCATGACCACTGTTTCATTCTATGATATCTTTTAATTCCTTCTACACTGAAATACACAAACTTCTAGTTCTGAGTTTATTTGATGCTCAACCAATCATTGGAAATGACTGAGGGCCTCATTTATCAACAAGTTTTATCACTTACAATGAGTGCTAAAACTCATTGCGTATGATAATGGTGCTCCAGCCAATCAGCTCCCAACTGTCATCTGTTTGAAAAATGAAAGTTGGGAGCTGATTGGCTGGAGCACCATTAATCATACGCAACAAGTTTTATCACTCGTTGTGAGCGATAAATCTTGTTGATAAATGAGGCCCTAAAACTGTTGGTATGATTAAATAAAGTAATAAGGTTTAAATAGGTATGATGATGAATCTAATACATTACCTATCTTCCATGCTTTAAATGTGCACTTTTAAATGCACATGTTGTTTGTAACAAATAAACCTATATCTATAATCTCAATATTTCAGGCAATACGAAAAACATGGTTCCCATAATCAGACACTGGATCACATATGGGGTTGGACTGCTTTCCCCTTACTGCTCTTTCACTGTTCTACCAAATATTACATCACTCATGTTAGCATCTTTTAAAGTACTTTATGTTTGGACTTTCACCCTCTTCTGTCCACATGTTGATATGATCTACCATCCTCCAGGACCATACCAATCCATGATGATGGGAATGGGATCGGTATGAAATACAGAGAATCGAGATCCTGGCGGTCAGAATCCCGATGCCGGGATACCGAGAGGGTTAACATACCGACACTTGTTGGTCAGTATGCTAAACCTCCCTCTCTCCCTACCCTAATCCTCCCTCTTTGGTGCCTAACCCTAACCTCCCCCTCTAGTGCATGAACCTAACCTCACCCTCCCCACACCCTAAACCTAACTCTCCCCCTAGTGCTGTCCTCAACCACTTTACCTCTTTTAATTATATCTACCAAGCATCCATATACCCCCAAAAATTAAACTCTGATAATTTTCAGAAACTTTTCATCTCACTGCAACACTGTCTCTCTATTATTTACATTTCCCTTTCTTGATAGAGCAATCTCACATTTTAATCAAACTCTAGCAACAACCTCAAGTGGCTCTAAATACTCTTTCCCCTCATAGCCAAACCAGGGCCATAGAGAGCGGGGATCGGCCGGGGTAATGGAGGTGGCAAGGCCAAATAGTGGAGGTGCGGCTACAACCCTTACAAATAATTTTTCTTAAATATCACACTGCACAGGGGGAGATTGAATGCACATCAGCCAGCTGCAGATCTGGTGGGGTGGGGTGGGAAGGTTTGATGAGTGCAAATGCTCCCCCAGCACCAGAGGGAAAAAACACCTGACCCTTGGGCTAGCAGTCCTGCTGTGATTAGCAGAAAGGGCTTCCAATGTGAAGCTACTGCCAGTGCAGTCAATATGGAGGTCGATTTTACTGGGGGGCCCCTATAAAATCCACCACTGATTATAGCACAAATAAACAAGTGTGCCCCTACCAATGAGTCCCTACAAGTGTTTATGCACCTGACACTGGGGAGCAGCACCAACATAAGTAGTTGTGTGGTACACCTCCTGAACTATATATAGAAGTTGGTTCTGTAAGAGAAGTTAACTTATTATAGTTTTTCTTTTCTCTAAGGGCCTGATTCAGCAAGGATTGCAAATGCGAATGCAATAGTGATTACGCACGCAGTCTTACTGCGATGATATACTAATCCACTGCAATCGCTATGCCGTCGCAGCACAATATAAGGATGCCCACCTTACCTTACACACATCCGTAATACTTAGCAAGACTGCGAAACCATCGGTAACACCGAGTACAATCTCAGTCTCACGCACACTTGCACAAGCTCTGACCTACTCAGGAATAGCTAACCTCATCGCACGCAGTGAGTACTCAAGCTGCATATGGCATCGCAGTGCCTAATTTATGCACTCCCCTGCAATGGCGTTCAAACGCACTGGCACCATCCCCAAATGGTTCCTGTCAATCACTCCCGATCGCAATGGCTGGTTCGCGCTCGCGCATTATGGTGCATACGCATGTGCAGAATGCAACAATCGTCCGATTGCATGCATAATGGCAGCTGCGATCCTTGCTGAATGTCAGCATATATGAATATCTTGTGTAAAAAGTAGCAGATTTTGTGCGGAGTCTTTCCTCTAGGAATTAGCATGCATACAGAATTTACTTACCTGTTCTCTTACTCTCCTTTCCTCATAGCGATGTCGTTCGTTATTTGATTTGTTTGTTCTCTCATTCAGCTTTTTCTGCTGTTGAGGGCCCCGGCCAAAGAATACATAGTTAACAAAGGCATATTCCAGGAGAGCCAGGAACACAAAGACGAAGCATCCCATAAGATACACATCAATAGCTTTAACATAGGGAATTTTAGGTAATGTTTCTCTCAGGTGGGTGTTTATTGTTGTCATAGTGAGTACAGTAGTCACTCCTGAAATACAAAAGAATTCACATGTAACTCATCTTACTAAATAAAAACACCTGTGACTGAAAACACACTGCTTTCTACTGTTTAACTATACAATTGTATTACGCGTTGTCAATATATATATCTACTATGTATTTCTTTACAGTACATACCCAGTGCGACTCTAGCTGCAGATGCATCATAGTTAATCCAGAAGGAAACCCATGATAGGATAGTGATCAAGATGGATGGCATGTAGGTTTGAAGTATAAAATATCCAATATTTCTCTTGATTCGGAAACTCAATGATAGGCGGGGGTAGGAACCTGGAAAAATAGCACAGGATAAAGACTTTTTGACAGTGTGGAATAAGGAAAATGGTTTATCTGTTATTACATTTTTCCTGGGCACGTTTTTGGGCGACACTTGTTAAATGCTCTATAGACAGGCACTACCTTTACAGACAGTTCATAAGAATGCTAAACAATAACATATTGGCAGAATTTGGCTAACGTGCTGGGCGCAGCAGGTGTGCATACAGAGGTGAGTCCACAGAGCAGATTGGCTTAATCAGGGAGTTGGTTTATTAGCCAAGTAGAAACAGGTAGCATATGACACCGGGTTACTTAGTAGGTACAGGCTGCAAAGATATTGCCAGTTGCAGTCTGAAGCGTATGGGATATGCTGGGTGTTGTAGTGCATTATTCCAGGCAGCTTGCTCCAGCATGTTTAGGTTATTTGGATGATGCTTATCTTTCAAATAGTGCTCCAGATTCTCCATTGGATTGAGGTCAGGAGTTTGACTGGACCATGGAATAATATTCAGATTTTTGTTATTGAAGTTACATTAATGTTAGTTTGGCCTTATATTTAATTTTTTTTATCTTTTGCCCAATATTTAGTAATTTATACATAATTGAGTGCAGTATTTTTCTGTATTTTGCACCATCCATTCTTCCTTCTAAATGAACATAATGCCCAGACCCTATAGCACTGGATTTAATGTTTCACCATATAAGGCGCAAGCAGATGAATGACATTTTTTAAATTGTTGTGGTGGTTATTGAGATTGTTTTTTTTTTTTTTACTTTTTTCATTGACAGTCCTGTATGGCAGTCCTCATATGAACAGGTAAGTTTTTCCTTCTCATAAAAGGTTTAGGCACTGGGGTGGAGTTTAGGGGTAGGGAGAGAGGGAGGGTTAATATACTGACCGACAAGTGTCGGTAACCTAACCTTGTCGGGATGCCGCCATCGGGATTCTGACCGCCGGGATCTGGAGCACCGCCATCCCATACCCAACCCTAAAACACTAATACTTTTAGAACATGTCAGGAACATTTATGAAAACTAGTGTTTTGGTAGAAAAAATTTACATAGGAATATCCTTTGAACTGATGCATGAACAAGATATAGTTCACTTAATAGATATAGTTTGTGTTTAAAGGCCAGAAAGAAATATGATTTTCTTCAGCTGACAATAGCAGTGCACAGTGGGAAAGGTAGTCCAAAACAATCCTACAGTATTGTGGCTGCCATTTTTAGAATATGATTTAGATCACAGGTTCTCAAACTTTTTCCTCAGGACCCCAAACAGTGCATGTTTTCCAGGTCTCCTCACAGAATCACAAGTGAAATAATTATCTCCACCAGTGGAACTTTTAAAATGTGTCAGTGAATAGTGAATACACCTGTGCACCTGCTGGAAAAACGTGAACTGTGTGGGGTCCTGAGGACCGAGTTTGAGAACCTCTGATTTAGATAATGAAAGCGAATATTTAATTGTTTGCTATGGACTATAGCATCTTTTTGCTGAACAACAGTTTTAATAAATGTTCCTGATTGCTTACTAGTTAAGAGATACACTAGAGCCCCGACAATTACTCAATAAATAATTGTATGGAAAATCTGTGAATATGGGGAAAGTTTTATATACATTTGGCACTGTTACAACAATCCTTTCATCATTTAATCAACATATATTTCTTTACGGTTTATTTTACAGTGAAAGTCATTAAACTCACCCTTGTGCCTCTCTCCTACTTTCATAATTTATTTCCAAAATTGGGACTTTTAAAAGAAAATAATATTTTCTGCAGTAAATAAATTTGTTTTATTTTTAAAATAACTACTTATCAAATTTTTATGTGGCTAATCTCATCTGCATGTTAATTTCTTACCAGTTGTAAATACAACTTTCTTAGTAACCAGTCTGGTTTCAATAATAGAGAACTGCGGCAACTCCAGAGCAGGCACCCCTGTCACTGCCGCCTCTTCCCCTCCCTGCCAGAAAAACTCGATGTCATCTGTTGTGTAACCATCTGAAAAATAAAACAAAAACTGTCAGTTGTTCAATTAGATGTGAAGTATTTACAGCCTATAGTATCTTGTGCATGTCTTTTTAAATTGTGCAACTTTTTTTTTTCATTTGCAGTAATCCAATTATATTTTATTTTGTAATTGAATATAGAAATAAAAAGTTCATAACTACAATATGTATATATACTGTATATTCATTAAATCTTTTTGTTAAGTGATGGAATTTGAATTGTACTTTTCCCACCTGGGTTCATTTGATTTCTTAGAGAAATATTTCAAGAGTAGCCAGACATCCTTTCAGTTTGCATTGAACAATCACTGAATGAAAGGGGTGGTTTGTGGAGGATGTGAGGAGTCAGGGCTGCCATCAGAAATTGCGGGGCCCGGCATTGACAAGATAGGCAGGGGGTGAAGGGGGGCAGAGGTGGGCGGAGCCACACTGGGGGGATCAATTGGTGCCTTTAAGAATTCACAAACTTTGCGCTGTGATTGGTGTTAGATTGACATGCTAATATATATATATATATATATATATATATATATATATATATATATATATATATATATATAAGCACTGAAAAGGCTGAATCCACAGAAAGAGCTAGAAGAAGGGTAAAACACAGGGCAGGGAAGGCTGGATGGATGGGGGGGGCAGGGAAGGCTGTCTGGACAAGGGAGGGAGGCACAGTGTATGGAATGCTGGCTGACTAGGGGGCACAGGGAAGGCTGGCTGGACTAGGGTGGGGGGCACAGGGTAAAGAAGGCTGACTGGACTGGGCAGAGAAGGCTGGCTGACTAGGGGGCCATGGAAGGCCGGCTGAACTGGGGGGGGGGGCACAGGGCAGGGAAGGCTGGCTGATAATGGGGGAGACAGGGAAGGCTGTCTGACTGGGGGGACAGGGAAGGCTGGCTTAACTAGTGGGTAGGCACAGGCAAAGACGACTTAAGACGTATAGGGAAGGCTGGCTGTCTAGGGAGAAAGCACAGGGCAGCAAAGGCTGTAACAGAGGAGGGGGGGGGGGCAAGGCAGAGAAGGCTGTCTGAAACAGCAGGTGGACAGGGAAGGCTGGCTGGAACAGAGGGGAGAGCACATGGCAAGGTCAGGGAGTACCTGTTTTTCATGGACTTTTCAGCTGGCTGCGCTAGTGCAGCCAGCCAGGTACATTTAGCGCTGACTGCTTTTCAGAGATGAGGGCCCGGGTGGCAGCGGTGCTGCAACGGCAACCAGGAACATCAGTCCAGGAGACCTTCTAAACAGCTCTGACGGCATTTCAAAAGCCGGCCGCGAGCCAATCACAGCTCCCGAACCAGCAGCCAATCAGGAGCAGCCGCTCCTGATTGGCTGCCGTTCCGCGATCTCAGGCTGGTTTGTGGCCGCAGGCGTTGAATGTATGTAAGTTCTATGAACTCGCCCTGCATCCCCTGTCTGCTGGTGTGGTGTAGCACCGCTGCAACCCGGCCCCACTCTCTATCTCTTTCCTCCGGGCCCGGGACTTGAGGCCCGGTGGTCCCCCCCTGATGGCGGCCCTGTGGGGAGTCAATGCACTTAAAAGATATTGGACAGGATTACAAAAAAAATCCATCACTACTCAGAAGACTAAAGTTGTATTTTAATTGTGCCACACATAGGTGACACTCAACATAAATAAATATTATAATGAAACTGATACAGGACAAGGTTACCTACAAATCACTAGACTTGGATTCAACCACTTTATTTCAATGCAGTCTCTCTCCACAAAGAAAGCAGGCAAAAGCAAATTTTGAACTCCTAAATATCACAAGTCTGAGAATCTCTTACTTCTACTTCTAAAATAATATCTTCTACAATAATATTTTAAATATTATTATATTTTAAAATAAAAACATTTACATGATTTTTTTTGCAATGCAAATGTCTCTGCTGATAATCATCATCAGCAGTGCAGATCATTGCTCCAGGGGTAGAGCACCTGCAAGGGATATATCTCCTGAGAGCAGGGGCATAAGTTCATATCAGGAACCTGGAGCTAGTTGTTGGTGCCCTCCACCACCTCCGCTTGCATTCACTGCCAACACCCCAGTGCCAGCAGCACTCACACACACTCCCCCTAAACAACATGCACTACCCAGCAACATCCAGTCATAAACTCTCCTCCCCCTGAATTCACTTCTAACACACCAGCAGCACATAAGCACACACTTTCTCCCTGAATTCACTTCCAATACCCCAGAAGCACCCAGCAACACCCCAGTATATACTTACCGACTTTGCAGCCCCAAAGGTAAGCTGTGCAGGGGACAATCATTTCATCGTGCCATACCCCTTACATTTACTACTAACAACTTAGCAGCACCCAGATAAACACTCCCCCCCATATTCACTTCCAACACCCAGGCAGCACCGAGACACACATCCCCCCCTGTATTCACTACTAACACTACAGCTGCGCTCAAACACACACTCTCCCCCCCTACATTCAATACTAACACCTTAGCAGAACCCAGACACACGCTATCTCATTTTGCATTCACTGTCAACACTCCAGCAGCTGCACCCAGGCACAGACTGCTCTCCCAATTAACTACTAACACCCCAGCACATAAACACTACCTGTAGCTAATCAGGGTCTTTCGTTCTTACTATTTGATGCTCCCACAGCAACAGCTGAGAAAGCAGGTCCAGCGTGTGTGAGGGGGAAGAGGACGAACAAAGGAAGGAGGGGTCATGCACTACAGCCTCTGCCCTGTCCATTTTAAGTACATTGGTACCATTTCCTTGCTGGAGATCCATCCCTGGAGACCGGACTACATGGTGGGAACCCTGGGCTCCCTGCTTATTCCTGTTCTGGGTCACATAAAACAGAACCTGGAGCAATGGAGGAGGTCAGTGTGCCCAGAAGTGACTGCCTTTAATTGTCTCTTGTATTTCCACCCCTGCCTGACAGGCTTATGTTTAGCTGCCTCCACCTCAGAGTAGAGAGCAATTACAAAAATGGGAGAGGGAAGGGGCATGTAAATGTATGTATGTAAGATAAAATGGTTTATTAGATAAATAATATTTCTTTCTTTCAATCTATTTGACCAAGAACCGGATTCTCTGATTCCTACTCTGCAATTGATGCACAGATCATTGGAAATGAGAAAAGTATATTGGTACTAAAGACAGTGAATGGCAAAAATATTCCCCCCCCCCCCCCCCCAGAGTTTCAGTAGGGACACTAAGGAAATACAGGACGATGATGAAGTATATTTGATTACAGTCTGAAAGCAAAATTATTCTTCAACATTCTCAATCAGCCAATCATCCGTTTTATTTTATTAAATCTCTACAGAAAGATCATAAGACTGGCTAAGCAAATAAAAACTACAAATTAAGCTATGCAGAGTAAGAAGAAAGAATGTTGGAGGGCTAAAATATAGCAAATAATGAATTATTAATGGAAGGGGGCTACACTTTGCAATTATGGACTTTATAGTTATGGGACTTTTCAATATTGGAATTTGTGGTTATGAACTTTTTGGGTATGGACTTTACAGTTATGGATATTATGTTTTTGTTTAATCAACAAATATGTGTTTATATTTATGATATTGTTCCAGTATGAGGATTTACATAGTGTGCACAAAGAACTCAGGTGAGAGTTAGCAATCAATGAGGTAAGAGTTAGCAATCAATGAGATATATGGGGTCAATCCTATTATGTGCGAAGGGTGCAAGTTGCCGCTGCAACGGCGTTAAAATGCTGGCAATGGACTGGCACTTCGCACCCATCGCGGCCTGCTCTGAGCCCGAATTTGTGGAATTTTGGCTACCGTAAAGTACGGCCGTTGCCGTGATGACTCGCGCCGGGGAGATCATCACGGCTAATAGGATTGACCCCATGTGTCTCTTTCTCATTTTTTAACTATTATTATTATTGTTGGACGCAAATACAAAAGTCATAAACATGTCATACTGTATATTTGTAGAATTAATGTGAACACTAGAATCATACCACAGCTCCCTGGTACTTGTAGGTTCAGGATTTTGGGTTCGAATGGACCTTCCCACCACGTCCTATAAATGTTCAATTGGATTTATGGTGGGCAAATCTGGTCGCCTCACTATTCGTCAGAACTCTCCAGAATGCGCCTCAAACCAATTCTGGACAACTTGGGACCCATTATCCTGCTGGAATATTCCATCATTGTGAGGGTACATGAAGGGCTGCAAATGGTCATCAAGCAATGCAACTTATGAATGTTGGATGTGATTTATGCCAGTGTCTTGTCTGTTACCACAGTCAATTCTTACCACACTCCTCTGGTCACAATCATTAAGCACCTGTGGTCGGTCACTGCACTGTCCACGGTGGGAATGTTGAATGTTCGCACAACTTCAGAAATGGAATGTCCCATCCATTGGACACTCACTATTATGGCACCTTCGAACTCCATGTTGCCTTGCCATGAGCAGCCTATCTGGTGTTCAAACTGACCGACGAGATGTCAGATTACAACTGATGCAGGTCTGGGCATCTCCAAAATCTCACTGTACGGTGATGCCACTTACCATTACCTTTACATACTGCTATCCCATAACTTTTCAGTATATACAATACTGTGCAAAAGTTTTAGGCAGGCATGGAAAAAATGCTGCAAAGTAAGAATGCTTTCAAAAATAGAAGTGTTAATAGTTTATTTTTATCAATTAACAAAATGCAAAGTGAATGCAAAGAAGAGAGCCATCTGTATACACTGGAATTTACAGTAACACTCGGAAAGGCACCAGGGCATGCTGTGGCTGTTGGATGGAGTGCTGGACATTAAGGGCTCAATCCAATTAGGTGTGAATTGCAAGTAGCGAGTTTGTCTCACACACTTTGCCACGAAGCGCGCTCCCAAGAATTCTCCAATCCAATTAAAAATGCCTATTCGCAGCGGTGCGAATTGACTGCCAAATGAGATTTGCGAGAAATGCATGAAAATGTGGAGAGACCATCCTGGACCCCCCAAAATTGATAATTTCGTTAGCAGGACTATATAGGTGGCTGTTTGTGGTCATTAGGAAGTTACTATAGGTTTTGAAATGGTGTCAAATGGCTGAAAATGCAAGATAATGATAAAAAACTAATTTTTTTTGTTTAATCTCAAACGAATTAAACGAAAAATGCAAAAAAACCTAGGAAAAAGGGTGATTTTGGGGTACTTTGAGGGCACCTTGAAAAAAAAATTATAAAAACAATAATTTTTCAACTAAAAAATTATTGTAATTAAATTTGGGGTGCCTAAACTATAAATGTACAAAAAAAAATTGATTTTGGGGTAATTTGAGGACATTTTTTTTTACCCCCAAAATGACATGTAATTATTGGACTAAATGAGATAATTAGAAACTTCCCATTGTCTAATTGGTCATTAGGGGGGGGGGGTCCAAGGGGTTCAGCACAGTGTCCTCACATTTTAATCTTAAAATAAAGATTTGCCTTTCCATCTCACCCTCAGGGAGGTGTGAGTGGAAGGTTGCAAATTCAGTCTGACTGATCAGTGCGAGTTGCTAATTGGCTTGCAAAATGAATTCGCTATACGAATTTGAAGTTAAAATCGCAACTCGTACCTTGCAATTCGCACCTAGTAGGATTGACCCCTAAGTGATAGATATATCTATGTATTTCTCTCCTTCTCTCTCTGTATTGCAATTGAATATTCTAAAAAGCCATCTCTCTATCTATTAAATACAACTATTGTACACTAATTATCTATTCTGAGCAATTTGGGGCTGTGTCACATAATGACCAGGGTTGGCCTGCCTGCCATAGCTTGTTGCTGGTTGCAGATTTTGTTGGGGGCAGGCTAACTGCCTGTCTCCTCACCTGCAATTGTTACAGCCAGCTGATGCTGTCAATGCTGGTGCTTGAATCAATTTGGGGAGGCATGCCAGATTTCTATTTATTCAATTAATTTTTACACCCAAAAGTCTTTGCTGTGACTCATCATCATTAGTATGGATGTTTGCTCTAGATTTTAGAAGGTAGATCACCAGCAATAGCTATGCCTACTCACAGATGAATCTGCAGCTGTATAGCTCAGTAAAAAGAAATTACTAGAACATTTCTTTATTGTTCTTCCCTCCCCCGCTCTGCCTCTCCATGCATAAAAATGGCAAGTCAGGGATTTGCAAAAAACTTAATAGGAAGAGTAAAAGCAAAGTGTTGGTGTGCATGCACAATATGAAATTGTGTATATTACATAAATAAAGGGCTTGTTTTCATTTTGAGCCTCATTATAATAGAAATGACAACTAACAGAAATGTCGTCCCGTTGGTGCACATGTAGACGGCAGATCTAATGTTCACGGTGCACACCTGTTGCTAAATTTAATTAAAAAGAAAACTTCCACACACTGAACAGGAAGCACTGCACTGGCAGGAGCCCATGCCTGCCAGCCAGTAACGAGCTTGGTAGCAGCGACAGCCTTCAAAGGAACAGCATGGTGAGGCGGGGAACAGCGGTTACTTCCTAGTACACTGCAGTGAGTGTGGGAGCACTGATCCCGGTGCATCTAATGCAGGGAGGAGTTCCTGGCATGCGGCAGTGCAGCCATCCCAGCCCAGATCTCTACCCCAGTCTATCCACACATCTCACCAACACCTGTGGCAGTCCCACCTCACAGCCAGCAAGGCATGACGGGCCCTGTGTACCCCATCACTGAGCCATGACCGGCCAGGAAAGACAGGTACAGACAACAGATGAGGAGAGGAGAACAGCAGCGGAGTGCCCCGATCCAGGAGTTACAGGGATATGGACCAGGATTGCATACAGACTATGTGGCCGGGCGAGGGGAGATAGAGACACTTGCAACCCATCACAAATATTAGCAGGGCCGTAGGGAGGGTGGTGCGGCCGATGCCTCCGCACAGGGCAGAATCCTGCAAGGTCACCAGCCGCTACCTGCCGGGCCCCGGAGGTCTTCAGGAAGAGTTCCTCCTGGAGTGCTAAGCGGCAGAGCAGAGCAACTCTAATGAAATTTCTGCCTGACGGCTGGGTGAAAAGGTATGCGCTTACGGGAAGGAGGGGGCGGGGGTGAGCGAGAGGGGCGGCAGTGCAGCACACTGCACAGAGCGCACTGCCGTCCTGCTAAGGTGTTGAATATTAGTATCTAATATACATGATTGGGACATTCAGGAAATCCTGTTTCTAACATATTACATTGTGATTTGTGTTTTACTGAAAATGCTATGAAACCCATGTATTTTTGAAAGGCTAATTTTCAAAAGCTCGAAAAGGCATTAAATATGACTTATTGGGACACAGAAAATTAGACAAAACATTTTGAATACTTATACCGTGTAAAAACCATGTTTAGCAAAAACATAAACTGTACAATAATAATTAAAGAATCATGTCTAGCCCAATAAGTAAAACAATACATATACTGTATTATAGCTATATCTATCTACTGTATATATGTATATAGTATAGAGAGAGAGAGAGAGAGAGACAGATGATCAGCGCTACACCTAAATAATGTCCACAATGTTCAAGAAAAGAGTTCCTTCTTATAGTAAATTAATTTTCCAAACTGATTTCAGACTCCCTTTCTAATGAGTGGCAGCTAATTCTCCAAATAGACTGTTATCCTGTAAGTCAGTAGATGAATCTTAAGCAACAAATGAGAAACAGTGCCATCTAGTGAAGTATTGCTAAGTTTAAAAAGAGTATCTAAATATACTGTAGGATTCCCAAATCTTATATATAAAAATCATTGGTCTGTTTGTTTGTCTGTCCGGTTATGCATTCGGACACCCCTGCAGCGGTCTGGATGAAACCAACGCGAGGTGGTCCAGTTGGATCCTGGTCAGGTTTTAGGGGGTTAGGGTCCCGGTTGGACCTCTCGTTGGTGTACGCTGGGCAAAATTTGGACCCGGGGAGCCTGTTCTGGCTTTCCACTGGATGGATTTGGATGAAAATTTCATAGAGGGGTGGCAATTGGTCTGTGGTGCCTGGCAATTGGTCTGGGATGCATAACTTAATACCTTGAAGATTAGGTCTTGGTCGGACCTCCCGTTGGTGTACGCTCTGCAAAACTTTGACCGGTTTAGCCCATTGGATAGATTAGGATGAAAACTTCACAGAGTGGTGGCCATTGGTCTGGGATGCCTAACTTGATAACTTGTAGATTAGGTCCCGGCCGGACCTCCCGTTGGTGTACGTTGGGCAGAACTCTGACCCTGGGGAGCCTTTTCTAGGTCTTCCACTGGATGGATTTGGATGAAAATTTCACAGAGAGATGGCAAGTGGTCTGGGATGCCTATCTTAATAACTTGAAGATGTAAACCCCGGCAACACTGGGTACTTCAGCTAGTATTATATACGTATTATATGCTTATCTCAGTTTGTTTCTCTTTATCCCAGGAACTTATTTTCCTTGTGATGTCCTCAGTATTATCAAGAACGTGTGTACATAAAAAAATAGTAAAAAATATACAAAATATAGTGTAAATCTGTTTATAATTAAAAGTGCTTTTGTGCCCAATGCCACAGAAAAAAAGTAGACCACTCCAAAACACACCAATAAGTGATACAATAAACACACTTCAAAGTAATATATCGCAAAAGTTATATATGGAAAACTGTACCAATACGAATTTGTGAAAGCAAAAACAGGCTCAATTCCTTTAGGTGAAGTCAGTTCATACAAGATACAAGATAAAAAAAGAGAGATCATCTGCTATTTCATATAGCCAAAACCTAGAATTCCTTTTCCACCATTAATGATATACTCCAAGACAAACATGAGGGACATAGCATAGTGTCATTAGTTTTTAAACAAGTTTGAATTACATAAAAACATAAAAGCCACATATAAAGTAATGCCCAAACATGAGTTTGCACTCTGACTATGGTCAGAGCCAATACCTGTATCACCCTGATTGCCAGTACACTAGCTTTAGGACTGTGATCATTCAGATCCCCAAATCCTGATGTGGTGAGAGCAAAGCCAAATGTAATGTAATAGTCACATTGAATATTCTATCACGCTGCACATTATACCATACACATCTCTTCTGCCACCACCTGTGTTAAATAAAGGAGCCAGAGGTCACTTATTTTAACACAATTGTGCAGGCTCAGCGATACAAACTACCATGCAATTAGCTGGTCTTCCCCTTAAAATTGAATCGCAGCGACACCATCTTGCGAATGGCCACAAGACGCCATTTTGTGAATGGCCGCCTAAGCGCCATTTTAGATAAACTCACACTTTAGTACATGTGGCGATAATACTATTAGCATCATGCGATTGCATCCGTGACCATCGCCATAAGTTACGGCGATTCACCAAAAGCCCATTTCATGACTTTACGTAGTTTGGGTGTTCTGGATAAAGTGCATATTATTATAATTCCCCTAAAGGATATTGCATTAGCTAGAACAGAGCAAATGGCCATGTGATAACTAGCCTGTGTAGATAAGCTTCCTGGATAATGTCTGCTCTCACTCCAGGTGGCCCGGCTCGAATACACACCTTACATTAGCAAGCTTCCTGCAATGAAATAACTTCAAAGCCAAGAGTGTTATCTTAGGTTTGGGTCTTGTAGCTGGCTAATTTGCATTCACACAAGAGTCTGGGAGAATAAAAGACTTTTCTGTAGAGCCTGGGAAAGGTGGGGCTGCTGAGAGAGGGGGCATGTGGAACTATAAGGCTCAGCATTCCACACTGCTAGGTGTTCACTTAGTGAGATTTAAGTGCACCATTCCTCATACACACATTAATACGCACAATTGCGCTGTTAACTAGTCGCATATTAGCGAATGCATAAGACCTTGTATGAAAACACTGTTTTATTAGCTTCATGCGCACGCATCTGCCCCAAGTTAACTAGCGTCTTTATATCAAACCCCGCATACTCACACATTACATATCCGCATAAAAGGTTTAATAAGCTTTAAGGTATAAGATTTAAGTTTGTTCAGTTAGTATAAATGCTGTGAAATAAAGATTATTTGGTAACTAGGGGTTTATACATGCTAAGTAAGCCGTGTTTGGTTTTGTACTGATGTGTACTCTTTCAACAGAATTCCGAAATTATCGGTGTGGAGATCGCATCATGCATTCTCAACTTATGGACCGCAGAGACTTCAAGCAACAAAATATATATAATATGAACGACTGTTAGGATGTTGCAAGGGGCGGGAGGGCAGAGACCCCCAGTTGTTGGAGGCTGGGTTGAGTCTATTTGAACCAGCCTGTTAAACGCTCTGTAACAGATGCTTCCCCCATGGGAACCAATGGCATAAGCAACAAACTTCTCTATTGTCCTGTCTATTCTGGGGGGTATAAATATGTGTGCTCCAACACTGGGTTCTTAGTCTTCTTGATGAACGCTGTGGGACGAGGGGTTTCTTGCTGATGCCTAACATCTGGACCAGAAAGAGCTGCGTATGTATACTGTACTTGGGTCTGTATAATTCCTTTGCGCCGAATTGTGTATGGATCAATAGCGTGTAACTGACTGTACTTTTACTTGAATAATACTTTGTGCTTTGGAACCACACGTTCCAAGTCTGGAGTCTTTTATTTACTGTATGACTGCGTACGCAAATTAGCGTCATCCTTAGAGGTTTATAGGTAGGATTTTAGAAGGTACAGGCAGGGATATATAGAGGGTCAAATATAGATTCCTTACTAGGTATAACCTTAGCAATCTTCTGGAATATATTTGAATTAGACTAGTAAAAGAAAAATGAATTTACAGAAATTTTATAAATAAAAAAGTGTAACAGATTACATTGACAAACGTGTTGCAATATCAAAATAAAAAGGAGAGACTTTACAAATAATTACATGTGGCTTTATTTGATCCGGGGGGAATGGCAGAAAAATGCAAGTCCAGGCTTCAATTCAGAATTATACTTCCAAGTCTGAGAAAGAGCAACATACTCCCATACCTTTTATAAACTTTACCCACCCCCATAGTGAGGTAATGACCAAGTCCCTGATGACTGGCTGGCTTGTTATTTAACACAGGGTCCAGGACCACCCACAAAACTTTTCATCTAAGTACAAATAACAATTTCCTCTATGTAATAGCTACATGAAATATGGTATGTTCACATTAATATCTTTATTAGCTATAATATGAGTGTAAACAAGATGCTGTGTGAATGGTTAGATATATCTTGTCTTCCAAACCATACATCCTAGTGACTCTCAAATCACACCAGTCTATTGTAGCTGTGGTAGAAATATAAATTTTCAGTCAGAAACCGATAAAATATGGTGAGGCTTTGATCTCTGGGCCTGATTCAGACCCACTCGCTATGAAGCATTCGCACGCAGCCAGACGGTTTTTACATTGTGCGCATGCGTATGGATCGTAGTGCACATGCGCGAACAAGTCCGAAGCGTTCACTCACTGCGCATAGACAGCCAGGCTGAATGAGTGACAGGAGAAGCCATTTGTGGGTGGTAACAGGGGCTGGCCATTAAAAATGGGAGAGTGGAGGTGCGAAAGCAGCCGTGCCTGAGCATCTTAACACTGTTTCAGAGGCATGCATAATTAAGAGGCAGCATCATAGTACGCATCACTTGGTTGAATTTTACACTGAAGTGCTTGCAGTAGGGCATATCAACCACAAGCACTGCGTATGCATAAGATGGTACTCGATGGTACCAATGGTTGCATACACTTTCTGGAGATGACGTGCACAAGTGGGTGTCTTTAGACTGGCTGGTGGGCATCTGCATACACAAAGCGATTGCACGCCAAGTGGGCGTGCTAATGCCTTGCCGTGCGATCGCCTGCCTTCCCAAATTTACATATACATCGAGTGAGCGAACGCATCTAGCGAGCGGATATGAATTGGACTCTCTGCCCATAGTATGAATATCCTTTTAGTCAGACGGCTGTTTATGTGAAATCACACCTTGTGACCAGACTGCTGTTTGAATACCCCTACTGTTTTCGGAGAAAGCTAGGCATCCTCACATCATCTAATTGCAGATTTAGACATAGGCTGTATGTTTACCAATTTCCTCTACCTGTAGTGTGAGTACCTAGTCTGCACAGGTAATTGTTTTTCTGCTCACAGGAAATTTTATGAAAATTTTATGAACTACACCACCCACCAATCCTGAGTGAGTTTAACAATTGCATTACAATTGGGAACAAACAATAATGAAGCAAGACTGGGAATTAAAAATTGACACATAGGTAAGAGAGTCCTACTCACAAGCTTACAATCTATGGGCTAAATGTAATAGCTTTCAATCTTAAGCCACTGCAGGGATTTATGCGAGTCTATGGACTTTATGGATTTGTTCTTATTATACATTTTATGGTTAAAATGTATGACTTGAGTATAATGGACAAAAGGGACCAATTTAGGAATCCCCACTCACAATACTTCCTGTTGGGCATAAATAGAGCACCAGTCCACCATGCCATTACACCTTGAAAAAGGACTATCGGTCGAAACACGTTGGTGGAATTAAGGAAAACATGGTATTACTGTCCCCACGATCTGGTGAAGGAGTCCACATTATCAAGGAGAGGTAATATACTCGGGCTTATACCATCTTACCCTCATGCTTGATTAAGTGCCTTCTTTGGAGACCGATTGTAGTACGGAGAAACTTTTACCTATGGTGGCGCATTATTGATTTTAATGTATTTTGGATGTCATTAAACTCCATATATTTTTACACTATGAAGAGCTATTTTTAATCTCTTTTGAGGTTACCTATTGCATATGATATGACCAGGAGAAATTGAAGAATATATACATTCTCTACGTGGTTGGAAGATTGGCAAAAAATAACCTTGAAAGTTCTGGTGGAAACTACCTATGGCTGTTATTCTCTATTGGACATATCTCAATACTCCTAATTGAAGGAGCGCTGGGTTTGCTTTTTAGATTTCATTCTACATAAACTTGTATAAGTATCTTCCTCATCAGGGCCACAACTAGGGGTGGGTGAGCGATGCCACTGCCCAGGGCACAAGGTCGATTGAGTGGCACTGATGCTGTGCCCATGACACCTGTATTTGATATGCAGGGTGTCTGGAACCCATGCAGTCTAGAAAGGCACCGTCTGACGCCTAACGAGCTGCACTTTTTAGCAGGTGTACTAGAATTTTCAGGTATTTACAAAGCTTCTGAAGGACATAACAAACACCCAGGGCTGCCATCAGACGGATACGGTTTTTGAGGCATGTGGACACTGTATGGGCGTGGATACGCCCCTTCACATTGAACCTTATAATTCATGCCACCACTTAGCACCAGGGGGTGGAGTGTGGCAAACTAGGTAAAGCAGTTATAACTTACCTGCAGGGCCCCTCATTTGGTACCATCAGTTCAAAAGAATTTGTAAATATTACAAACTTAATACTTTCATTGTGATGTAATCTGCTCCAAATAACTACAGTTAATGGAAGCACATTAATAGCTTTACAATGTATTGAAAAATTAATCAAAATGTGAAATTGCTAAATTTAAATTGATGGAACTATTAATCAAGGCGCTTGATTATTGTAGCATGTCAATTTCAATAATCTCAATATGTATTTAGTTAGTATATAATATGTATATACATATTATATACTAACTAAATATATATTGAGATCATTGAAATTTACATGTTACAATAATCAAGCGCCTTGATTAATAGTTCCATTTTTTTCAATGTGCTTGTCACTTTAATTGTGCGTAGATCTAAGGCTGCTAATTTAGATACCATTTTCCAATTGTGAATAGATTATCACATCAATTGTGACATGGCAGAATTCACTTGTTTTAGTGATAGTTTAGCAAGAAGAGAACAATATATTAATAGTAATGAATTGATTGAAATTGACGAAAATGTTACTGAACCTGATTCAGAGTTGATATAAGGTTTTTTAAACTTGAACAACTGTTAAAAGATGAAATGCGCCACTGGTGGGATAGCGTTTCATTAAGTAAATACATATCTAAGAAACAGATCCCCAGGGGATTAAGAATCTTCAAATCATTATCTATACAAGATGACCAAACCCTAATAGAAAAATGGCATAACACTCTAGATGAATGCTCTTTCAAACTAATGGAACTACTCATCACAAGAGATAAGAAAGTTAATGATACTATCAGTAAGATTGAAGAGACCAAAAATGCACTACTCAAACATAAAGACACTCCCCTGTTTAGAGATAGGGACACTATTACCAACAAAAGGGTAGAACATTTTGAGAAAAAGATCATTTCAACCAAAATCAGAAAATCAGCTAGAGACAACTTTGATTATAAAGAAGGTTTGGTGAGAAATTATAAGAAAAAAACCCTAGGGCACCCAGAAACACATAGGGAAGATACCCACATAGACCTCCACTATGAAAGACATCCAACTCCAACCAATCAGCATTCTGGTACTAATAGAGACGTCAACTCAGAGAACACTAGACAACCTACCAAATTTAGATTACCCAGAATCTATGAAAACAGACATCCTCGACAGAATTCTTTTCATCCCCAACAGATAAGAGCAAATAAATCCCAACCGCAATTTAGATACAAAAATACCTCACACAATAATGATTTTTTTTTAGGAGAGAGCCCACAAACAAGGAGATTCACTCATCTAAATCCATATGCTCCCCTCATGCACAATACCCCCAAAAGATCCAGAGATATAGAGGAACCAGAGGGGGTAGAAAACTTCACAAGAAGACCATGCCTCAGGTAGATCAGAAAGGTATTTTCAACCTCTCAGGGAAAACCCTTAGTTGAAGCACAAATCAAGTTATTACAAAAAGGACTAAACTATGCCCCAAGTAAGAATCCCAATCTTTTTGAGTTGTTTGTCGTCCTAAACCAATTTGTAAGAACCCTCTGCCATAAAAGATACTTTGCTTCCAAAATTATTACCAATAAAGAAATAGATGGTTCTCCCATTGTATTGGACAAGTCTGATGAAACGATTCTTGATATTTTGGAAGAACTTAGAGAAGAGAATAATACATCTGATGAGATAACTATCACAAATCAACATATTTTAGATATTAATAGACAAGGCTTTGCTGAACAGAGAAAGGGAAAATTTAAGAAAAAAAATCTCATTTCTTTCCACTCAATCATAAATCTAGCACTATACTCTTTTTTTTTTATAAAAAGACATTAAATGATTTTGAAAAGATTTGTTCCAAAATAACCTATTGGTCCAATCTAACCAAAGCCGAAAAAAATTGCTATGAGAGAACTGGAGAAGGATTTATCAATAGTCATTCATAGTGCAGATAAGGGAGGGGGTGTGGTTTTGATGACTAGAGAATACTATTTACAAGAAGCAACTTAGTGACTCTGCTTTTTATCAGACATTATCCAGTGACTCTACTCCATCTTTTTTCAGACTCAGTTTAAATTGTTGCTCAATGGAGCCCTCCAGGAAGATATTATATCCAAAGATGATTTGCTTTTCTATTTATTGATATTCCTGTTGTACCTATTTTCTATCACATACCAAAAATACACAAATCACTCACAGCACCCCCAGGGAGACCGATTATTTCTGGTATAGGGTCCCTCACTTCTAATGTATCACAATTTATTGATTTGTTTTGACCTTGAAATCACATATCCCGGATACCATGCACATCCTTAATATTATTAAGGATATAGGATGGAAACAAAATTATTCCTTTTTAACACTTGATGTTCATGACTTAGGGGTACAGGCGGTAGCCTATTTTTTAGATATGGACACATATGTCACAAGGTCTAAAGCAATTTATTCTAGACTCTATCACATTTATACTGACACATAATTATTTCACTTTTGAAGATATTTTTTACCTACATGTGGTGGGGACGGCCATGGGCACTAGGTTCGCTCCGAGCTTTCCCAATTTATATATGGGCAAGTTTGAAGACCTGTTCATTTGGAACGGACCATAAGGGGCAAACCTAGGCCCTGATTCAGACCCGGTCGCTAAACTGTGGTGACCAGTTGATGGTTGCAACCATCAGGCTTGCGACGAGACCCTTGTGGTAGGGTCTCGTCTGCCACAAGCCCCAGTGAGCTTCCCGCTCTAAAAGAGCCGGAAGCTCACTACTGACATCACTCGTGATGTCAGTAGGGCCGCCCACAAACAGCAGGCATTCCTTCAGGAATGCCTCCGTTTGTCCAGCACCCCCCCACCCAGCCTACAAAACGGGGCGAGCTGTCAATCAACATCCACAGCCACCCCGTTTGTAGCGAGCCCCACCATCGACCCAGTTGTGAGCGGGTCTGAATCAGGCCCCTAGTGTACTATGGCCGCTATATAGATGATCTGTTTATTATTTGGGATGGGGATGAACACACAGCACACAAATTTATTTATTTTCTTAATACTAATGATTGGAACCTTAAAATGACTTACACATTTGAACACAACTCTGTGAATTTTTTGGATCTTACTATCTTCTCGGAGGGCTCCAAAATATCAACAGAAAACTATAAAAAGACAGTGGATACTAACAATTTTCTTCACTATTCTAGTGGACATTATAAACTCTGGATTAAAAATATTCCACAAAGTCAGTTCAATCGAATCAGACGTAACTGTTCCTCTGATAACAACTTTGAGGACCAACCTAACATTATGTATGATGATTTCTTTAAGAGAGGGTATCCTTCATCTATTTTAGATAGAGCCTATAATAAGAGTCTTGAAATAAACAGAGCGGAATTGCTGGTCCCTCATAACAAAGATCTAGATTCAAAAACGAGGGAATCCAACATCTGCTTCATATCCAAATTCAATAATAAAGCATCTCAGATTAGGAACATCCTGAACTCGAATTTCAACATCCTGAAACAAGATAACATCTTGAATAATGTCCCTACTACGAAACCTCAAATAGTGTTTAGGAAAAACAACAACCTTAGGACACACTTGGCCCCAAGTGGCCTTAGGAAAACTGTCAAACCTACTCTGGAAGATGGAAACACATGGTTGAAAAATAAGAGTACTCTTAAGGGCTGCATCAAATGTGGTAAAAGCAGATGTATTACTTGCAATCACATATCCAATAGAACAAGTATAGTAACATCTAATTTAAATCAAGAGAACTTTCCAATAAAAGATTTCATTAATTGTGACTCCAAGTACTGTATCTACATACTGCAGTGCCCATGTGGCCTGCAGTATGTAGGCAGAACAACACGTACATTGAAAATTAGATTCAGATAACATCAACTGAATATAATTAAAAAGTTTCAAAAACATAGTGTCTCTCGACATTTCAGTACCAATCATAATGGGAACCCAAAGGGTCTCTCAATTATTGGCATTAGAACCATCAAGAAAACACTTAGAGGAGGGGAAGGATATAGACAGTTGTGTTCTCAGGAAGCTTTTTGGATATTCCGTCTGAACACTCTTTATCCTGGTGGCCTCAATGAGAACATTGATTTTGAATCATTTGCTTAGTACTATTTAAATATCTAATTATAAAGGTTGAGATAATTATACAATTTTAAATGAGGGTATTGGGCACTTCATCTACAATTACAACCTATCGGTACATGTAATGGTTGTTCTCAGTCTGGGTAAATAGGTCGGATCAGTATTCGGTCCCTATCGTTAATAGGAATACGGGTATGATTAAATAGCTGGCAGAATATATGTTGGTCACTCTGTGATTGACAAATATTTACACCATAATTTAATTCATGAAATAGACATCATATGCCCAACTCCCATGAGTTATGTAATATTAGGATATTTGGGGACTACCAATTCATTACAACCTTGTGACCTATGTTGTTATATGTGTGTCAAAACACAGGTGACATCATGCTGTGGATCGTATGGAGGTATTAGTTAGTGATCCAAGTTAGAAGGGTCAATGGTTCAATTCTCCAGCAAGGTGCCAAGTTTGACACAAGTGTCAAATTTCTTTTTAGTATATATTTTTCATTAAATCATTTAATGTGATTAGTTCCCTTCATGTCCATATAGACTATGCAATATTGAGACTCGGGATATATATCTAGCATTATTTAATCCATGCATATTAACCTATGTGAAGCATATTATGGACGATTTATTATTGTGAGGCAAACTGTGTGGAACCTTTAGTGTAGAAGGGTTAGTGGTCTATGTTTGGAGAGTCAGTAGTTCAATTCCCCGGGCAGACGCCAAATGAGAAAGGAATATGGCTATGTAGTTTCTCTGTTTTATCTTCTGTCATATTGGAAATTTTAAATAATAGATTAAGCAAGCAAATGCTCAGTTTTCACTATATATTTTTCTTTATATATGTATACATATGAAGAATAACTTTTGTATATATGTGTAGTTATACAATCTGTATTATTCTTTGCTTTATAGAGGCTAAAAATTCTGAAAAGCAAGTGGTATTCATCACAATATACACGTTTTTATTTTTTAAACAATGTGTTTTTAGACACCTGAATGTGTAATGAAACTAATTAGCACAATCTCAGGTGAGTTACACCTGTGACCACTAATGATTAATATCATATGTTCCAATGGAATAATAGGTGGTGCTATATAAGATCAACCAGTCTGGACATTAGCTACTCTTTGATAAAGCCCCCATTATCTAGGGGATAAACCCTCTGTTTGTCAGTACTTTTGGATGTGTCAAGCTTTGAATACTGGACTACCCTATACCAAGCGGTTTAATCAGAAGCGAGTACCTTTATCAGCATACTGGATCCACTAATAGGCTCCGTTCCGAACAGCACGGCATGCTTAGCTGGTAAGCAGGGAGACGAAGGACTTGCTGATGCAGCGTTAACCCGGCTCCGGCGGCTGCCTCTGGAGACATGAGAGCCAGATCCACTTCCAGCTCCTATTAGTGCATCAAGACACTCGCTACACTACAACACCACAGGTACTTTGGAAATTTCCTTAGCCACAACTCAGCTTGTTCACTCATTAACCAGCACAACTGGATATCAAATGTGGAACTTTTAACTGGATTTATTATCACCACTATATCAATATTCACATAATATTGCAATATAAATGATGTGTGCACACTCAAAAGACATTCTTCTATAATTATCATCATTGCAATATACGTGCAGCTACTCAGCATTTATTCCTGTATGGACATAGATATACCATATATATACATTTTTTATCATCTATTTTCTACTAATTATTTTATATTTAAATAATTCTGGTACTTATTGTGTATTGACTATTTATGTGTATTTAGCATGAGAGATTTTTATGTCATTCTAATAATTGCGAGTAAATAAAACAATTTACCTGTGAATAACGGAGCTGTGATTGCTAAATTCTATTTTTCTGTCATCTCACAATTGTCAGATTTTTTATTAGCGCAGTCCTCTTGATATATATTTCTTTTTAAATTTAAATTGAGAAAGTTCCAATATCTCCACGTGAGTTTATATAAATAATTAAGTATGAGCAAGTAAAAGGAAAAGTTTAACTTAATTAAAGAGGTTGTCAACTTAATTATATACCTATAACCGGGTCCACTTAGTCCCCAGAGACTCTCTTTTTTGGTCCAAACATCCCTGTCATTACATAGATGTCGATAGTGCTATGTAAAAGGTTTATATATGTAAAGGTTTTTTGGAGTCTTTAAACCTCAAAAAAACCATGTGGTGTTTCCATGTGAAAAGTAGATTTACGATGACCAGAGCCTGATTAAGATCCCTTCGAGTCCTAGGCAACATACTGAAGGTGGACTCCATGCTCAAGTCATTTAGGATACATACTGATTAGAACACTATTCTGCATTTGTGATAGTTTAGTTTTCACCACTTTGCCCTCAATTTATTTTCACAACTGATCAGGGTGGTGTGTATTACATGTGATTCAGGTTTGGTAAAACTAATACACCAAATGTCAGCTACCTATTGAAAATACTACTCCATTTTACCTACCCTCTTCTGTATTTCTGGACCGTCATCATCATACTCTTAATAATAAGAGGACATTCCGGACTTAAGAAGCTCTTACCCTGGTCCAGAATGTCACAGAAGTAATGTGAAGCATTGTGAGGCAGTGTGTCAGGGTAAAACAAATCTATGAGATGGAGGCAGATGAAGCTTCAAAATATAGTGATGGCAGATGGCTTCACAAATGCTGCCATCACCTCTGCTGTCTGTTGACAGTGGCACCTGGATTCCAGTGTTGGAAATGTCTTTGACCGACTCTTTTGAAAAATAGCTGCATTTAGCCAAAACATCAAACCAAATGCAGGATTTGCTACATCCCTAATCAGTTTAATACTGAGGGGTATATTTACTAAAGTGCGAGTTTGTAGAAGTGGAGATGTTGCCCATAGCAACCAATCAGATTCTACTTAACATTTATCACCTTCTAGAAGATAATAGCTAGAATCTGATTGGTTACCATGGGCAACATCTCCACTTCTAAAAACCCACACTTTAGTAAATATAGATATGCCCAGTTACATCCTTGCTGCCCGCGCGGCAAATCACGCTGCGCATGGCGGGAGTCGCGCGCCCCCGAACGGTTTATGCACACCCAGAACCCCATAGGATTGAATGATGCGATTGCAGTGCATGCCAGTGTACAGTAGCATATGCAGCCGCATGGCGCGATGCGTGCTCACTTTTGTAGCGCGATCAACAGCAATGTAAGAGGACGCATCTGTATACCCCTGACTGTTAAACAAAATTTGTTATGTACTTGTCACTAGAGGTATTATCTGTCCAGGTATGGAAATACACAGTCTTGTCTGTGTTGACAAATATAATCATACAAACCAGCATTAAACTGCAAACACAGACAAAAAATCTATTAACAGTTCCACAAATTGATTTTGTGTGGAACAATGCAAACATTTGTTTATGAAAAAGGATAAATGGGCACATAATTCGCACTTTATGGACCGAAACTGTTGGATGCTCACCTTAATTCAGGGCCGGCTCTTGGGGTATTCGACTGGTGCAGTTGAACATGGGCGCCACACCATAGAGGGCGCACCCCTCCAAACATCCCGATAGTGCTGTCCCGCTGTTCCACCCGTGGGGCGAAGTGTCCCGTGGGTGGTCTGGTCAGGAGGTTGGGCACCCCCACTGCCGCAGCTGTGCGATGGTGCCGGACCCCCGGAGTAGATGAATGGATGCTGTGCGCATGCGCGTGGAATCCATTCAGTGCCTGGAGAAAGCTAGGGGAAGCCCAGCTAGTGACGTAGTGCTGGGCTCGTCCCCAGCCTGATGTTACACAGGAGGCTTGCCACGCCATGTAATAGCCTGCCCTCTAATAACGTCACTTAGGGGGCGTGGTCTATGGTAATTAGGCCACACACCCATTTTCGGTCACGCGCGGCTTCGCTGCATCCGACTATAGTGCTCTTTATACTGATCCGGCACAGAGCGTGGCTACCCCTAGAGCCGGCCCTGCCTTAATTGCACTCTACCATTTCCACCTGATTATGATCTGCTGCAGTACTGGCAAATGAAGCCTGACTTGTAGCCAGAATCATCACCATTTGCCATTGAATTACTTCCTTGCACATTTAGTAAACTATTATCCAAACAGTGGGCTTGATTCAGAGCCGGACGCTATTTGCGCTCACCCGTCCAGAAAAAGGGGCTGTCTATTTAAATTGACCGTTCGCTCTTTGCGGTCTGTTCACGCCTCTATGTCTGAACGAGCGAACAAAACATGCGAACGTAATTTTGAAAAAAACGCCCCCTGGCCGCTCGCATCATACGTCATGTCCGCTATTTATTAGATTAATCGAGTACATCGGACGGGGTATGAACTGCTCGCTATTCTTGTGGTTGGTTTTTCCTACCACAATCATGCGAGCAGTTCTGACTATAAAACAACCAAGTGACATGGTATATGACGCTGCTTTGTTAATTATGCACACCCTTAAAACGCCCGTTTTGACCGTTTGGCACGCCTGCGTTCGAATCTCCACTCCCCGTTTTCAAGCACCTTTCCCTGTTACCACCCACAAACGCCTCATTCTGTCACTCAAAATAGCAGGCATTCGCTATTTAGCGAGCACACGATTTTCGGCCGCACTGACTGGTTCGCGCATGCCTATTAAAATCCGTACGCATCCGCAGTTGTGCGAACATCGGTCGGAACGAACGAGCGGCCGCTTACGAGCGGCTCTGAATCAGGCCCAGTATTCAGGGCTTTGGGTGATAATGTAATTTAAAAGCAGTATCCGGACTATAGATCTAAATTAAAAAGGTCGACAATGTCTAGATAGACACCAGGGGCGGGATGCAGCAACCTGAGAAATGCGGTCAAACCCCGAAAATGCAGGATTGACCGCATTTTTCATATGCACCAAGCCCCGGAATGCGATGCACTCTGGGGTTTGGTTGCGGTGGGTAACGCTATCTTCCTGATGGCGTTACCCATAGAAGTCTATGGGCTTCTATCGGGAGAGTGCTATGAGACGAGAGGGATTCAATCCGATCCCTACCAGTACCTCCCGTGGAGCATGCGCAGAAGGACGCCAGAGTGCCTCCATTGCAAAGGGCTGCTCTAACTGAGAGAGTGGTCCTTTGCTGTGCTGGGCATGCACACCGGCGTTACCAACGCTGGCATGCATGCAAAGGGCGATACATCCCGCCCCAGATGTTAGGCAGACAATAGGTCGACACGTACAAAAGGTCGACATGGACAAAAGGCAGACATCAAATGTCAACATGGAAGAAGGTCGACATGTACAATTAGTTGACAGGGTCAAAAGGTTGCCATGAAAATGGTCGACACACAAATGGTCGACGCATTTTTTTGGGGGGGGCAAATGTAATAGCGTGAGAGTTTAGAAAATGTTTAGCAGTAATTACACTATTACATTAGTCGAGTTTAAAAAATCTCACATTTTCTAAACTCTCACCCTATTACATTTAGCCTCTGGGGCGAGATGTAATAGGGTGTGAGTTTTTTGTGTGAGACAAACTCGGACCTTCTCACACATTTAAAGCCCCGAGTTTGTCTAAAAACTCACCAAATGTAATAGCCTGCGAACTTGTGAGTTCCAGGCTATTACATAATGCGAGCCCAGGTGAGTTATCTCCTATGAAAACTCAGACTTTGTAATGCGACTAGCATTAAAAGGTCTAAGTTATACAGAAGCCTTCACAGATCAGTAAGATCCGTGAAGGCTTCTGGGTTGTAAAATAAAAATAAACAATAAAAAAAATAATAATTGACGTGCATCCCCTCCCCACAAGCATAACCAGCCCCTGGCTCTGCTGAGCCTGTCCTGGTTCTTAAAATACAGGGGAAAAAATGAGTAAGAGTCCCCTGTTTTTTTACGAACCAAGACAGGGCTCTGCTGAGCCGGTCCTGGTTTTGGAAAAACAGGTGACAAAATGAGTAGGGGAACCCTGTATTTTCCATAACCAGCACTGAACTCTTTCTAGTTGGGGTGTAATACCACAGCCAGGGGAACCCTTTCACCGGGTCCCTGGCCAAAGCATTACACCTGACTGCTAGTCTGCCCAGGCTGGGGATCCCTGGGGAGGTGGGGACCTCCCCAATAAAGGGGTCCCGCTCTACTGGGCACTCCAGGCCTGGGCTGCTATCCGGGGGCTATCTCCGACACCTCTGACTGGTGGGTGCCAGGTTGATTGTGTAAATGTGTGGTGTAAAAAATAGATGAACTAATATTGTCTTTTCTGGAGAACTACAGGTCCAAGCAAGCATCCCCCACATGCTGGTTTCCTACATAAACACATACACTTCCTCCTGTCCGCACTGGATTTGGGTTTGCGTCTTTTTGTTTTTAACCCTGTGGATGCCTATATGGACCAAAGAGGACGTGAACTACGGTAGGAATAGGTGAGTACTGATTTTATTTATTACAGGTGCCGTGGATTTCTACTGAAAATGGGAATGTGAATGGCTACAGGGATTGTAGGTGAGTATGTGCGAATGTGAGTGTGCATGCATGTTTTAATAATACTTTACTGTTACGGTGTGTGTGTCTTGTGAATGCAAAGGGCGATACATCCCGCCCCAGATGTTAGGCAGACAATAGGTCGACACGTACAAAAGGTCGACATGGACAAAAGGCAGACACATCAAATGTCAACATGGAAGAAGGTTGACATGTACAATTAGTCGACAGGGTCAAAAGGTTGCCATGAAAATGGTCGACACCTGCAAAATACAGCGGGCCCATAATGCCTGGCATGCTGGTACTTGTGGTTCTCCAAGTAGATCTCCATCAAAAGACAATATTAAGGCTCCAATACATCAGCAATCGATTGTGGCAATTCTGTAATTTGCAGATGATTGTATACAATAATCTGCAATGTTTTCACAGGTCACAGATTGCAAACAAAAAGTGATTGGAATTGTTAAAATCAGTTTGTCCAACATGTTGGATTTCACAGATCGATTGGGGCTGTAGATTGCTAGAGTATGGAGATGATCAGCAGATTTGCAGACCGTTACTAGTAAAATGATGGGTCTTTCAAGATTGGAGGATCCGTGTTTGCTGAAAATGATCTGCAAATCACTGAAAAAGATCTGTAATGTATGGGCGCAGATTGCTAGATTGGGAAATCCTAAAATCGGGCAATAAATCTTCAAATTGTTCAATTGTGGTTTTCAGATTGCTGATGTATGGGGGGCCTTAAATTAATCTATTTTTTACACCACACACAATCAACATACACTAGGTGCGCGTTACAGTTATAACCAAGAGACACATAAAATAAATTAAATTAAATTGCACATCAACAGAGGTAAAAAGGCCTCACAATAATCATAAAATTAAGACCAGTCCCGATGAACCAAAGAAAATAGGATATGCGTATATTTCAATAGTCACTTGGGGTCCCACTCGTATGTATCTACAGTGTCAATAATATGCTCACCTCCTTAAACTCAGTAGCAGGAGGGATTGAAATTGCACATCATTCCAAAGTGATTATCAAATACCTGTAGTGGAATGTTTCAAAAGGGCATTAGCGATTGTAGCCCAAAAAGTTCCCAGGGTCCTTCCTGAACAAAAAGGTAAGTCCACCGGTCCGGTTCCTTAGTCCAAAACCACTATGGTGATAATTAGGATTATATCACGGAGTACCTCTTGTAGCTGAGTACTCTCAATAATTGCGTTACATATGCTGCGCAACAGTGAAGTTCAACGGGCAGCTCTAGCGGCTGCTTAGGTATGTGTGCGGCCAAAGGGAGAGACTCCCCTGCGTCTCTCAGCTAACAGGCGGCAACTCCGTGTGCACTGCTGTGGGACTTATAGTATCACAGACAGCCCGCTTCTTACCCGGTGCAGTTACTGCAAAGGTAACTTAAGGTTACTTTCGCGGTTCTAACCATTTACTTCAATGGTGAGAACCGCTCATTGGCTGAGAGGCGGAAGGCTCGCCTCTCTCAGCCAATGAGCGCTCAGTGGCGGGGTTTCCATAGTGAAATCCCGCTGCTGAGCTCTCATTCAGGAAGTACCATCCTTATAGGACGGTACTAAAGTCTGTAGGTCCGCGAAATTCGTGTTTTCATTTTGCCAAGTCCGGGCATTGCCTACTTTGGAAAGAAGAGGACCCGAACTTTGCATAGGAGAAGATGAGTATGGATATTTTTTTTACAGGTACCCTATGGATTATCTACTTAAACAAGAGGACCGATGGCTACAGGGATACATAGGTGAGTATGTGTACATGTGTGAGTGCATGTATGTTTAATAAACTTTGTACAGTGTGTGTCCTGTGTTTATTTTAATATTGCTTTTGCTGTGGAACTACAGGTACCAGTAGGCCTGTAATGCCCCGCATGCTGGTATTTATGTTTTTCCAAGTACCAGCATGCGGGGGAGGTTTGCTGGGACCTGCAGTTCCACAGCAAAAGACAATATTTTCAACACTTTCAAATGCACTACACTACATAATCAAACCGGCACCGGGGATAGCCCTGGGCTATCAGGCTAGGTCTGGGGTGCCCTGGAGAGGGGGACTCCTATATTGGGGGATCCCCAGCTCCCCAGGGATCCCCGGCCTGGGCTGACTAGCAGTCACGGTTAATGCTTCGGCTGGGGGGCCCGGTGAAAGGGCTCCCCTGGCTGTGGCATTAGCCCCTGCTAGAAAAAATCCTATGCTGGTTCTGGATAATACAGGGGGACCCTACTCATTTGTTTCCCCTGTATTTACAGAACCAGGACCAGATCAGAGCCCAGTACTGGTTGTGCAAAATACGTGGGACCCCTACATCATTTGTCCCCCATATTTTGGCAACCAGGGCTGGTTCTGACCAGCCCGATGCTGTTTGTGCTTAAATACAGGGAACCCCTACGTCGCTTGTTCTTGTATTTAAGCACAACCAGCACTGGGTCACTGAAAGCCCAGGGCTGGTTGTTTTTTTTTTTTGGGGGGGGGTCATTTGTTTTCTTTTTTTTACACTTTTCATTTCACCGCAGCAGCACAGACGGGTCTCACTGATCCCGTCCATGCTTCTGTGTCAGTGACACAGATGCATGTAGCACGGATCTCCCGGTCCGTGCAAGCATCTGTGTCATATAAAATCATTAGATCGTGCACAATAGATTGGATGAACATCGTGCAGCTTTTGCTGCACATCGTTCACTTCAGCTGCTGTAGAGAGTTCAAGGGAAATCATACACAAGATCGGATCGAATACAAATCACACCGTGTGTGGACACCTTTCAAATTTTCAGAAATCACTGTACAATGTCTTTTTCCCCTTCTAACATGTCAAATAAAACTTAACAAAAATTGCCAAAAACAGTTGTCTGTTATTGAAATGTTAAGAAAGTGAACTAAAAGCAAATAAGATTTTTTTTTTTTATAAACACCGCAACAATATACTTTGTGGTTCTTGCTTCAGTATTAATCTGATTGTAAAAAGCATGATTTTATGTGTAGGTTTTCATAAATAAAATCTGTACTTGAAAATTATAAAGTATTTTTCTTTTTTGCTACTTTACACCATCTCAACTTAAACTTACAATGAGTAGGAATAGTATAGTAGCCCAACAAAACCAAGCATTTTTTTAAACTAGTAAACTTACC
Organism: Taudactylus pleione; assembly: GCA_031769625.1. Taxonomy (NCBI): domain Eukaryota; kingdom Metazoa; phylum Chordata; class Amphibia; order Anura; family Myobatrachidae; genus Taudactylus; species Taudactylus pleione. The sequence continues at coordinate 14,024,055 of JAUIMM010000009.1, read as the reverse complement.
ACATAAAATGAAAGAAAACTTTTTTTAGGCAAGATTGGGAGATCTGGGCTTTAGATCCTCCCTATCAATGATAAGGAATCGGTATAAAATACCGGCGGCTCAATAGCTGTCAGTTGAAATCCCAATGGCATCCCGATATCTGAAGATCCCGACAGGGGTGGTAAGTATGCTATCCCTACCCTCTCCACCCCTAACCCTCCCTTAATGATGCCTAACCCTAACCTGCCCCCCTAGTGCCTAACCCTAACCTGCCCCCCTCGGTGGTGTTTAAACCTCCCCTTCCCGCACCCTAAACCAAACCCTCCCGGGGCGTGCCTAACCCTACCCCCCTCCCCATAGCTTAACTCTAACCCTCCCTGAGGGGTGCCTAACACTATCTCCCTCCAGGGGTGCCTAAACCTAACCCTCCCCACCCCTGGCTAAGAGCTAAGAAGCCCCACTTACCTTCCTTTGGGATGCCGGCTGTTGGGATTTCGGCATGGACTAAAGGTAGGCGTCAGGATTTCGACGCATATCTTTAGTCTCGGGTTGGGCTTCCACTGTCGGGATTCCGCTGGTAATCTAACTATATCCCCTATAAAAACTTATTTTTTCGGTCCTTGCCGGGTGACTCAACTTTTTCAAACAAGGATGCCCCTACGTGTGCAGACTAGTATGGTTAGTGCCATAACTAGAAATTTTAGTGCCCTGGGTGAGAGTGAGCACTGCAAGGCCCCACACACACAAACACACACGCACAAACAGTACACACAAACAGTACACACACACACATACTTTGGTGGGGACAGTAGTAGTTATCAGGGGCATTGGGAAGGGGTGGGTGTGGGTACTAATTACCCTGGCCTGGTGGTGTCTTACCCAGATCAGCGGCCGAGGGTGACAAATGCCCTCTTTGCAGCATCCAGTGCTGTGAACACATTTTTCTACAGGGGATGTGGATACACCTCCCAAATTTGCCCCTCTCCCCTAACTACCCAAGCCCTGTTCAGCTCTTTGTGGCCCTGTTGACAGTCAGCTGAGGTTCAGCTAAGGTTCAGACAGCAGTCTCTTCAATATGTCTTTGCTAATTATGACATACTAATTTGTTTCTAAGGGCGTCAACTAGACCCAACCTTGCAGTGCTCCTGTAATTTCCTTAATTCAACCACATATTTTGTTATGGATTCGCTCTGGTGCTAACACTGTCTATGAAACTGGAATATCCAGGGCGCGGCCACACCTGGAGCCGGAGAGGGACTCCAACGCCCTCCCACCCGACCGAAAAGGGGGCGTGTATAATTACCATATGCCACGGCCCCTAAGTGATGCTAATTGGAGGAGTGGCCGTATTAGTGAGTCGCTGCCTACACCGCCGGCACCCCCACAGTGCCGACACCGTTGGCTACCCCCAAACTGAGGACACCGCCAGCACTCCCACACTGAGGACACTGCTAGCACGCCAGCACTGAGAACACTGCGGGATTGCAGCATTGCCAACACTGCTGGCACCCCACGCTGAGACCACAGCCGCCACCCCCACACTGCCGACACCGCCGGCCCCCCAGCACGGAGAGCACTGCCGGCACCCTTGCACTGCCGACACCACCGGCACCCTATCCTGCCGACATTCCTGGCACCCCCGCCCTGAGAACACTACTGACACTCCTGCACTTCCGACACCACCAGCACTCCCACACTGAGGACACCACTGCCACCCCGGCATGGCCGACACCACCAGCATCCCAACACTACCGACACCGGCAGAACCCCCGCATTGAGGACAACGCCGGCATGCTCTGTCACAGTAAGTGTACCATTGGTGTATCCAACCTGCACTGTACCCGATCCGCATGTATTTGACCTGCACTGTATCCCGCACTGTATGCGACCCGCATTTTATTCAGCCCGCACTGTATCCGACCTGCACTGTGGGCGCCGTATCTGACCTGTGCTGTATCCGACCCGTGTTGTATTTGCCCCGCACTGTAAACAAACCCACACTGTATCCGACCCGCATTGTATTCGACCCGGACTGTGGGCCTGATTCAGAGCCGGACGCTCTGACAGTGCGCTCGCTCTGAATCAGGGCCAGCCTTCTGTTTTTTTAGAGCGGCCTCCTGGCCGCTCGCATAGCTGTGGGTGACCACCCACAGCTATAGCGAGCGGCCAAGAAGATGGTCGCGATGGTCAAGATCATCGGGTTTGTGGTAGGGTCTCGTTGCCGCAAGCCCCAGAGAGCTTTCGGCTCTAACAGGGCTGAAAGCTCTACCACTGACTGGGCAGCCACGCCCCCCGGCCCGCCCACCAAAGGGGGCGTGCTGTCACTGAACATCGACAGCACGCCCCCTTTGGTACGAGACCCGGAGCGACGGATTGCCCATCGCTATCCGGGTCTCACACAAGCGCACGACGGAGCCCTGTATCCGGCCCATGCTGTATCCGACCTACACTATGGGCCTTATTCAGCAAGGATCCCAAGAGCTAAGACGCACACAGTCGGCCAATTTTAGCGACATGCGCATGCATCGAAGTGCGCGTGCGTGAACTAGCCACTGCGTTCGGGAATGAGAGCACAGTTTGTATGCAGACCCATTGCAGAGTGATTGACAGGAAGTGCCGTTTGTGGGTGGTGGTGGTCGGGCGAAACAGGCGTGTCAGTGCGTCGGGACGGTGTTGCAGGGGCGTGCATAAATTAGTCACTGCAATACCATATGCAGCCTGAGGCCTCATAGCGTACGCTGAAGTTAGCAATTTCTGAGTGAGGTCTGACCTGCCTTAACTGTGCATATGGGCCCGATGTTACCAATTGTTTTGCTATGTTGCCTAAGTGTACAGATGTGAGTAAGGGGAAGTTGGCGTCCTAATGTTAGGGTGAGATCGCATTGCAAATGCTAACATTTGCATATTCCAGCTGATATTAACAACTGCATTGCGTGCGTATAAGCAGAATTGCGATCCTTGCTGAATCAGGCCCTGTATCCGACCTGCACTGTATCCAACCCGTGCTGTATGCGACCCACACTGTATCCGACTCGTGCTGTATACGACCCGCACTGTATCCGACCCACACTGTATGCGACCTGCATTGTATTCGACCCGCGCTGTATCTTACCCGCGCTGTATCCAACCCATGTTGTATCCGACCCGCACTCTATGCGACCCGCACTGTAACCTGCACTGTATCCAACCCACACTGTATGCGACCCACACTGTAACCTGCACTGTATCTGACCCACAGATACGGAACACTATTTTTATGGTTGGAGAAATTTTGGGGAACAGCTCAACACAAAAGGCTGATTGATCAGGGCTTTCCAAGGGCACAGGGCCCCCAGGAGGGAGGTACAGATTGGGCAATCCCTGGACTGTACGATCCTTTTGTAGTGTAGAGGGCTTTTTCCTGGTGATAATACTGATCACAGGCAATAACTTATTTTTTAAATTTATTGCAATAGTGACATCTGCACACACTTATTTACCACGCTGCCCAAGTTTATGTATATGCTGATATTAGCTAACAGAGATAAACACCAAAGAGCTACATTAAGCCATATTTGCCACTTAGGAGACCCCCCCCATCTCCCCCAAGATCAGATCAGATATTAGGGAAGGGCATCAGTGAGCACATGTACACATACCACTGGAGAGGATTGGGTGAGTGCTTTGTAAGTGAGTGTGAGAGGTTTGAGTTGAATTCTGAGAGGAGGGGGAACCAGTGTAGAGCTTGTAGGAGTGGGGAGCAGTGCGTTTGGAGAGTAAGATGAGCTAGGCAGCAGCATTGAGGACAGATTGTAGCGGAGACATGTGGGAGTCAGGAAGGCCAGGTGAGAGGAGGATGTAGTAGTCCAGTCTGGAGATGATCAGTGAGTGGATGAGGGTCTTTGTTGCTTCCAGGGTGAGAAAGGGTCTGATCCTGGAGATATTTTGAGTTGGAAATGGCAGGACTGTGAGAGGTAATGAATGTGTGGGTTGAGTCAAGAATGACTCCAAAACAGCACACTTGGGGGCTAATGAAGATGGTGCTACTGTCAATAGGTAAAGAAATTGTGGGAGGTGAGGCTATTCATAAGGGCTGGAAAGATTATCCAGGAGGAAATAGCAAAGAAACAGTTAGAGATACGATGAGAGAGGGGGAAAGGTAGGTGGAGAGGTAGATCTGAGTGTCATCAGCATAGAAATGATATTGGAGGCCAAAAGAGCTGAAGAGCTCACCTAAAGAGAAAGTATAGATGGAGAATAGGAGATGTCCAAGAACAGAACCTTGGGGGACACCTACTGGCAGAGAAAGTGAGGAGGAATGGAGTCGTGAGAGGAGATGGAGAAAGATTGATCAGAGAAGTAGGACGACAGCCAGGAGAGGGCAGAATCACGCAGACCGTGGGAGTGAAGGAGTTGCAGGAGGAGAGGGTGGTCCACAGTGTCAAAAGCAACAGAGAGGTCAAAGAGAATGAGCAGCGCCCCTTGGATTTGGCAGCAAGGGGGTTGTTGCTGATTTTAGTGAGGACAGTTTCTGTGTAGTGGAGAAGACAAAAGCCAGACTGAAATATGTACAGCAGGCCGTGGGAGGAAAGAAAGGTGGTGAGGCAGTTATTGACAATATGCTCAAGTTTTGAGGCAAAGGGGAGGAGAGAGAGAAGGCGGTAGGGGGATGGGGAAGACAAGAGCTTGAATGCAGTCAATAGTGGCACAGGGCCCCCAGGAGGGGGCACAGTGCCAGATGGGAGGGAGAGATTAAAGAGATGGGCGAGATGGGAACAGACAACTGGAGAGAGATAGTGGAGGTAGTGAGAGAGGATAGTGTCAAGGGGGGAGGTGGAAAAATGGGAAGGACCAGATTAGGGTCATGGCTTCATTTCCAGATCCTGGGGGGAAAGAAGTCAACATTGGTAAAGCGGATGGGGAGGAGACAGGGTGGAAAAAATCGTGATGAGATGCTGAGGGTCTGGTGGGATGTGATGTCCTGATGTATGCCTTTAGTTTTAGTTGTAAAGTGAGTGGCATAGGCAACGGCAGAGAGAGGAGGGGGGGGGGCGGAGGAGTGAGTTCAAAGTGGCGAAGAGATGACGGTGTTGGAGGACTGAGAGGAGATAAGGGTCTTAAAATTAGACTGTTTAGAGAGGCACTTTCTCCAATGATTTATAATATACCTAATAATTCTGAGTAGGGTGTATGTGTTTCCTTTTAATGTGCATTCTAATGAACAGTGAAGTAATGACATCAGAACTCATTGATTATAAGCAATGACATCAGAATTCACAATTTATATTGGTATATTTTGCTGGATTTTATACGTATTACCATTATTTGTCTATTTTGAGTCTATTAATAAGTTGGAGTGATATTTGGATTTCTATTGTAATTGTTGTTCTCCACATACATTATAGAAGAGAATACACAAGAAAAGTTGTGCTTTCAGTGATGCATTTCAATCCATAATATCAGAGAGGCTGAGCTCTGTCCAGGATCACAGCCAGAGTGAAGCACATTGATTTGCCATTGAACTGCTTAGTCACTACAGCGCATTCCCAATAATCTATACTGAGAGCTTAGTTGCCAAAAGTTTAAAATGTCCAGGGATACATTGCTGCTGAGCCAATGCATCTAAATTCATCATTTGCAGTGCAGTCTCAGCAGACATTGTACTGCAATCCCCAATGTGGCATGTTTGTAGCACTTAGTTAAAATGTAACTGGATTGTAATTCTTAATACATTCCCTTTAATTAAGAAGTTTTATAATTTTAAGAATAAAAATGGGCAAACTAGAATGCCCTATATAGCAGCGCATTAAGAGAGGAGGGGGCATGTGTGTTTTGCCATTTTCCCAGCGATTCCCCTACTGCGCATGCGCAAAATGCCAGGAAAATGGCAGTGGCGGCCATTTTCCAGACGTTTTGTGTAGCGCTACTCCGGCCGACGTGGGACTTCAGAGAGGTAAGTAAAAAAAAGTATGTCGGCCCCTCCTGCACCTATTATAAATACTCACCTTTCCCCTAGTGTTTATAGTTAAAGTCAAATTCTGTTTCTGAGAATAGCCAGGGAAAGGTGGAAAAATAAGAAAAGATATCAGAGGTAAAAAGGGCATGATGTAGAATGTAAAAAATAGCATATGTTAAAATAATAATAGCATGCTTACTCCCAATTCTTGGGTGGCTCCCCCAGACGCCCCAGCATGTAAGTCTCCTGCCGCCCACTGCTGCTCACTTCCAGAGTAAATTCACATCATGGACCCGCCGCCTGCTTTACAATGCAGAGAATCATTGTTTTGCATAGTTGGTGCGGGCCTACACATCAAGGTGCCACTCCCTCAGCACCACCCACCTTGCTGCACCATGTCTTCCGGACTTTCTACCTGGCAGTCCCCTCCCGAAGGGGACAGCCAGGATGTCAGGAAGTTACTATGGATAATACTAGTATGAACCCGGATTACACCAATTTTAGCGCACATGCTCTTCCACCCATGTTTTTAACCATTTGTTTTACTTTGCTTGTTTCAGTAAAATGCTCAAACACAGCAGGTACAACTATCTAATGCAAGTAAGAAAGCAAGAAACAACTGTTAAACTACGCACCTAAAAACCTAACATATGCACCAGCAATGAAGAATGCACCGATCGTTTTCAGAGATTCAATTGCAATTAGCCATTTAAAAGTTGATAAGGAGGGCTGGTGAACATCACTAGCAGGTACAGGTATTTGGACTTGGAAATGTGAGTATAAGGAAAGTGGGCTGGCTTCCAGGGGGAAAACATGCCTTGAACACATAACAGAAATCCTGTACAAAACAAGATTGTAGTCCTCTATGGACACCAAGAAGCAAAATACATGATAAATTCCATGCAGAGAAAGACAAGAATATTAAAACATACAGTGCAGATCTAGTGGCTGAAAATACCTAACAGTTGACATTTATTGCCCTGATACCAAGAGGTGTTGAGCATAATAAGGGTATTCTTGCTGAGAATAGGCTAACACATGAACAATATTTTGTTTTGGGGTACAACATTATATAAATTAAATAAAGGACTTAAGAAGATGGAATTCCCTCTTTCACTTTTTCCACTATGAGCATTGTCAGGTCAGAATCAGTATGATTTACCGTTGTGCCTAACCCTAACCCCCCCTTTCCCTAGCCTAACCCTAACATCCCGGTGGGGGTGCCTAACCCTAATTCACCCCCCCGGGAGCCCCTAACCTAACATCCCCCCCCGCGGCTGTCCACTCCCAGCGCCCGGCTTACCTTTGATTTTTAAGCCCGGTGTTGGGCCCTGGTGTAAGTCTAATGACAGGGGTCGAAGTTTCGACGCCTGTCATTTGTACCTTGCCGAGATTAAGCAGTTGGGAAGCCGGAGGTCGGCATAGCGTCCGCCGGCTACCCGACTGCTTCCCGTCAGGTCTGCTAGATGCAGACTGATTTTTATTTTTATTTTATATAGTCAAAAAAAAGAATCAATCAAAGTGTATTTTATATTTTTCTGTGTGTGTGTGTGTGTCTGTGCGTGTTAGGCTTAACCGCAGTACCGCACAAGATCCAGCCAGCAACACAAGTTGCAAGCTAGTGCTGCCCGACTCCAGTCGCACTAAAAAAAAAAAAATTAATCTAAAAAAAAATGTGTCTTTTATATTTTTCTGTGTGTGCGCGTGCATGTTAGGCTTAACCGCAGTACCGCACAAGATCCAGCCAGCAACGCAAGTTACACCCTAGTGCTGCCCGATTACAGTTGTGATCAATCTGTGCTCTGGCCCAAGTTCTGGAGTTAAAAAAAATAAAAATCAATTTTTTTTTTTCTAATAATTGTCTGTGCAAGTCAGCAACGCAACCTAGTGCTGCCCGACTCCAGTCGTCATCAATCTGTGCTCTGGGCCCATGTTCTGGACCCGAAATCCCCCCTCCCAAAAAAATAGTGTCTTTTGTCTATTTATTTTCTGTGTGTGTGTGCATGTTAGGCTTAGCCACACAAGATACAGCAACGCAACCTAGTGCTGCCCGACTCCAGTCGTCACCAATCTGTGCTCTGGGCCCAAGTTCTGGACCCCCCCCCTAAAAAATATATTGTCTTTTCTATATTTTTTTTCTGTGTGCGCACGACTGCACGTGTGTGAATTTTCTAACCGCACCTTGGCTACACTATTGGTGCTTGTGACACTGCTTCAAGACCGCAGAAAATATGGAGGGCTGTCACATGACAGGAGAGCAAGGCCAAGAACCACATGTTGTAGCTGCCGCCAGCAGTCATCATGATAATGCAAGGCCGTCAACTTCCTTGTCCTCTATGAAGGCCCATGCCTTCAATCCTCAAGGGTATCCCAACCATCATCTTTGCACAGTCCTCAACTCTATTAATAATTATATCAATCAGTTTTGAGTCAGCAAGCTAGATGCAACCTTTTGGCCCTTTAACTAGATGGAAAAAATCAATATTGTGAGCTGTGAGGTAACCAAAATTTACTGGAAACGAGTGGAAATAAATGTTATTGAAGTTATTAATACTGTAGGAACAAAAAAGGTAAATTTTATGTGATTTTAGCTGTTTTTTTTTTTTTTTTTTTTTTAAATCCAGATCCAAAACCAAAACACGAAAACAAAACACGGAGGTGAGATTTTGGCAAAACCAATCCAGATCCAAAACCAGGGGAGATCCAGATCCAAAACCAAAACACGGGGTCAGTACACATCTCTAGGTGCTATAGGTAACATCTCCACTTTTGTAACCCACACTTTAGTAAATATACCCTGAGGATGGGGAAAGATCTTGGTGTAATAATAAAGCACAGATTGAGTATGCAATCTGCTGCATTCAATCAGCAAGATATTATTATGTATAATATATACATATTATATAATATATAATAGCAGAGATTGCCCAAATGAAATTCATTTACACTAGCTATAAATGGTGCTTGTTTTGTGGTGATAATCAGGGGGACACAGTACTGGCACCTTTTTTTTTTGTCTCATTTTGAACTCTTATAACTACTTCCAGAAACAGGAAGAAATAAGCTAAATATTTTCAGAAATAAATAATTATCTCCACACTTGAAATGTTAGATCAAGTAGATAAGTACGACACCTTTTTTCTGAGTACTGTCACTTCACAAAGACTCCAAGGTCAACCTGAAGCTGGGTGTACATTAGACGCTGTTTAGCCAGCATGTAATCGCTAGCGACTGGATCCGGCATGCGACAAGTGCATACACACTAGCCAATGTCAGGTTCAAAGGGGAGGCGGGATTCCAAGCATGGCATTGTCAGCGACATCCCCTGCAGCAGGGCCAACGGGGATGTCACTAGCGACCTGCTGGAGCGCGCATATCATGGGTACATACAAGTCAATATACCCGATATGTCGCTCCAATCCACTGGATCGGACGACATATTGTCGTGTGTGTACCCAGCTTTATCAGCCAGAGGAAAAAAATGTCCTGCTACAAAGAATAAACAGATGTGTCCTCACACACCTTTGCTCTAAGCGCACCAAATAGCCTCTTCTATTGTGCCAGGGTCTTGCAACTTAGCTGCGGTAAACATCCTTTTTAAAAGTTGCATCTTGTTTGCTTTGCAAAAAACTGAAAATAGTGACAAAACTACATTGCAAGAGTACACTGACCAATGGGCTTACTGTACTTGTACAACTGGCCGTGACTACAATAAGTCGCAAATCTGTGTAAAGAAGGTTCCAATATTAGAGGCCAAGTCTATTCCTCCCACCACATTGTTTGCTGCATATGCGACGTTGTGGATTGGTTGTACCAATTCCTTTGCAACAAGAGTCACAGAATAGCATCTCAGGCATACTGTGAGCAGCTTTGTATGCGACTATGATGTAACTAAGATGCAAAATTTAGTGAAAAAGTACACTAAATTACCCGGAACGTCTCAGTCGCAGCAAGTGTCTTGCTAGTAAGAAGTAAAGATTCTAGGTGTATGAGGACACATTGTACAGGGCAACTGGTATTTAAACAATATAGGGCCTGATTCAACACAGATCGCAATTGCAATTGCAGCTGCGTAATCTCACACAATGCAGCTGCGAAAATATGCTAATGTCTGCCACTGCTCAGCGAGTATAGAGACGCCCACTATTGCTTTCTCACACCCGGAATACCTCTCAGTCCTGCGTATACATCGGTAACTTCGAAGCACATCGGCCCGGTATCAGTATGATTTGCCGCCGGCCGCATGGTTCGAATTCCGACAGCGGAAGCCCGGCAGGGGTGAAGATCCCGACTGTTATTTAGGTAAGTACCGCTAACCTAATTCCCTACCCTAACCCTCCTTTAGGGGTGCCTAATCCTAACCTTCCCAAGTGCCTAACCCTAACCCCCCTCTAAATGCCTAAACCTAACCCCCACCTTCCCCGCAGCCTAAACCTAAGTCTCCCAAAGGGGTGCCTAACTCTAACCTCCCCCCGGGGGTGCCTAACCCTAACCCCCCTTCCCCTAGCCTAACACTAGCCACCCCGGGGGGGCTGCCTAACCGTAAGTCTCCCCCCGGGAGGCCCTAAACTAACCCTCCCCCCCCCCGGCTGTCCACGCCCGACTTACCTTCAATTGGGATGCCGGACACAGGTAAAATCACAGGCGTCAGGATTTCGACGCCTGTCATTAGACCCTTGCCGGATTAGACAGTCGGCATCCCAATTGCATACCCATCGACTCGTCACGAACAATTACAGCAGGTCTGACCCGTCGCAGAAATTGCAAGTCTCGTTGCGCGCAGTAAGTACTCATGATGCGTAGGCAAACGCAGTGGCTAATTTATGCACGCCCATGCAACGATGTTCAAATGGACAGACACGCCTGCGTTCCTGCAACCATTCCCCCTTCACCACCCCAAATGCTCACAGCCTGTCACTTATTCTGCGATGGATTACTGTCTGTGTACGTAATCTCAGTGCGTTTACTGCGCGGTGCTTACACATGCGCAGTATGCAACAATCAAACGGTTGCAATTGCGATCCGTGCTTAATCAGGCCCATAGTATGGTAATCCTAGACCTTGGCTAATTGCAAGTATGGAGTTATGAAAGAAATAGAGTTTATGAGGATAAAATAGTGCTGATGTCTTTTCCCAACATAAAAAACTATGTAACAACTATAAAACAACAGAATATACAGTACCTATTCAGAAATATGTGTATTTCATTAGCAGTTACCAGGAACATAATTAGTGTTTTAGTAACCAGCATGACTATTAGAGGCACAATTTGACACCGCCTTTCAGCTCTCAAAATCTTGTCTGCATAATGCAGCCTTATTGCTGATCTGGTGATCTCTAGCATTTACAGGTGAAAGTGTAATACATTTTGGTTAAAAGATCCATGTGTTAACAGGGAGGCACCCACTGAACAACTTGTATACCCTGAAGGGTGAACAACAGGGTACAGCCATCTTGCCCCCAATCTGTGACAATGGAATGTGGAATGAAATTGATGTAAGTAAATTTTTTTATCTTGTGAAAATGATGTGCTAATTAGCATTTATATATATATATTTTTTAATAAAAAGATATTTTCTTTTGAAAATGTATCTAATGATTGGCCTTTGGGCCCCTTTTGGGTGGGAGAGGGTCTGTTTTAGTATTATTTGGAACAATCCATTATTAACATCAAAACGAACAAAGGATCCGGAGAGAAAAATATCAAGTTCTCTACAAGAGTTATCTTAAGGACTCAGGGAGTCTTTTTTTTTTTCTATATGGAGCGGCCTGCTGGCCGCTTGCATTGCTGTGGATTGCCACCCACAGCTAATGCGAGCGGCCAGGATGATGGTCGCGATGGTCAAGAACATCGCGACCATCGGGCTTGCGACGAGACCCTTGTGGTAGGGTCTCGTGGCCGCAAGCCCCAGAGAGCTTTCGGCTCAAACATGGGAACGCCTCCGTCTGGGCAGCCACCCCCCCGACCCGCCCACCAAAGGGGGTGTGCTGTCACTCAACATCGACAGAACGCCCCCTTTGGTGCGAGACCCAGAGCGACGGATTGCCCATGCGCTTGCGCATGCGCTCTGGGCCACCATCAACTCGGTTACGAGCGCTCAGCGCTTGCGACCGGGTCTGAATCAGGCCCTCTGGCTCTATTGGCTTTGAACATTGGCGTAAATTGCCTGGACTGATAAGGTTTCCTTCAACATTGACCCACTAAATTGCGCCCTTGAAGTATTTATTTGTGTATATATATATATATATATATATATATATAGCCAATATAATCAATCCGAATTTGCGGTAAAGTGGCGATAAGAACCGAGTAAATCCGAGTAAAACCGAGCCTGCACATCCCTAATATATATATATATATATATATATATATATGGGAAGGGTCATTCAAAAGACTAGGGGTCTATGGGCCTGATTCAGAGCCGTTCGCAATTTGCGGACGTTCGTTCAGGAAAAGAGGCTGGCTATTTAAATGAACCGTTCGCTCTTTGCAATCTGTTCACGCCTCTATGTCTGAACGAGCGAACAAAACATGAGAACGTAATTTAGAAAAAAACGCCCCCTGGCCGCTCACATCCTACGTCATGTCCGCTATTTATTAGATTAATCGAGTATATCGACCAGGGTATGAACTGCTCGCTATTCTTGGGGTTGGTTTTTGCTACCACAATTTTGCGAGCAGTTCTGGCTATAAAGTAACCCAGTGACGTGGTCAATGACGCTGCTGTATTAATTATGCACACCCATAAAACGCCCGTTTTGACCTTTAAGCACGCCTGCGTTCGGATCTCCACTCCCCATTTTCAAGCACTTTCCCCTGTTACCACCCACAAACGCCTCATTCTGTCACTCAAAATAGCAGGCATTCGCAATTTAGCGAACAAATGATTTTCGGCCGCAATGACTGGTTCGCGCATGCGTATTATGATCGGTACGCATGCGCAGTTGGGCAAACATCGCTCGGAGCGAACAAGCAGCCACTTGCGTCCGGCTCTGAATCAGGCCCCATGTCCTAAGCCTTAGAGAGAGATTAAGTGGATAGAGATAAAGTACCAACTAATCAGCTCCTAATTGTCATGTTACAGGCTCTGTTTGAAAAACGACAGTTAGGAGCTGATTGGTTAGTACATTATCTCCATCCACAGCTTAGCACATAGACACCTTAGGATACACACTTGTCAATATATTGTTAGTTCACTAGACAAACGATATTTCGCAAGTGCATTGGCGGATGTGCACACCCAACGATGCAGACATATCTCAAAGATATATCGGTGCATCTGCATGTGTGTACAGCCAACCTGTACACTGGCTGCAGGACCCGCCGACACTGACATCACAACTGAGCGGGCAAATTTTTAAATGCCCACAAAATTGTGATGTCAGGCCAGACATATTGAGTGGCTGATTGGTAAGTGTGCTTAGCTTATAAATCGGCCGCTCGAATGGTCTGCTTTTCACATTAACTGTGCTTATGTAAATAACTTTCATGGTATGAATATAAGTTTAAAAGTTAATGTATCTGGTACTGAGAACACCAGTACAATCAAGGCTGCTTGGATGGGCCCTTAACTGGGGAGACATTACTAAGTCCCATCTGGTGCCCCTTAAAGAAGCTATGCACTCTGATTTGGCTAGAACACACCATCTTCACAGATGTGGCTATGCCTCCCCAGAGATGCCTGGGTACTTTGTACCTGCTTCACCTTTCTTGGCACCACTGGGTACAGTGGAGGCCGGGGTATTACTAACATTGGTAGAAATTAGAGATGTGCGCCAACCCCCATGTTTTGGTTTCTCCCCTGGTTTTGGATCTGAATCTGGTTTTGGATTTTTTTTCCTCCGGGTTTTGTTTTCGTATTTTGGTTTTGGTTTTGGATCTGGATTTTTTCTTTAAAAACTATAAAATCACATAATTTGGGCCTGTTTTTGTTCCTACAGTATTATTAACCTTAATAACAATAATTTTCAGGCATTTCTAGGCATTTTTAACCACCTCACAGCTCACAATATTGATTTCACTATTTTTCACCAATATAGGCCAAAGGCTGCAGCGAGCAGAGCAGCGGCACAAGCGCACGGCAGTTTAAAAAAATATCAGACATCTATGAAACATTGCCACACAGCAGTGGCAGACAGGATGGCAGTTTAATAAACTATAATAATGTCAGTCGGCAATGCCCCAAATTGTGCCAAATGTAAAGGAAAGAGGTGCAAGATGGAATTGTCCCTCCCACCCACTCTTATGTGGGATATTAAAAAGGACATGCACGGTTTAACAAACCAAGCACTTCAGCGACTAGGACTGACACTTTCGTGGCTGAACTCCTTGGTTTGTTTGGGCCCCACAAAACATTTTTTTGGAAGGACTACCTTCAATTATTAAGGAGGAGGTTTATGATGAGGGTGTTGGTGGTGGAGATTGCATGTTATGGTCCAAACTGCTGGTAGCTGATACTGGACTGCTTGTTATTAATTTACAAATGATAAATTTTGTTAAACAAATTGCATGAGCTTGCTGCAAATGGGAGGAGGTGCCTAGATGGTTAACGTCCCTTCCTCTGCTAACTTTGGCTTTACAAATGGAACAAATGTCTTCACAACTGTTGTCAGAATTTAGATTAAAATAATTCCACACCCAAGACGTTGCTTTTCTGGCTTTCTTTTTATCATTAGCAAGAACTGCTGCCACTGGTGGCTGATTTACGCAAACCACATCCTTATCATCAACATCCACATTAGCCAATAGGACACAAATTTCCCCCTCATCCTTTTTTTGCACTTCCTCCACACTATCATCCTCATTTTCTATTATTTCACCATCTAATACTAGCACAGCCGTCATGGCGTCAGTGATCCGCTGTGAAACTGGGTGACAGCTGTTATACTTACTTCCTCTATCAAAGGACTGTTTAATAGTCCATTATTTTTGAAAATTACTTCCGATCACGAATGAGGATGTAGGTGATGATGCAGGTGTTGGTGTTGGAGATCGAAGGCGCTTGGATCTCACAGAGAGGGAGCAGTTAGCTGACACTGGACTTCTTACGTTTTGAGTTTTGGAACTTGGCGACATACACTTTGATATTTGATGAATGCGCGCCAAGTGACGTAACAAGGAGGAGGTTCCTAGGTGGTTTAGGTCCCTCCTTCTACTCACTCTTGCTTGGCAATGGGCACATTTGGTTTGACAACTGTTGTCCGGATCGGGATGGAAATAATTCCACACGTGAGAAGTAGATTTTTTTGTCTTTTGTCCCGGCATGACAACAATGGGCTTTGGCTTTTTCAAACCATGGGCAACAGCTGTTGCCTTACTTACACAAAGGACACCCTCGGCATCAACATCCTCATCACCAACATCTTCATCATCAACATCCTCATCATCCTTAGCGCCTTCATCCACCAAAATATCCTCCTCCTCCATGTGCAATTCCACAGAAGCATCCTCAATGACTACGTGTGCAAGATGTTGACTGCCCTTCCCCACATTTACAGAGGGCACACAAATGTTGGAACTTGGAGGATCCTCCAGTACACTAGTATTTAGGTCGGGCTCACACATGGCAACCGCGGACACACTTGCACTTTCCTCGGGGATTTGTGATTTTGATTTCTCAGGGCACACAGTTGGTTTTTCCGGAGCTGTCTTAACAACTGTCACATTTTTAATTGGACCACCACCACTATTACTACATGCAGAAGGGCTATCAGAATAATCAGTCTTCATAAAGAAAGAAGGCCAAGCCCTTATCCTTTCCTTGCCACTTCGTGTAGTAAATGGCATATTGCCAATTTTTTGTTTATTTAAAGACAAATATCCTTTCAATTTTTTTTTCTTAATCTCAGTAAAACTTGCTTTACCATATCGATGGCGTGACTTAAGCCCTGGGGCATGGGCCTTCCTAGAGGTCGAGGAAGTTGACGGCCTTGCACTGCTGGCGGCAGCTACAACATGTGGTTCTTGGCCTTGCTCTCCTGTCATGTGACAGCCTTCCATATTTTTTCTGCAGTCTAGAAGCAGTGTCACAATCACCAATAGTGTAGCCAAGGTGCAGTTACAAAATTCACACACGTGCAGTCGTGCGCACACACAAAAATATTAGAAAAAAAGACAAATGATGATTTTTATTTTTTGTCAGCTCCAGAAGAACTTGGCCCCAGAGTTTTTTTTGGAGCACGACTGTAGTCAAGCAGCACAAGGTTGCAACTTGCGTTGCTGGCTGGCTCTTGTGTGCTACTGCGGTTAAGCCTAACACCCATGAGCACACAGAAGAAAAAAATATGACACATTAATTTTTTTTTTTTTGATTGAGCACGATTGGAGTCGCCGGATCTTGTGCGCTAATGTGGTTCAGCCTAACACCCACGCACGCACAGAAGAAAAAAATATAAGACACTTGTATTGTTTTTTTTGGATTGAGCACGACTGGAGTCGCTGTATTTCGATTTCTCAGGGCACACAGTTGGTTTTTCCTTGCCACTTCGTGTAGTGAATGGCATATTGCATATCTTGTGCGCTAATGTGGTTCAGCCTAACACCCACGAGCACAGAGAAGAAAAAAATATAAGACAGTTGTATTGTTTTTTTCTTGGATTGAGCACGACTGCAGTTGCTGGATCTTGTGCACTAATGTGGTTAAGCCCAACACCCACGCACACACAGAAGAAAAAAATATAAGACACTTGCATTGTTGTTTTTTGATTGAGCACGACTGGAGTCACCGTATCTTGTGCGCTAATGTGGTTCAGCCTAACACACACAAGCACACACTGAAAAATATAATAAAGACCCTTTGATTTTTTTTTTTACTTTTTTTTTTTTTGGAGTCCAGAACTTGGGTCCAGAGATGAAGACAGCACAAGCCCAGGACACAGCAACTTGGGCCCAGAGATGAAGACAGCACAAGCCCAGGACACAGCAAACAGCCCTGATGTATCAGCATACAGCACTGTGACCAGAATGGATCAGCAGACAGCACAGTGATAGTGAGTGACAGCACCGTGACCAATGACCGGAATGGATCAGGACTCAGGAGACAGCACAGTCCTGCTCCACGGGAGGTTTCTGTCCTCCCTGAGCTCGCCTTAGCACCGTGACCAGAGACCAGAATGGATCAGCAGTCACCAGCCCAGGACACAGCAGATAGCACCAGCACCTCTCCCAGCCCTACACTACCCACCCTCTTTGTTCGGTCTCCACAGCCGGAGTGAAATGGCGTCTGTCGCGTGGTCCCTATATACTACATTGACCATAGAGACGAAAGCTCGCGAACCGCGAGATTTCCGTCTCTATGGTTTTGCCTCGGTTTCGAGAACCAAGTAAGTCGGGAACCTCTGAGCCTGCTTTGATCCGACTCGGATATGCTAAATTCGGGTGGGTTCGGTTCTCTGGGAACCGAACCCGCTCATCTCTAGTAGAAATTAACATACATGACAGAGCAAAACACTGTGCAATGGAAAGGGAAAGCAAGCCTATGAGATACTGAGTATTATGAGCCCAGTGTGGATATGGGATCTGTCATGCCCCAGTGCGTGTGCCATTTTTCAGTTCAGTTTACTATAGTTTGTTAGAAACACTTACTTTCTCTACAGTACACTGCACTTACAGTAAGAATATGGCAAGTCTATACTAAATTATGTATGTACAATAATATGGTAGTACCATTAATAAACGGTCATAATGTAATAATGCAATGTATTATAGTTTGAAGCAAGCAGACTATAATGTAATGCAAAACAGATTATATTTTCACATGATAATGGTAAATTGTACAGTATTGTACTCTTTTATGTGTCCATGTTATAGCTATTATAGCTATTAAAGGGAAATTTTATTGAAATCTGGCAATAAGGCTGAATTTTTATCATCAAGATAAACTCTTTGCCACTGCAATTTAGCACAAAAATTTGCCCCAACGATATTGGCATTTTTGTGGTAAAGGTTAAGCTATCACTTCCTCGGACACGTCTCTACCGTGCATGCACATGTGCAGTGGAACTGACAACCCAGAGTTGCGCTTTCCATTTTAAGATAAAAATAAATAAAAAAATTTAAAATCATTTGAATGTCTTTCATCTGTTGTCACCATACGTATATGGAGATAACAGATCAGGTATGGCAGTAGGCCAGTGTTGGCTAACCTTGACACTCCAGCTGTTGTGGAACTATATATCCCAGCATGCCCTGTCACAGTTTTAGCATGCCCTAATAGCAAAACTGTAGCAGTGCATGCTTCAAATAACAGCGCATTGGATAATACATTTTTTATATTTCTATTTACCTGCTAACAGCCCTGCTCAATACCCGGGAAGAAATGCTGGGTCAATCGACCCAGATTTTTTCCTAGGAGCCTTTTCCTCTGAGCCGCTACCCGGTGTGACACGGCAATAACCCGGGTATTTTGGCCAGTGGAAAAGGGGTAGAGGTACACATACATTTATTTATATATTTGTTTTTGCATGCAGGGTAAACAATTGCTGCTTTTGCAAGTAGCCTACAAATACTAGACAGATTTTTAGATGAGCTTTAGCTGAGTTTGGATATGCCTTTCTCAGATGTACAGTAAATTTCTCTGTGTATACACATTTTAAATCTGCCCCAACTGCAGTGCAACATAATAAGTTACTCGCGTATTTTTGCTTTGCTCCAAACTCAGAATCAGCCCCTTATTATCTATGAGGGTGAGTCAAAAATTATCCGTACTCCAGTTATATTAAAACTTCTGTTGGCCGCATTGTGTTTTGACGCTTCCGTACTAGGTTGCCGTCTCCCCAGTCACTGCTGTGCAGGTTTGAACGTATTACGTTAGTTCATTTGTGACTGCGGTGCAAGAAAAATGGCTGCCCTACTTGTGATTTGTACAAAAGAAATGCAGCGTGCAGTGATTTGTTTTTTGTGGTCTGAGGGTGTATCTGGTGCCGAGATTTATTGAAGATTTTGTGCACAGTATGAAGAAAGTGGTTTGTCGCGAAGAAGTGTGTATGAATGGCTAGAGAAGTTCAAAGAAGGTCCCCACGCTGACCCACCCTGCCAGCGCAAACAAGACCAACTGTGCCACCATCACGGGGCACAGCCGCACCAGTAGCTGCAGCACAACAAGAACGGCCATCTAACCTGTCGCTGTATACCATCAGAGACTGCCGACCACCACCCCCAAATCGCAACGCCTACACAGGCACCTACCGGTAGGTAAGTTGTACAAATTGCGGGACGCCGCCACATCATCTATCCTTACCAGACTTCCACCTACACTGTGCCGGGCGTTAAGACTGTCGACCGAAGGTCCAGCAGGGACAACGTGCTGGTCCAGAACTGCACGGAAAAGGAGCCCCCTAAAAGGGTCTACCCACCTTCCCCCCCGTGCACCCATCCTGCTCTTCCCCCCACTGCTCCTGGGTCAATTACCCTCTAGTAGCATTGTGCCTACCTACCTTAAACCAATAAAATTACCTTCACCCAACACCACCGTCTACGTCTCTCTGTCATACAGATCACTCTTACCCAAGCACTTTACACACTGCCCCACCATATAGAGAGCGCGCCTTACCCAGCTTTTACCAAGGTCCCACAATTGTCAGCCATAAAGAAGGAGTCGGACGTCCGTCCACGTCCACGACTGATGAGAACATTGAGTGTGGACATGAACTGATTCTGTTGGATAGACGAGTGGCAGTCGATTATGTTGCAAATCATTAGCACTAAGAGGACGAAGATTCACACCTGATGAAGAGGTGGTACATTCGTGGATCGAAGCTTAGCCTAAAACATTTTTTAATGAGGGAATACAAAAGCTTGTTAACAGATGGACAAAGTGTATTTAAGAGCAAGAAGATTATGTCGAAAAATAATGTATTTGTCTGTTGACAAAGTTGATTCAAATTAATTCTATTGCCAGAGTGCGGATAATTTTTGACTCACCCTCGTATTCTAATATTATAAGAATGTTGTGTCTGTCTGTTTGTTCCAAGTTGGCGCAAAAGCTATTGAACTGATTTTCATGAAAACTCGATCCATCAAATTAAAGCTGAGCAATAAAAAAAACCAAAATTTATTGAGATCATCAGTGCAATAGATAGGTGTGACACCATGTGCGCAACCGGCAGTGGCTCCATTTTTCTATTTGCCCTGGGCTTCAATACCCTAGTTACGCCACTGGCAGCCGGTAATGGGTGGGGGAGAGGTGCTTTAGGCCCGCGTTCACTTGAATAGGAGAGACTACATAGTAGTCTGTTCACATGGCACACAGTGACATTGATGTGAGTGAAGGGGATGCTGCCACCAGTCTGTATAGTGCTGCTGGTCATGTGGGTCACTCCCGCAACAAGGCCCCTATGCAAAGCTATACAACTATAACACCCCAAACAAAAAAAATATTGTCAGAAGCGATTTCATCATGGACAAAGCCCTGTGCAACAGCTAGTATTGTTAGAAAGGCATTCTTCCCTAAAACAGAAAAGTATAGAATAATGTTATCCCATAAACCCTGCTCCATACTTGCTTACTCTCCTGGAAATTTTTGGAAACTCTCGAATTTGGGGAAGTTCTTCTGGGCTCCTGGGAGAATAGACAAGCCTACAGTGAAATGGGCAGGCATCATGATGGCGCGATTTGCTGTGAATCGCGTCCTCTTCATGGCGCCTCACTCACATCATTATGCAACAGGGGCACATTAAGCACCCCACACCTCACGCCTAGAACTTCCCCTCCTGGAAGGCACTATTAAAATGTAGGTAAGTATGCACTCAGATCAAGTACTAGAACAAAGTTATTAGCAGAGGCAAAGTGTCAGGTCTTGTGGAGGTGAATCAGGACTGCTGAGGTCAAATGACTTATTCTGGGGGGTGATATATTGGATAAAAAAGAAACATTTTTCTGTAGAGTGCTCCTTTAATTCAATTGCACAACACAATGAAGAAGAACAATCTGTTACAGTGTGTTGATGTGTTATTAGAGCACCAAAGGATCCATATGCACAGATTGAAACAGAATAGTAGAATAAAAGAACCAATGCAGTCAATCACATTTTGTTTTTTCAATTTTAAGTAATTGGGATGAGATTAAAATGCTGCATAAATTAAGAAATAATAAAAGCCATTAAATCTTGTGCAAAAACACTTACAGCTCTCTATCTCCAGGGTACAGTTCTGTTGGTCCAGGGGGTATCTTCGTAGATCCATCATGCAGGCAGCAGTGGTTGTTATTCTGTAGAACAAGAATAGGAAGTCAGCTTTGCCCACTGTTATACAAATACATTCTCTCCAAAACTTTTTGTTTATTTTTGGGGGCAATTGCTTTTTATTGTAATTATTACTGTTTTTAATTATATTATTTTGCTTTCAACCATGTGGTGTGATGAGGAACCTGTCAAGAGGTGATACTGTGTAATTTACACAAATGTATACAACAAAACAGATAGTGAGAAAATGACATCAAGCATAAAGAAAACGTGACATGCATTAAATATTATTGCTATAAACAGAATTAAGATATACCATAACAACAGCATTCAGAATAAAGTAATTGGTTCTGTGGATTTATTAATACAAACAGGAAAGTCATCTACGAAGTGCACCTGATGCACAACACAACATGACACTCGATTATCCACCTAGCACACAACAAAGTGCCTGGCTACATTCTCGTGGGAGCCTCCTCCACAAACTAGAAGCATTGCTCAATGAGAACTCTGCCAAACTGTAAATGTCAAGGTTCAACCTCCTACCTATTTAAAATACAGCTCAATTAAGCCTCAAGAGGGGACATGGGGGCTGTGTATTATTTCTTTGTTATAGGCGCAATTAATAGCAGTGCTGATCCAAAGAAAGGCAAAGGAACCCAAATGAAGGCATTCCTCAATTTAGCCACAGCTGTACAAGGGAGAAGAATCATATCTTTACCTCATATTATAATTTATCATACTAATAATGTATATTATTAATTATTAGATCAGATTTCTCCTAAGATAAAATTGCCCATCTACAAATAAAGAAAACCCACTTTTTTTGATTTGGCACAGAAATTATTTTTACATGCACAATGGGAATTTCCAGATACAAAGAGCTGGGTATGGACAAGGCTTTATGTAGGCCCTTAATGTTTTTGTACCTATTAATTAAGTCACCTGCATTTTCTAACACAAACACAGCCCATATATTTTTGGGACAGATGAAAATGGATGGATGGACGCCTAATTTTTGTTTAGTAAATCTACATAGCTCTTAATAAAAAGATTACCAAGGACAAAGCCTAATTCTGCACCCTGATACAACTTTAACCCATGAGTCTGAATATGGGACTCCTATAACTATCTCCTGACTTCTATCGTTTGACTGGTTAGCTATTTGTGTACATATTTCTCCTTAAGGTGCATATCCACTAGCAGATAGTGGAACAACAGTGCGATTACAACATTGTAATCGTACAGTCATACCTCATCCCCTGTAGTGCCTACACTGAACGATATGTCTTTCAGTGCAGGCACCCTCCCTCATCCCCGAACATGCCCAATCTGTCGTTATCGGCAGGTTGACCGGCATGTTCAGGCGATGTCGAAAACGACCAGCGTTGAACGATAACGATGCGATTGAACGATAATGATGTCGTTATCGTTCAATTGCTTATTTTAATTGCCTAGTGGATACACGGCATTAGTCCTGATATGCTTACATAATGTACAATCCTCTTATGGGGATAATATTAAATGTTTTGTAAAGTCCAAAGGAATATGGTCTAAGAGGATTATGTTGTCCTGATGTTGACAAATGCAAATATTAATCAATTATATTGCAGGACTTGCTTTGTAACTTTGGCCCTCATTCAGAGCCACTCGCAAGCGGCAGTACGCTCGTTCCGAGCGATGTTCGCACATCTGCGCATGCGTACGGTTTTTAGTACGCATGCGCGAACCAGTCAGTGCGGCCGAAAATCGTTGGTACGCAATATAGCGAGGGCCTGCTATTTTGAGTGACAGAATGAGGCGTATGTGGGTGGTAACAGGGGAAGGTGCTTGAAAACGGGGAGTGGAGATCCGAACGCAGGCGTGCTTAAAGGTCAAAACGGGCGTTTTAAGGGAGTGCATATTTAATACAGCAGCGTCATTGACCACGTCACTTGGTTTTTTTTAACTCAGAACTGCTCGCAAAATAGCGGTTGAAAACACCAACCACAAGAATAGCGAACAGTTCATACGCTGTACGATGTACTCGATTAATCTAATAAATAGCGGACATGACGTATGGTGCGTGCGGCCAGGAGGCGTTTTTATCAAATAAACGAGCGTATGTTTTGCTCGCTTGTTCAGACTTAGAGGTGGGAACAGACTGCAATTTGCGAACGGATCATTTGAATAGCCACCCCTTGTTTTTGAACGAACGACCACAAATAGCGAACGGCTCTGAATCAGGCCCTTTGTCCTCATAAAACTACTGAGATTTGTTTGTCATTTCCAATTCTTTATCAAACTATCCTGAGTCTCCTATTACATTTATTTTCTAAATTGTATGTTTTAGACTCCTTTCAAATACATTAGCAAGAGAAATACTATATAAAGGTTGCTTGTCCACAATTCTGTGAGCTTAATTTGTTCTCTTGATAAATATTTGCATGTCTTTTTTTCAGAGAGTTATAAAGGAAACAATATAATAAAGTGCATTTTACTGGCCTACAGTATAAGGGTGCTGCATAAGATTGTACATATATTTTCGTTTGTGTGTACTTTTCTGGCGAGGTCCACAAGGGGCATCATTTTAGGCATTGCAGGTTGAATGAAAGCAGGTTTACGAGCATGTGACGTGATGTTTGCAGATTTGTGCACATGATAGTTGGTTTCGGGATAGTTTTTCATACTCTTTTCAGTTCAATTTTCTGCATAATATAGTTAAACTGGTATGTGTTTTAAATACATTCCAATAGTGATTGGAAAATCAATATGCAAATACTGGGGAATTGTAGAGATTGTAGTCTGCAAATTAACTTCTGAAATAATTCCTGATTCACCCCAAATTTGACAGATAATTATCACCCGCTGTAGAATGTCGCCAAATGAAGTTCAAGGAATGTAACAAAGCAAATCAGCAACTTTTAATAATTGACAGATATCTATAGTATTATTTATAATAGTACCTTACAGCTTCTTGGACATTTATTCATCCTGGAGTCTACTAGGGGAGTATTAGCCTACTGTATATTAGGAATCGGTATGTAATGCCGGCTGTCAGGGTGCCTCCTGTCATAATACCGATAGCGGCATCCCGATGGTTGTTATCCTTACAGTATACTTACCCTCCCCCCTTCTCCCCCTAACCCTCCCTTCTTGTAGCCTAACCCTAACCATCACCACCCCACACCCTAACCTTCCCCATTAGTGCCTAAACCTAAGTTTCCCCCTTTTGTGCCTAAGCCCCCCAGTGGTGCCTGTCCCAAACCCTCCCCCCTATTGGTGTATGACCCTAACCTCCCCCCCAAAACCTAACTCTAACTCCGCTATGCTACCTAAACCTAACCCGACCCCCTCGCGGCTAACACTAAGGGCGCCTCGGACTTACCTTGTTCGGGCTGGCATCCTTCTGGATTCTGGCGACGGGATTAAGATAGGTGTCGGTATTTTGACACTTATCTTAAGTTCCTTGTCGGGCTTCCAGCGTCAGGATTGAGGCCAGCAGCTTCGAGGCTGCCGGTGTCATAACTACATCGCGTATGTTCAACCATACTCTACAGTTGCTATACAGTTTAGACTGCCTCATTTACATTTTACCTTTTTTCCATCAACATGCTGACTGTGACTGGTGCAGAACTTCAGAATTTGTGTTCATATTTTTTATCTATGTCGGTGTACATATACCCAAAAAATACATTCTCAGGTTAACACAAATGCAGTGACTTGTCATAAGCATAAACAGCCGAGCATCTTTATGTTCAAAATGTGTGCCTTATTTATATAAATAAACCAACCGGGAGTGACAAAACTACTTTGCTGTTTTGATCTGATCAATTTGACGTGCAAAATTTGTATATCTGTGTGCTACTGAGGCTAGGGGGCTTATGTAATAGTGTGCGAGCTTGTGCCACTGCAGGAATACATGTGAATGTTCTCGTATGTTTAAAGCGGCAATCATTTTAAAGGCAAAACCAAGCTTGCCGTCAAAATGATTGCTGCTTTACTAATATGGGAACACTCACATGTATTCCAGCAGCCAGGGCCGGCGCTTGGCTTCCCTGCGCCCAGCGCAGTCCCATGCTGCACTGCCGTTTACCCAATAATGCCAGCGGGAGGGTGGGGGCAGGGTTTTCCGCCAGAGCCAGCCATGTGATGGTGAGTTCAGGCATGGCCGCGCTCTGGGCCATGGCCCTGCTAGCCTGTGCCTAGAGCCTCCACACTGCCTGCAGTGACACAAGCTTGCACCCTATTACAAAAGCCCCTAAATATATGTACAAAGTGCTGCAACACAGTAGGCATGGCTTTTTCTACGACTTTGCACTTGTTTAAAACTAATTCCTGTACACTTTCAGTGGTGTTTTGCTGCGTCTGTGATGTGAATAAAAAACAAAATATAAAGAAAGAGATGGTACACTACACCTCACTGAGCTTCTCAGTCGCACCTGTGTCTTGCATAGTATGGCATATAGACACTAGGTGTATGAGGACACATCTGTACCACAAACAATTAATTACAATCTTATGGTGCATACACACGATCAGATTTTTTCTTCAGATATGGACGATAACGATTTAAAAATCGTTCAGTCGTTCATATCTGAAGGAAAATCGTTCATATCTGACATGCCTGAACGATGGACGATCAACGATGCGCGTTCCCGTTTGTCAGATAACGATATCTGACATCTGATGGGTTTGCAGTCAGACTTGGACGATCCCATTCATTTTAATGCAGTCAAAAATCGTTCAATCGTTCAAATCGTTCAAAACTTTGGTCAAATCGTCCAAATCGTTCAAATCGTTTAATCGTTCAGTCGTTCATCTGACAAATCTGACAAGTCTGACAAATCTGACCGTGTGTACGCTCCATAAGTCTGTGAAATTTGAATAAAACACTGACTGGTGCAAAACAGAATGTTTTCTTGTACTAGACATTATCACCATTAAATATTTAGGAGTAGAAATACCCAAACAATAACAAATTCAACTAGTTTCATTTTAACAACACACTGCCTGGTGCAAAACCGAATATTTTCCTCTACTCATTAGCGCCATTATGATATGATGTACACATACGCCAGGCACTCTATTGTAATCTCAACCTGTGTATTTTTAACAACACATTGACTAGCACAAATGCAAATTGTCAAAGTTATCTTCAGCAAAATTTACTATCTAGAATTAGAAATCATCAAGCAATTCATTTTAATTCCATTATATTTGTTAAAACAGTATAAGCAGAAAATGTTTACTGCATTTGAAAGGGAGTAAATACTTGCCCATTGCAGCGAAAAAAAAAACTCTTTACCTGAATTCAATTATGCTCTAATCCCTGGCTACACTATGGGAGGATTTCAATTAGCAGCAGGATATACCCCGCAGCTAATTGATTGTGCCACGTGGGGAAAAGCTTTTCAACTAATTATCCTTTTCCCCACGTTGTAAACCAGGGGTTAATGCACACTCAACCATTGATTCTGCGTAAAGTGCAGAATCAATGGGTTTCCCAGCGCTTTAAAATGCAGAATCTGCACTTGCAGTTCCTGAGGGGGGGGATGCGGATGGTTAGAGAAGGGGGGAGGCAGAGACTGAAGTGACCCAGTGTATGCCAGGTCCATTATACTTGTGCTAATAACAGTCTAAGGATGAGATGCACTAAATGGAAAATGCGATAAAAACCCCATTTTCCATATGCACTAATGTGTGGCCACCGGGGTCCCGATACGGAGGGTAATGCCAGCTTTCGCTGGCGTTACCCTATAGAAGCCTATGGGCTTCTACCGCATCGCGCTGGTATGAGGGATCCCAGCATGCCCATCGGCCGCCACGTCACTCTGCGCATTCGCAGATGGACTTCCGGTTCATAAACCAGGAATTCCACGGGGTTGCGCGGATTGCAGAGGACAGCTGTTATCGGAAGAGCTGTCCTTTCCTGTACTGATTGCATATGCGTTCAGTACAAATGCGGTGTGTGGCGGTAAGTAGCGCACTATGTTAGTGCATCCCGCCCAAGGTGAGTTAAATAAAAAAACATTCAGAAAAGTTTTAGCTGTGGCTTTGGAGAGCAAATGAGATTTTTGTCATGTTTAGCAACATAAACTTAAGCATGTCTAGCTTTAAAAAAAAGGTGACTGCTATAGGGAAATATAGCATCAATAGGGGTTTTGTTAACATTCTACAGCAGGGTTTCTCAAATCCGATCCTCAAGTACCACCAACAGGTCATGTTTTGTGGATTTCTAGTGCGTTAATAATTATCCCATCTGCTTCCACAGACAGAAAACCTCAAAACATGACCTATTGGGAATACTTCTGGGTTCTCTGCAGGTATTACCCTAACACTATGATCCAGTTTATTTTATTTACAATTAGGGTCCCTTTTTAGAAAACTTCTGATATCCCACTAACATAAAGTATTGTAGGCAGCTCAATGGATGTTACATAAAAACTCGGAATGTTACCAACATTAGATTTAACAACAGCACCATGTTTCCATAGAGTACGTAAATTCCAGGTCATTTACTAGAAATCTATTTAGATTTCTATAAATTGTGTTTAAAAACATATCATTATAATACTTAGGGGTCTATTACTAAGCAGTGTTAGGAGACGGAGTGAAAAGTGATAAGTCTGTGATAAGGAGCCAGCCAATCAGCTCCCAACTGCCATCTCACAGGCGGTGTTTGAAAAATGACAGTTGGGAGCTGATTGGCTGGCACCTTATCACAGACTTATCACTTTTCACTCTGTGTCCTAACACTGCTTAGTAACTAGACCCCTTAGTCTTTGTCTTAAAAAACAAGAATAAAAATCTGCATGAACGCAACCCAATAGAATAGAGGTAGTGTGTAGGTAGGTGTGTTATTAAGATTGAATGTATTCTTGTGATTAAGGACCCCATTCAGAGTCGGTCAAAGCGGCCGCACGGTCGTATGGGAAAAGGGGCCGGATATGCAAATGATTCCCTCGCAAGTTGCGTCCATAAGTTCTGATCGGTAGCTGGCCGACCAAGGGGAGGAAGCGGCCGGAAGACAAAAAAATACGCCCCCTTCTCGTACGCATTACACGTCATCTCCGGGCATATAAGGATTAATCGAGACCATCGAGAACCATCGGAACTGGTCGTAGAGCTTAAGGTTGACCATACCCTCTCTTAATCTCTACGATCATGTCAGTGTAAAAACCTCCCATGTCACATGTGCCATTACGCTACTTTGTTAATTATGCACTCCCATAAACCGTATGCACTCCCAGAAAACGCTGTTTGCATAATTAGGCATGCCTGCGTCCGGATCTCCATTCCCCCGTTTTCAAGCACCTTCCCCTGTTACCACCCACAAACGCCTCAATCTGTCACTCAAACTACCGACCTGGCTGTGTTCAAGGAGAGAGAAATTTCTGATCGTAGCGGCTAGTTTGCGCACGCGCATTGCGAACTTTACGCATGCGCAGTATAGCGAACATCGGTGGCGTACAACCGTGCGGCCGCTTCGACCGACTCTGAATGAGGTCCTAAGTTTCAAAACACTAAACTAAAGCATGTAATAATATTGTGAAAATTTTATAGAAAGATCAAACAAATAATCATAGCAGTGATGACAATACCGTTGTTAAAATGTCTATTCCTTTTTTCTTTGAAATCTATACGTGGTACCTTCATTTTTAAAGTACTACACAAAATGACCCAAGGTCAGCTTAGGACAAATCAATATCTTAAGTGGATATTATAGTTAAAACATATCAACGGCAACACCGGCAATCCCCATAGTTGTGTGTAGCAAACAATATACAACCAAGTTTTCAGCAAGAACAGCAAGCCGCAAATTGTGAATAAAATAACAATTTACCAAGTCTTTTCAAAAAATATGAGACTGTGCTGTCAAGCTCCAGACAATGCGTGCGAGCCATATATACTCAGACCTCATCACATGAAGCAATCTCAATAATATTGTACTTGGGACAATAACTACATCATCACCACCCACTGTATGCTTTCCTGAATTCCCAAACACCTTATGTCACACTGTACATGTACCTAAAGTCACTCAATTGTATTCCAAAAAAGTACAATTAAACCCTGCTGGTTTCTGTTACAAAAACAATTCCCACATTCTTAGCCATACATTTTGAAACAGAATTGTAATGTTTAGTTTTTTTGTTTTTTTTAATATATAATGTATTATTTTAAACATGGCCAAACAAATGTTGGGTGGGGTAAGAGGTGGAGCATATGGAAGAAGTAACATAAAAAGAGAAAATACATAGAATCATGTAACCATTGTAAACAGATACCATTTGAAACATAAATATACAAATTAAAACAGTATAGCCACCAAAGATAAGAAGGATATGTAATATAGGCAACAAAGGGTCCAAAGTTCAGTAGTATGAATTGGAGAACTTCTATCTCAGCCTCCTGTTGTTCAAATAAGGTTACAAAGTTCAAGTAAAAAAATAAATAAAGTAAACAGCTATTGCTATATTTATGAAGCGGCGGCATTTGTTAGCGGCTGATTGTGCAACGATAGTGTGTCTTAGTATATGCCACGACGGAATAGCGCCACAGCCAGTGGGCATCTCAGTAGGCTTATAAACGGTTGTGGAATTAGCATACAAGGTTACGGGAAAAGACACAGCTGTCACCATGTCTGTATGCACCTCTGAATCAGGTCTTTAGTCCGTTATGTGTGTCAACAAGAAGACACTTTTTGCCATCTGTCTTTAAATGTCCATTTGCATCCTATGGCTTTTATCCCTGCTGCCCGTTAAGTGAGTATCCAGGTCTG
This sequence comes from Taudactylus pleione, assembly GCA_031769625.1. Taxonomy (NCBI): domain Eukaryota; kingdom Metazoa; phylum Chordata; class Amphibia; order Anura; family Myobatrachidae; genus Taudactylus; species Taudactylus pleione. Next base: position 13,994,198 of record JAUIMM010000009.1, on the reverse strand, counting down.
GTTGTCAGGCATGGACTCCACTTTCTCTTCAGCTAGCCCTGTCCATCTTCTGAAAGATAAGATATATTTACCAGAATGTTTGTTTATGTATACTAATTCAACTTGCTTTGTATGAGAGGGATACTAGTGGCTTACCCTGGTTTTCCATTGCTGAACACAGTAATTGGCTTTCTGTTCTTGACTGTGTGCTGTCACTCATGGTGCCCATCAAAGTACTGAACTTAATTATTTGTTCAAAAGATGTAGGGGCCTATGTATCAAGTTTTTTTTTCCATAAAATTATGTAGAAATTGCAGTTTATGAATACATTTATGAATTGTTCCTATGTACTAATTAATACAAGAAATTTTACAGAAATCTGTCAGAGTGCTAATTACAGTAGCACTGCAGATCGCAGTCCCTATTATTATCAATGGGGACTATGATCTTTGCCCTATGTACCAAACTCCAAAAAGCAAAGTTTTTCACAGTTTGGCCCTGGTAGTTCTCATCATCTTCAGATGGTGTAAGCTGCTTTAAGCCTATGGAGGCTTAGGAGTAGGAGATCTTCCAATCTCTCTCCCGCAGCCTCCGGATGGCGGCGGTAGCTGACACTGTGCGAATGCGCAGTGGCAGCTTCCACAAGAGAAGTCTTTCACAATTGTGAATGACTTTAGCAATATACCGGGGATTTAACTAGCAGGGAAAGTGGTTACCGCAAACACTGTCACTGCGATTTCTCCTTAATTTTCTTTCTTTTAATAATCTCTGATTCAGTGGATTTATGATGTCTAAGTATGTTAGAATGTATATATCTGAACATCCACTTTTGTATGGGGATATGGAGAAGATGTGGGCCATTGAGTTCCCAATCATGTTGGCAGCTTCCTGTCATCTGAGTACAGTGGCTCTTCTTCATAACAATTATACAGTAGCTTTAACAAGTATGATTGTTAAGGAAGCTAAATCTCATACATTTTAATTTAACTATATTTAGCATGAATATTCAATATCTCTCCCTATCCTAAACCTAACCCTCCCTCACCGGAGCCTAACCCTAACCTCCCCCCCCCCAGTGCCTAAACCTAACCTCCCCGCACCCTAAACCTAACCCTCCCCCTTTAGTGTCTAACCCTAACCTTCTCTCTAGTACCTAACCCTAACCTTCCCCCTAACCCCGCTACTTACCTTCGGGATTACGGCGATCGGGATGCCAGTGCCAGGATTCTGACAGGTGTCATGATTTAGGCGCTGACATTCTGACTGCCAGAATCCCCTCTGTCGGTATTTTAACCACATCCCGCTGAGACATACCCAAATTTTGATACCAAATTTTAAAATGTCCACTAAAGGCTTCACTTGCAACTGAAACACTCTTTAGACCTGGCCACAAAATGATTAGCTGCAAGGCTTCGTTTCTATTGTTACATTTGTGCTTTCTATTAGCATTGTTAATACAAACAGAATTCAAAACAATAGCGTTCCCGCTAGGCTGTTTTAGCGGGGGCGCGGCGCCCTGCCCTCTTTCTGGAAGGCAAAAAGCGCCCTGCCCTCCAGAAGGAGGGCAAAAAGCGCCCTGCCCTAACAGCCTGCGGGAACCGTCTTCACCCGCAGGTCACAGTGTCCCGCGGGTGAAGAAATGTGCGGTGACCCGGTCACCGCCGGAGAATAGACGCCGGGCGCATGCGCCCGGCATCTATTCTCCCTGTCTGCAGGGCTTGGGGGCTGCCCGGCGTGTCCGTAAGTGCCGGGCACGCCCCCAAGAGTGACGAAAAGGGGACGCGTCTTATAGACACGCCCCCTTTTTGATGACCACGCCCCTTCTCGGTCGCGCGCGCACGGACATGCCCTCTCTAGCTCCGGCGCCCTGCCTCCCGCCGGATCTAGAGGGAACACTAAAACAATGTATCAGAATATGGAAACCATAGTTTCCAATGACCCCTTATCCAATGATCTTACTTGCTTTCAGAAGATTTGCTGCAGAATTGTGGTTTTATAAGTGATTCATGCTTCATTCAATGGGGTAGATTTACTAAAGCTTCTTAAAATGAAAAGTGGTGGTGTTGCCCTTAGCAACCAAATCAGATCCTAGCTATCATTTCTATATTGCATCCTAGAAAATTATAGAATCTGATTGGTTGCAATGGTAACACCAACACTTTCCATTTTAGAAGATTTAGTAAATCTATGCCAGTGTGTTTATTGGAGAGCACATTGAAGCAATGGAGTAACCTATAATAACCTCCCAAGCATAAGTAACACAACTACATGTCAATCACATTTACATTTGACATGTGACTTCACTGAGGTGTTTAAGCACAAATTGGTAACGACACATTTTTATTCGACCCTTGCCGTAACATGGCATGCCTGCATACTGTACCTCCCAATATTATGAATGTTAGAATCGGGATATGGAGCTTTGCCAGCGACATGTTGGGAATGTGGCTGCGTCATAGTGAGCAGGGCTACACCACTAGTGAGAGTGCACATCTGTACTGCTAGGATACCTAAAACCTCCTTCCACTACTTATAAAATGCTCTTGACTTGCCTGGTTTAAAACTTGTTGCACATGATAACGCTGCTCCAGCCAATCTGCTCCAAACTTTCATCTGTTTGAAAAATGACAGTTGGGAGCTGATTGGCTTGAGCACCATTTATCATACGCAACGACTTTTAAAACTTGTTACGTATGATAAAACTTGTTGATAAATGAGCACCCTAGCTTGAGGGGGTCAATGCAGAGTTGACCGATAGTCCATTTTGCAGACGGATCTTGCATTATTTAGTACTGCACAAGCGAACTAATCTATGAGTCGTATGTATCTCAATCACATATCCGTTTGTGGATGAATCGGTACAATTTGGTTGAAATGGGTTGTTTGCATGTAGGTTAGAGTAAGGGAGAGTGATTTGTCGATGCGTATGTGGACTATGCAAAGTTGTATGTACGCAGAGCTCTATCTGGTTTAAGGCAGATCTCTGGCAACAAGGACAGGCCTGATACAAGTGCACACTGATAATGATAACAGCTATAAAACAAAGCCTACGGGTAGGAGTCGTGCAGCTCGGTATACAGGCAAAACTTCATATCTGGTTCTGTGTACGCAATGTGAGTATAATCATGGCCGACTTACGTTCAACTCTGCATCTGATTCTTAGCAAAATCAGGTTGCAAAGCACAGACGGTGTAATGGTTAGCATTACTGTCTCACAGCACTGAGGTCTTGGGTTCGATTCCCACTATGGCCTTAACTATGTGGTGTTTGTATATTCTCCCTGTGCTTGCATGGGTTTCCTCCGGGTACTCTGGTTTCCGCCCACATTCCAAAAACATACTGGTAGGTTAATTGGCTCTGAACAAAAAGGAACCCGAGTGTGTTTGTGTTTGTACATGTGATAGGGAACATAGATTTTAAGCTCCACTGGGGCAAGGACTGATGTGAATGGCCAAATATTCTCTGTAAAGCGCTGCAAAATATGTGTACGCTATATAAATAAAGCAGAGACTGAGGAGGGTGCAAATTTACTAGACGTGCACAGATTTGAAGTTGTGAGAGGTCTCATCCTATTTGTATGATGTATGCAGGGTGTATTTTCCATACATGCTTAATACTGTATAACAGAAAATTGCATTTGCATTCTATGAATCACAACATGCTGTAGTTTATTGAGATGCAAATATACACTGTTTAGCTGCAACTCCAAATGTGTCCATGAATTGTATTTATGTTGCCCATTGTCGTGCATAAATGATGATGCTTATTCAGAGATGATCAGAAAACGACCAACCACCAATTTCTGTAAGACAAACTGCATGCAAAAATAGCATATTTCAGCCAAAACACATCACGAGATGCATCCAGATCTACATTTGCAGTATACTTACCTGGCTTATGCTCACACTCTAGCAGATTTTTAAAAAATCACCTCCTAATAGGCATATATACCTCTTTCTGCAGGTCAGCAGGAGCTACATTTGGGTAAATATGCCTTACATTACACTTGCTTAAGCTGGGTACAGACTAGACGATGTGTGTACCCAGCGATAGCAGATGCGATGGCACAATATATTGGGCGGTCCATACACACTGCACGATCTGGTGTATGACCGCCCAATATGTATCGTTCCTCAGCCGCATCCAGAGACATGGCGTGCAACTCTGCATAAGGGCAAATATCCGTACTAAGGGCCTGATTCAGACCCGGTCGCAAGGCTGCGTTCGCACGCAGCCTGCTGATGTTTGCAATCTGCGCATGCGTGCGCGAACCAGTCACTGATGTGGAAGCGTTTGCAGCCATTACACAAACGCTCCGCAAGTATGAGCGACAGGACGTGCCGTTTTTGGGTGGTGACAGGGGGTGGTCGATAGTAATGGGGGTGTGGTGATGCGAATGCAGGCGTGTCTGTGCATTTAAATGCCATTCAGGGGCGTGCATAATTAAGACGCATCATCAGCATACACGTCACATAGCTGAATTACACACAGCAGCACTCTCAGTGCTTGCGGTAGGGTATGGTCAGCCACAAGTGCTGAGTATGGGTCCGAAGTCAGCTGACGTTACCAATTGTTTAATACACTTCCTGGAGATGACGTCTGTTACTAAGGGAAAGTGGGTGTCTTATGTCAGGCTGGTGGGCGTCTAATTTCATAACGCGTTCGCAAGGCGAAACATAGTGGGCGTGCTAATGTCTTGCTAGCGATCGCAGGATTTGCATACTTTGACCGCTGACGGCTGTGAACGCAGCCTCGCGACCGTGTTTGAATCAGGCCCTTATTTCCATGTGCGCAATGTGGCTGCAGTGCATTCATCTCTGCTTCTGTGTCTATGAAGTTCTTACAATGTACGGAAGTTCTTAATACAAGGGAAAAAACTGCATGAAGCCTAAGTGTGTATTCAAATCTATCAGATGTTTCTATGATACCACTGCAGACCAAGCTATGGTAGAAGCCAACCTTTTTTGTTTTTCTCTTCTATTTCTTTTTACAATATGAATGATCAGTTTCATTCCAAGTGGATGTGGTTTCTATGGAAACAAGGAGAAAGAGGATCAGGGAGGGAGAACATACAAATGGTAGGCAGGGTGAGTAAATACAGGAGGAAGGGGTGAGCGAGTTAAGGATAAGCTGTGAAAAAGAGGGATTAAAAAAAAGCACAAATAGAAAATTGAGGGGAATAGTAGATAAGTATATGCGGAACACTGACACCTATGCATTGCTTGTCTGCAATATTTATTCCATGTGCTAAATATATCTCTACACTGCTCATTGTGGATACTGCTATAGATAGATATTGCATGCTCTCATATATACATAAAAAAACACAGAAGGAAAATAAAACCAATTAAGCAGACACCCTAAATTGTTTAGATGAAATATTTTCTAGATGTTTTTTAATTATATTTATTTTTTAACTACTTGACTAAAAGCATACAACATCCCTATAAGCACACAACATTGTTATTCAGCCTGTTACATATATAAATGGTTTGTACGTCATAGATAAAGGAGATAAACAATAATAACAAGTATAGCCTTTCTAACTTCTCTATGTAATAGAGTAAAACCCAGAATCTCTGAATATGGTGGGCAGGATTACCCGTGAGGTTCTGTGCAGATTACCTTTCCATATGTTATGTCATTAATGATGCAGATTACCTTTCCATATGTTATGTCATTAATGATGCAGATTACCTTTCCATATGTTATGTCATTAATGATCTTCACTCTCCCCTATGGGATGTGAGCAAAATTGAGCGACGTTGTCATTACAAAAATTAATGTTCTGTGTGCATAAACATAATGCACAATGCTAGCATGGAACCTCTCCGCCTAATTGTTCACACCCAAAGTATTTTATAGTGGAGTCTCTCAACCTCAGAAAGTTGTAAGTGAATGTTGGAGGAAAAATTGCAAATTACATCCAACACACTAAAATTTCTAAAAATATTTAAATATTTTGGAACATGGAATATATGTTGTAGCATAAACAATTGAATTCAATAAAAGCTGGGTACACACCTATATCTGCAGATGATAATGTTTATACATATTGAACAACCATCATCTTCCATCTATCCACGGGACTCGCTGGCTGGGGGACGTGCGCGACTCCCTCCCAGCGGCTGCCGCTGCAAGTGTATGCAGTCAGCTGATCGCTCGTACACACAGCATAATGGGATGATATATCTGCTATCGACTGTGCAGCACAGCCAACGCGATATGTCTGTGAACAACGTCGTTCACAGACATATCGCTGGTACACACTGGCCCGACAGGTATACGATATATTGGCCTATGAATTAATCGGCCAATATATCTGCCAGTGTGTACCCAGCATAATTCTTAGTAATGTCCTCAATGTCATTGCTTAGGTGTTTAATATCACACCGTTCCAGAAGCACAATCTTCCCTAAGTAACTCTTTCCCAATAACAGATTCACCTCACAACATACATTTAAGGCTACTTGACAGCAATACTAAGATCTGCTCTAGCATAGGGACAATCTGGCAGCAAATCAGAGTTACTACTATTCATTTTGATTCGCTACCAAACTGACCTCACTGACGAATGGCAAGGTCCCAAACCCCACAGCCAGTGTGATGACGATGAGACCCAGTATAAAATACATACAGGGGATATGGGACAAAAATAACAGTAGTATACAGCATCTGCATACATCAGTAGTACCCTGTATATTTCCTACATGTTGGGTATCAATAGGCTAGGCCGGCGGTTCTCAAACTGTGGGTCGTGACCCCAAAGTGGGTTGCAACCATCTCAGCATGGGGTCACAAGTGCCACCCACCATTCGCAAGCAGAAATGCAGAGCGCCTGCAGCGATGCAAGATTCGCTGACACTTGTTGTTAGAAGAGCCTCGGTTTCTCATCAGATAGCCGCTGAGCACTAGGACCCAGTGGCTCTTCCCTGAGGTGAGACTTCCAAACTGTGCCTTCTGCGCATGCGCGGCTCCCCTTCACATCTTTCTTTCTCTGTCTGTCCTCCATTGCGGATGTGAAATGAGTGACTACAACTATGCTGGAGTATATAGACCTTTTAGTTCCACAATACCACCACCGCATACTATATTAGAGATCCCTCTTCCATCACTGTGCAAAAGCCAGCATACTTTGTGCATACACCTGGCACACCACAACAACCAGCATAACCCTAAAGTTCCTGGCTGCAACTCGGAATCCTATCAAAATGTACCTGCTGTTTGGCCTGTGTTATTCTGTTCCTGTTTTTATCTGGTTAAGAGCCTAGGACACTGCACCACAGCCAGCATTGCACATAGTGGGGACCGACCTACAGCCCCCAGCCACAGCCAGCACAATTTTATAGAAAAAAAGGGGAGTAAGTGAAATGAGGGAGTGATAGGAATAGAAATATAAATGCAATTATAGGCAGAAAAATAGACAGTAAGTGGGATGCTTGACATTGGGCACCTAACACATTCTGCACACTTGCAGTGCTGAATCAGCCCCAATGTACTTCAATGCTGCGATTCCATATGCAGTGAACTTGCAAATATATGCTAATGACTCAGTCACCGTCTTGTGCACGGAGACACCCACCTCCGGGATCTCACGTCTGCAAGCAAAAACATCGGAATCATTGGTCACACATTGAACCTCTGAGCAACCCTATGCTTCTCTCAGAATGATTCGCAAAGGGTCACTAGGGCATACCCAGAAAACATTCCAGTCATGCCTGCATCTCTATAGCCACCGCATGTACCTCCCCCAAATGCTGACTAGCTGTCATTCACTTTGCGAATAAATCCTCTCTGCCCTAATGGGGAGTAGAGAGTAGAAAAAAATGTAAAGAGAAGCACCTGAGGGAAGAGGTCCCTGCTCATGAGAGCTTACATTCTAAGGGGAGGGGCAGACAGACAGGCGTGACACAGAAGGGGAAGATAGGAAGGAAAGAGCATGAGGTGGGTTAGGATGAGTGCTAAAAGGCCTTGATGAAGTAGTGGGTCTTGAGAGAGAGAGAGAATAAGGATAGAGGGGAGAGATATAATGAAGTGAAATTACAACAGGCAGGTTTGGATTAAGCCTTCCGGGGGCCCCGAGGCACTCAAGACAGGGGTCCCTCTCCCTCTTGTCAGCACCGTCAACACTAGCTGTGCCCACTGTGTGCCCCCCCCCCACACCTCCATGAGGCAGCAGCACAGGTCCTACCAGCACTGCTGCAGCCAGGGCACTCATATATATATCCAGAGGAAGGGCTTCCTGGGTAAAATTTCTCCCTGACACACTCCGCTGTGAGGTCTGACCAGGACCCCAACCACTCCATTACGCATCCCAAACTAATTGACACCCTTCTGTGAAGTTTTTATCCAAATCCATCCAGTAGAAGGCCCAGAACAGTCTCCGCTGGTCAAAGTTCTGCCCAGAGTACACCATTGGGAGCTCTGACCAGAACCTTAACCCCATAGTATGTCTTCTGGGATCCAATGAAACTACTCTAGTTTTCGTTCAAATTATGTGATGTCGTCTAAATCCATCCAGTGGAAGGCCCAGAACAGGCTCCCTGGGTCGAAGTTCTGCCTGGCGCACTCTTGCCGTGAGGTCCGATTGGGACCCCAACCAATCCATTTGGCATCCCAGACCAATTGCCACCCGTCTGTGAAGTTTTCATCCAAATCCATACAGTGGAAGGCCCAGAATAGGCTTACGGGGTCAAAGTTCTGGCCAGCATCCCCGGGTCAAGGTTCTGCCCAGCGTACACCACCGGGAGGTCCGACTGGGACATCAACCCCCTAGTATATCTTCTGGGGTCCAATGTTACCACTCTGTAAAGTTTTCGTAGAAATGTATCCAGTGGAAGACTCAGAACAGACTTCCCAGGTCAAAGTTCTTCCCAGCGTACACCAACGGGAGATCTGACCGGGACCTTAACCCCTATAAAACCTAGCCAGGATCCAGGATCCAAATTTACCACGTTGTGTTGGTTTTATCCCAATCGGTGCAGGGGTGTCCGAATGCATAGCTGGACAGATAAACAAATAAACAACCCAACCAACAGATCACTGAATTTTATATAAGATATTTATAAGTTGTGCCCTTATATTAAGGCTGAATAAAAAAGGGGGGCATGGTGTTTAAGGGGCTACACCTCAAAAGCTATTGGAGGTACCGAGCTGAAATTTGACAGGGACGGGTAGAACTGTCTCTCGGTGCTGCATGCCAGGGCATACAATTAAAAAATTTAGGGATGAGCGGGTTCGGATTTCCCCCCCCGAACCGAGATGGGAACAGAGTCCGGCTCAGGTTTTCCCGCCAGACTCGGTTCCCAGAACGAGGCAAAACGTCATCATCCCGCTGTCGGATTCTCGCGGGTTTTGGATTCTATAAAGGTCCCGTGACCGCCGCCATTTTTCATTCCAGCTGTGGAGCGTACAGAGGGAGGGAGCTGGGAGCTGTTGGCTACTGTTGTATCACTGTGTTAAACGAACTTATAATAAAGTACTTATATTAAATACATTACATACTGGGTGGGCTGGCTACTGCGAAGAGGGAGGGAGCTGGGAGCTGTTGCTGATGCTGACCATAGGGGCTGGCTGGCTACTGTTGTCCATATACATAGGGGCTGGCTGGCTACTGTTGTCCATATAGGGGCTGGCTATTGCCCTGTCCATAAGGGCTGGCTGTCTGTCTGTAGTGCTGTGTTGTCCAGGGGGTGCTCTGTCCTTCAGGGGTGCTCTCTTCACCCACCCCCAGTGTGGAAAAAAAAAAAAAATTCTGTGTGTGTGTTAGCCACACCTTTCATTGGTGTAGGTGCGCAGGGGTGCTGTGCTCCTGTCTGTCAAGGGGCTGCTGCCCAAATATTAAATAATTTTTACAGGGGCTGCCCTGTGTGGTGTAGGGGTAAGCTGCCCTTCATCCAAATCATTTTTACAGGGGCTGTCCTGTGTGGTGTAAGCTGCCCTTCATCCAAATCATTTTTACAGGGTCTGTAATGTGTGGTGTAAGCTGCCCTTCATCCAAATCATTTTTACAGGGGCTGTCCTGTGTGGTGTAAGCTGCCCTTCATCCAAATCATTTTTACAGGGGCTGTCCTGTGTGGTGTAAGCTGCCCTTCATCCAAATCATTTTTACAGGGGCTGTCCTGTGTGGTGTAAGCTGCCCTTAATCCAACTCATTTTTACAGGGGCTGTCCTGTGTGGTGTAAGCTGCCCTTCATCCAAATAATTTTTACAGGGGCTGTAATGTGTGGTGTAAGCTGCCCTTCATCCAAATCATTTTTACAGGGGCTGCCCTGTGTGGTGTAAGCTGCCCTTCATCCAACTCATTTTTACAGGGGCTGTAATGTGTGGTGTAAGCTGCCCTTCATCCAAATCATTTTTACAGGGGCTGTAATGTGTGGTGTAAGCTGCCCTTCATCCAAATAATTTTTACAGGGGCTGCCCTGTGTGGTGTAAGCTGCCCTTCATCCAAATAATTTTTACAGGGGCTGTCCTGTGTAGTGTACACTGCACTTCATCCAAATCATTTTTACAGGGGCTGTAATGTGTGGTGTAAGCTGCCCTTCATCCAAATAATTTTTACAGGGGCTGCCCTGTGTGGTGTAAGCTGCCCTTCATCCAAATAATTTTTACAGGGGCTGTCCTGTGTAGTGTACACTGCCCTTCTTCCAAATAATTTTTACAGGGGCTGCCCTGTGTGGTGTAAGCTGCTCTTCATCCAAATAATTTTTACAGGGGCTGTCCTGTGTGGTGTAAGCTCACCTTCATCCAAATCATTTTTACAGGGGCTGCTCTGTGTAGTGTAAGCTGCCCTTCATCCAAATTTTTTTTACAGGGGCTGACCTTTGTGGTGTAGGGGTACGCTGCCCTTTGCCCTGTGTATATTCACTCCAAATAAAAAGAGGTTATTTAATTCATCCAAATCATTTTTACAGGGGCTGCTCTGTGTGGTGTAGGGGTACACTGCCCTGTGCCCTGTGTATATTCATTCCAAATAAAAAGGGGTTATTTAATTAATCCAAATAATTTTGACAGGGGCTGCCCTGTGTAGTGTAGGGGTACACTGCCCTGTGTGCCACCCACTTGTGTCGCTTAGCATAGACATCCAGCTACCTCGGTGCAACCTTTCGGCTTAAAAACAATATTGTGAGGTGTGAGGTGTTCAGAATAGACTGGAAATGAGTGGAAATGAATGTTATTGAGGTTAATAATAGCGTAGAAACAAAAAAAAAACAAATTCTGTGATTTTAACTGTTTTTATGCTTTTTAAAAAAAAAATACAGATCCAAAACCAAAACCCGGAAGGGTGGTTTTGGCAAAACCAATCCAGATCCAAAACACAAAGATCCAGATCCAAAACTAAAACACAAAACACGATAAGTGGCCGGTGCACACCTATAAAAAAAATGAGGATTTGGGAGTAATTTAAAGTTCCAACTGTCAGTTTTTTCTGACACTCTCAATTAGGACCACTTTTCTGCCGTTCTCTACGGGGGATTTTAGAGAAGGCATAACTCAGGGTAGGGGGCGCATTTAGACTTGGGGTTTGTTTTATTAGGTAGCTGTTGTTCCAGGGTAGCGCCTTTTGGAGTTTAGGTAATTGAGAAAGTTACAGTTTTGAAACTAATACCTCACAATTGCGCCATTATAGAGATAATATATATATATATATATATATATATTTAATTATAGAGATTCAACTTGTTGCGCAGCCACAGTAGGTGCCTTCAGCAGGTGTACTCACTGTGGCTTCACTTGGGTGCACCAAGATGGCTGGCCAGTGCGGGGGGTAGAGGCTGTGGGACCCGGGGGAAAGTAGCTACAGCCGGGCCCAGGTGGTGGAGGGTAGCGGGCGTTAGAAGAGGCGGTGTGGTCGGAGGTAAGGGCTGCGGGACCCGGCGACGGTGGCGGCAGACAGATGCACGGATCTGGTTAATACAGGGGGACCCTACATATTTTTTTCACCTTTAATTCCAGAACCAGGACCGGCTCAGAGCCCATTGCTGGTTGCGTTTAATACAGGGGACCCCTACATCGTTTGTACCCTGTATTTTGGCAACCAGGATTGGTTCTGAAAAGCCCGATGCTGTGCCTTATACGGGGGGCCCCTACGTTGTTTCTCCCCTGTATTTAGCACAACCAAGGCTGGTTGTTTCTTTTTGAGGGGGGCCACACGTTTTGTTTTTTTTAAATATACTTTTATTCATATTTTTAAACACAGATGCATGGACTGATCCATCCATGCATCTGTGTCTATTTCATTTTTTTCTTTCAGATGCAAGCCACACGGATAGCACTGATCCGTGCGTGCATCTCTGAATCATTTATTTTTCACAGATGCCTGCATCATGGATCTCACTGATCTGTATATGCAGTCAGCTATCTTTAGATCTTGCACGACAGTTCCTAAGTCAAAATGTGCTGTTTAAGCACCATATCGTGTCCTGGAGTGCCGGGGAGTGTTGAAAGGAAATTGTTTACGATATCGCATCGTGAGCACATCGTTCCATGTGTAAGGGTCTTAAGAAGCAGTTTAGGGCTGAGACTATCAGCGCCAGTGAGCCAGCAATGAAATGGGCATGGAAGCAACCTTAAGTTACTTTAGCAGTTCTCACCATTGAAGTCAATGACAGTACTAAGGGCCTGATTCAGACCTGCTCGCGAGCGCTATGAGCTCGCAAGCGGGTCGATGGTGACCCAGTGCGCATGCGCACGACGGAGCCGACTCCATCATGCACATGCGCGAGACCTGGATAGCGACGGGCAAATCGTCGCTCCGAGTCTCGTATCAAAGTGGGCGTGCTGTCGATGTTGAGTGACAGCACGCCCCCTTTGGTGGGTGGGCCGGGGGAGTGGCTGCCCAAACGGAGGCGTTCCCATGTGAACGCCTCCGTTTGGGGGCGGACCCACTGACATCACGAGTCAGTGGGAAAGATTTCGGCTCTGTGAGAGCCAAAATCTCTCTGGGGCTTGCGGCAACGAGACCCTACCACCCTACCACAAGGGTCTCGTCGCAAGCCCGATGGTCAAGACCATCGCGACCATCTTCCTGGCCGCTCGCTATAGCTGTGGTCACCCACAGCTATGCGAACGGCCGGAAGGCCGTTCTAAAAAACAGGAAGGCCGGCCCTGATTCAGAGCGAGCGCTCTGTCAGAGCGTCCGGCTCTGAATCAGGGCCTAGGTTCGCTGGTCTGCGTAACTTCATTTTTTTTTTGACAAGCCCGTGGATGCTACATGGCACGAAGAGGACGTGAACCACGCATAGGGGGAGGTGAGTATGGATTTTTTTTACAGGTACCCTATGGATTCCTACTGGACAAGGGAACGTGATGGCTTCAGGGATACATAGCGTGTGTGCATGTATGTTTTGATAAACTTTTACTTTCAATGGTGTATGTGTCTTGTGTTTATTTTAATATTTATTTTGCTGTGGAACTACAGGTACCAGTGAGCCCGTAATGCCCTGCATGCTGGTACTTGTGGTTCTCCAAGTACCAGCGTGCAGGGGAGACTTGCTGGGACCTGTAGTTCTACAGCAAAAGACAATATCACCCAAGGCCTGGGGTGCAGCTCCCCAGGGATCCCCAGCCTGGGCTGAACAGCAGTCAGGGGTGATGCTGTGGCTGGGGGTCCCCGTTGAACGGGTTGCCCTGGCTGCAGCATTACCCCCCCCCCTAGAAAGGGTCCGTTGCTGGTTCGGGTAAATACAGGGGAGCCCCTGCGCATTTTTTTCCTCTGTATTACCAGGACTGGCTAAGAGCCCAGTGCTGGATGCGCTGAATACAGGGGACCCCTATGTCGTTTGTCCCCTGTATTTTGGCAACAAGGACTGGTTCTGAAAAGCCCGGTGCTGGTTGTGCTTAATACAGGGGACCCCTACACATACTTGCCTACTTTTGAAAAATACTTTCAGGGAGATTGCAGCAGAATGCGCCGCGCAAAGCGCGACGCGCCATTCAGGGGTGTGGCCTGCCCCAAAGGGCGTGTCTAGCTCAACCTATGGGTGTATATAGTCCTATAAACTGAGACCCTAGCTCCCCCACAGACATTAATATAGCTCTACCCTACCACATTCATATTACTTGATGCCCTACACATATTCACACACATACATTCACACACATTCACACACACAGATACATTCCAAACACACACACACATTCATTCACACACACACACACACACATTCATTCACACACACACACACACACACACACACAGATACATTCCAAACACACTCACACACAGGTTAGTGTACTCACCTTGGGACCGGGCACTTCTCCAGCCTCTCCACCGAACAGCACAGCACTGTCTCCGCCAGACCAGAGCTCCTCTCTGCAGCTCCAACAGGACTCCTCCACCATGTCTCAGTCGCCGCGGCTCCCATGTGCAGGTAGGAGAGGGGGGAGGGATCCGCTGCTACTGTCGCTGGAGCCAGACACTGGTGTCTCCATGCGGCTACTCACAGAAGCCCGACACCTGCGCTGCTACCAGGCTCCGCCCGCCACCGCACCCAAGCACACTCTGTGTGCGCACTGCTCACTAGCGCCGGCCACCGCTACCCACAACCCCGCGGTGGCCGGCTTTTAAGTTAAATTACATGCCGTCATGATGTCCCCTCGCAGGCCCAGCCCACAAACCGGGAGTTGAAGTACACTTTGCGGGGGAGCGGGAGGCTTCATTAAAAACCGGGAACCTCCCGCTAAAATCGGGAGGGTAGGCAACTATGCCCCTACATCATTTGTCCCCTGTATTTAGCACAACCAGTACTGGGTCTCCAAAGCCCGGTGCTGGTTGTTCTTTTGGGGGGTGGGCCACGCCGTTTTTATTTTTTTTTTTAACACAGGTTACATTTTTTTTAAACAGAACTACAGACAGATCTCGCTGATCCCTCCCATGCTTCTGTGTTTATTTATTTATACACAGATGCAGGCATCACGGATCTTCCTGATCTGTGCCTGCATCTGCAGCTGATGCCCGCTACCTCCCCTGGGTCCTGCAGCCCACACCACTGCTTCCCGGAAATCCCACTAACGCCCACTATCTTCCCCGGGTCCCGGCCGCAGCTAATGCCTGCTTCCTTCCCCTGAGTCCCACCGCCGCTACCGCCTGCAAAAGACAGCCATCTTTGTGCACCCAAGTGAAGCCACAGTGAGTACACCCCCTGCTGGAGGCACCTACTGAGGCTGCGCAACAAGTTGAAGCTCCCTATCTGTATAGCGCATTTATGAGGTAATATTTTAAAAACTATAACTTTCTAATTTACCTGAACCCCAAAAGCACCTACCCTGGAACAATAGCTACCTAATAAAACAAACCCCCAAGTCTAAATTTGCCCTGTACCCTGATTTATGCCATCCCAAAAATCCTCAACATTGAACAGCACAAAAGTGGTCGTAACTGAGAGTGTCAGAAAAAACTGACAGTTGGAACTTTAGATTATTCCAAATTTTTATGTTTTTGCCATGAAATTTGTCATGCAGCACTAAGCGACAGTTCTACCCACCCATGCCAAATTTTAGCTTGGTACCTCCAATAGCTTTTGAGGTGTAGCCCTGTGGGAGGTTTGCAGCTGCTAAATTACAGGACAAAAAGTGTTTGGTGTGTGACAGGTATCCTATATCGGTTGTAGAAGCACCACTTGTGAAGAGATGGAGCTGATTTGATGAACAGTTCTGTACTTTTCTGTACAACTGAAGGGGATCAATAGTGAAGCAATTTATTTGCATGTGACAAGGTTGCTGATAATTTACCTGTGGTTGTCTGATAATTCTATGGATGAAAGGATATCCCATCGTAGAGCTCCCTGGTTGATGTAAAAGACCTATTTGATACGCTTAATGGACAAGCGTATACACTGTACCCATATATATTGAGCACATACCTCTAATTACCAATTATAAAAATTACCACACTATCAGGCACTCACTCGTCCTTGTCTCCCTCATTTATATATATATATATATTTGAAATGAAACAAACAAGATGTGCTTTAACTGCAGACTTTCAGATTTAATTTGAGGGTAATTACATCCAAATCAGGTGAACGGTGTAGGAATTACAACGGTTTCTATATGTGCCTCCCACTTTTTAAGGGGCCAAAAGTAATTGGACTATCAACTCAAAAGCTATTTCATGGACAGGTGTGGGCTATTACCTCGTTATTTCATTATCAATTAAGCAGGTAAAAGGTCTGAAGTTGATTCTAGGTGTGACATTTGCATTTGGAATCAGTTGCTGTCGACTCTCAATATGAGATCCAAAGAGCTATCACTATCAGTGAAGCAAGCCATCATTAGACTGAAAAATCAAAACAAACCCATCAGAGAGATAGCAAAAACCATTAGGTGTGGCCAAATCAACTGTTTGGAACATTCTTAAAAAGAAAGAACGCACCGGAGAGCTCAGCAACACCAAAAGACCTGGAAGACCACGGAAAACAACTGTGGTGGATGACAGAAGAATTATTTCCCTGGTGAAGAAAAACCCCTTCACAACAGTTGGCCAAATCAAGAACACTCTCCAGGAGGTAGGTGTATATGTGTCAAAGTCAACAATCAAGAGAAGACTTCACAAGAGTGAATATAGAGGGTTCACCACAAGATGTAAACCATTGGTGAGCCACAAAAACAGGAAGACCAGATTAGAGTTTGCCAAACAACATCTAAAAAAGCCACTACAGTTCTGGAACAACATCCTATGGACAGATGAGACAAAGATCAACTTGTACCAGAGTGATG